>ML664195.1:1284246-1610373 GCA_007570785.1 Antilocapra americana
CTTCATTGGCTATTATTTTCTCCCATTCTGAAGGCTGTCTTTTCACCCTGCTTATAGTTTCCTTTGTTGTGCAAAAGCTTTTAATTTTAATTATAATTAAGTCCCATTTGTTAATGCTTTGATTATTATTGCCTGAGTCTCTGTTTATCCTTTCTTTGAAAAAACCTATGAATACTGTGGTAGTAATGGAAACCAGAAGTAAAAAGAGGGGTGGGGAATGAATAGCAGACTGTGAATTAGCAAAGCTCCAAAATGCTTTGTAGAATTAAAAAAATGTCTAACAATGAAAATATACCTCTCTGCAATTATCACTATGTTTAGAAATAAAGAATTAGCTCGAGTGGGAGGAAATAGGGTGGAAAGTGATTGGAGGACAGTTAAGTAACTCCGTATGTTAAGGTAGTATGGCCGCGTATAAATGCCTTTGGCTCTATTGATATATACTGATAGATTTGTTTCATGTTAATGCTAAAGTTGATAAGCTGTTTAATTTTTTGAGGTAAATAATGAGTTTAAACTATCAACTAACTTGTCTTAAATTATACTTCTAGTGAGTGATGGACATAAAAATTCAAACCTTGGTCTTTCTGATGTGAGCTATCTTATTTTAATTTTATTAGGTCAGTTTTGCTATGCCTTAGAATCTGTTTTGACTGCTGGAAACAAGCTTTTCAAATGTTATCTTCTCAGCCTCCAGCTTAGTTGGACTTTTAGCTCTTTAATTTTTACAGCATCTCCTTCTTCAGTTTGTTAGGACCTTTGAATATCTATCTTGGCGTAGCTAACTATTTTGGACTTCAAGTTAAAAAGCATGCCCCAGCAGATACTCAGTATTTGAAGAGTTGGCTCCTGAGCTACTACTATCCTACCTGTTTAGACCTAGTTTTTGTGTCTTGGATAACCCGTCAACCCTGCTATTATCTGAACCTGTTTCTGCCCAACTGTTCCAGTATAAGACAGTGCAAAATTTACTGTTGCTTTTTAGGTGATGATTTACTGTAAATATACAGATTTAGGATTGAGTAGAAGTAACAAGTAGCTGTATTAGTTTGTCTAAATTTCTTAACTTCACAGAGAAGTGAGGTTTATTTGTCTACAAGAAAGGAATAATGCCAACTTCCTGGGGTGATTGTGAGAATTAAGTGAAGTAGCATAAGATGTCAGCTGCCTAAGACAGAGTGTCTTTCCCTTTTCTCTGCCTTCTAATTTGCAGTGTTATCTCTGGGCTTACGTTTTAGTCTATCCTGATTGCTTCGCTGCACTCCGGCTCTCATTGTTGAAAAACCACTGGGCTTCTCACAGCTTTGATCTACTCCTCTGAGTGTTCACACGGGACATACCCTAACAGCTGTGCTGAATTATACGGCTTCTTGGTGGCACCTGTTCCAGGTTTCCAGCATGCCATTTAATGTGGATTTCTTTTTGTGACTTTTCTCTTTAGGCTACTTTATGCTTCCATTGCCTCATTCTGACTTGGTCTCTATTCCCTAACTTAAGTATTTCCATTTGTTGTCTTACAGCACCCAGAGTGTGGGTCTTCAGAACATACAAACAGAACCATCTAGAGGAAGAACATTTTTAGAATGTGTAATGTCACTGTTTATTACTTATTTTTTATTCTATAAGATAATTTTTAATCAAATAAAATTTAGAAAAAAAATATATTTTTTGCTTTCTCAAAGATAGAAGCCAGACATACAAAACATAAAATACCTCTTATTTAATTGTGGAAAAAATTGTTATAGTACTCATGTTGGTGATTATGCAACTAAGTGACACTCAGAAATATCTAGGAACATTGTAAATCAGAACATACCATAGGCAGAACTGTTTATACTTAGGTATTTGGAAATCTGGCTTCTCCCCGTGTTCCTCTTCATATATACACATGTACACTATGTATCACTTTCATTCTAGTAGATTCAAGAAATAACCTTAAAGGAATTATCCGAAGTATATAAACAGGCATGCAAATTTAAAACTTCATTGTGGTATTGCCTGTTCTATTTGTTCAATTTACAGCCTGCTACTTTTGTAGAAAGGGCTTCCTTGGTGGCCCAGCGGTAAAGAATCTGCCTGCCCATGCAGTAGAAAGGCCTTCAGTCTCTGGGTTCTGATGATCCCCTGGAGAAGGAAATGGCAACCCACTCCAGTATTCTTGCCTGGCAAACCCCATGGACAGAGAAGTCTGGAGGCTGTGTCCATGAGGACACAAAAGAGTCAGACATAACTTAGCGGCTAGACAACAGCAATGACTTTTGTGGAAGGCCCTGGCCCAGAGAAACATGTGAAAAAAAAAATATATATATATATAAGAAAACTATAGTCAGAATCTGGCATTTTCATGGAGACTGACATTACTCTATGACCTACTCTTTTTACAATAGCCAAAGAAAAAGAAAAAGACGTAAACCAACAACAGAAGAACAGAAGAATGGACAAATTAATTATGGTGTAGTCCTAAAATGGAATACTGTGGAATAATTAAAGGAGTAAACTGCAACCACATATATTTCATTTAAAAACAAATTCACATTCATAACATGGAGCCAAAAGAACAAGTTGTAGAAGGATATCCTGTGTAATAATAGAAAGTTCCAAATACATAAAATAAGATGTTGTTTGTTTTTACTTGTCATATAGTACTTTTGTAATACAAATGGTATACTTAGCACAAGAAATGGTCACCTCTGGGGAGAGGGAAGAAAATGATTTAAGGAGGCCATATAGGGGTGTTGACTATATTTCTAATGTTTAGTGGATATGTCTGCTTGTCATAAAATTATATATATATTTTTCTATATGACTGAAATACTTCATTATTTCAAAAAAGAAGGATCCACTGCGTAATATGAGGAGTCAGACTTTTAAAAACTTACCAGGTTTTTCAGACCAGATGATAAACAGCAGAAATAAAATAAATATACACCTGGGGAAGAAATGAATATGCCCTCCATAATGTATAACTTAGACCTGGGACTAAAATATAATTCACTAGTGTAAAAATGAATCTTTTAAAGAAATAGAAAATTACTAATTTTAATAACAGTATTTTAAAAATTAGCTTAGAGTGTGTGCTCATAAACTTTAGTGCTTATTTTTTGAGAAACTTTACCCTTTTATTAATTTTTTCAGAAAATTTTTTGTCTTAAACCATTCTTTTCATTTTATATGTGTTAAATCATAAAATATTGGTTTCTAGATAAGTTAGGAAATTGTTTTCATTTTCTCTTTAAGGACTACTATAGTTTTGAAGGGATTGCTGAAATTTATCCTCTCTGGAAATATTCCTTCTCAGTTTAATTAAGATTTTGAGTATTGTTTATCTATTGTTGATTTAGGGGAAAAAACACTTTGTGGATGAAGAGCTGGGCTTTATGAATTTTAGCTGAGTGTTATAGTGACATGACTAATGTTAATAGAACTAATATTTAAGATGTTTGCCATCAGGTGCTATTAATTTCAAAAATATTTGAAAGGAAGGGTTATCATGATGGAGAAAACCTTTAAAGAAATTCTCAACTGAAAAATAAATGATTTTAATTTTTGTTGGAATTTTATTTTAGTCCATCAACCTTATGATTTGCTTTCTTGTATTTCAGGGAAAGGTGGCCCAGACAGCATGTATGTCAGCTTGCAAGCATTTAGCCACATCTTTGATGCAACTTTTGCTGGAAGCTGAAGTAAGACAGCTCACCTTGGGAGCATTACAGCAGTTCAACTTGGATGTCAGAGAATGTGAACGTAAGACAGTAAACCATCTCTTTGTTTATTTGTTTTACCTGCCTATTGAATTCAGCAGGGAAAAAGTTTTAGGTCCGTGGGGTTTTGGTCCTAATGGTGTCAAAGAATATCTAAGTGACAGAAATAATTTGCAGGAGGTCTAAAAGTAAGAGTCTGTCAGAAATCTAATTTGAACACCCGAAAGTGCCTAGGCCCACGCACGTATAGAAAAAAGACCCCTGGTCACATGGAAGTCTAGAGGGCAATACAAGGCAGACATGCATTTCATACACATCAAAGGAAACTGATTAGTTCATAGACTTCAAAAGAATGCAGTTCTCAACCATTTGCTTTTTATCTTGTAATTTTAAATTATTTTTTCATCTTATGTACAAACTCTTCTTAGTCTAAAGAACAAGTGGAGTATGCATTTATCAGTCAGAAATGCTTTCTATGACAGGTAGAAACAGAAAACCTTAGACAGATTAGTTCAATAGGTTTTAATTTTCTCAGAGGCAGTGGGTTGCTGTACTAATTTAACTGCTCAGTGATGTCATCGAAGACCCAGGCTCTTTTGATCCCTCTCCTCTGTCATACTTAGGAATATAGAATTTTCCTCCTCATATATATTATAGTCAGAAAGGACTCACATTCAGTGGACAAAAAAGGTGCCAAGATCACCTAGTCTTTGTTATTTAAAAAATTAAAATCTTTTCAGTAAACCCCTAACAAACTTTCCTGTATGTCTTATTGGTCAAAATATAGTTGTATAATATTGAAGAAGTGAATGCATCTTATTTTCATGTGTAATTAGATTTATCACAGTCCAGATTCTAATGTAGTTTCAGAAATAAATAAATTATTCATTAAATGCAAAGAATATATATAGTTATATGGTCACCTCCAGCTCTCAGGGAGGCTGGGGGATTGAGTATCTGGCAGAGTGAAAGAGGAGCATCATTCCTGACATGGTTCATTAATCATGAATCATCCACTTGGAATTAAGGGTTGAAAAATGTTGTAGTGTTCACTGTGCCATTGGTAGAAATGAAAATGACCTAAAATGACATAACTTCTGGAAACTTCTGTTTCTAGAAAAATTAAAATGGTGAAAAATTGCACAAGTTTATTAATACTTCTGCCTCACCTTTTTATTTTTCTACTGCTTATTGGTTTCCTTTGATGGACTTTTTTTTTTTTTTTAAATGCACCACACAACAGCAGGATCTTAGTTCTCCAACCAGACATTGTACCTACGTCCCCTGCGTAGAAACATGGAGTCCTGACCACTGGATTGCCAGGGAATTCCGCCTCTTGGTTGACTTTTGATGGCTGGCAATTAAGGCTATGCTGTTTTTAATTAATTAAATAAGACTTTCAGTTCCAGCATCACAGTGTAACAGCTATCAAAGTCACTCTTTTGCCATAAACAGCTCTAAAACTGGATTAACTGCATGAAGCAACCTTTTTCATGCATTAGACAGCAGACAGCACACGACTATGATCCTTCAAAGGGGAAATGCACAAGGTAACCTTGACATTTGCTCTAGTTTTCTGTCTAAGGGCACTGTCCAGACACAGCACAGGAAAGTAGACCCCCTATAAAAAGCTTGTTTTACATAGGAAAATAGCCAGAGAGTGGCATATAGGACTGCTGAGACAGCTTAGCTTAGGTTTATGAACCAAGGTACCATAGAGCAAGGAGTTGTTTAGAGAAATAGCTCTAGAAAGATGCACTGGAGATCTCTTGAGTCTTTGATCAAAAACTAGGTTGCCATGTGTGGTGTACAACTCTGGGAGGCTTAGCAGAGGATAGCCACTAAGGAGCTATGAGCCGAATAGGAATGCCAGATGTCACAGAGCGCTAGGAAGCACTGGAATTTGACCAACCAGAGCAGAAAGACCACCTTAACATATTGTGCATTCTATATAACCCTGGAAAGTTAGGCGTTAAGAATACTTTGCAAGCTCTGGAGTAAGAGCTAATTTTGATCCACCCTAATAAAGCCTAATAACAAGACTTGACAAGATGAAGGTAATCCCAGAAAAATAACTGCCGGCCAAAACATTCAAGAGTCTTTGAAGGAAGAGGAACATGGAAAAGTTTTCAGATTCCTACCATCTAGCATCTACAATTTCACATCAAAAAACTAAAATTTGGGATTTCCATGGTGGTACCGAGGATAACAATCCACCTGCCAATGCAGGAAACGCAGGTTCAATTCCTGGTCCAGGAAGATTCCACATTCCACTGAGCAACTAAAAGCCTGTAAACCACCGACTAATGAAGCCCATGCGTCCTAGAACCAGCAGGCTGCAGCTGCTGAAGCCTGAGTGCCCAGAGCCTGTGCACAAGAGAAGCCCCTGCAGTGAGAAGCCCACTCACTGCAGCTGGAGATTAGCCCCCGCTCTCTGCAACTAGAGAAAGCCCGTGTGCAGCAAAGAAAACCCAGTGCAACCAAAAAAAGTAAGATAAACATTAAAAAATTTTAAAAACCCTAAAATATGATGAACAAATATGTCAGAAAATATGACCCATAACAAGAAAAAATGAAAAATAGAAATAGACCCACTGATGATACAAATGTTGAAAATAGTGGACAGGGCCTTTAGAAAATAGAATATAGTCAATAACATAAAGGAAAAGGTGGAATGACTATAGCTGAAATCTTTTCCAGATTTGATTAAAAAAAGTGTTAACTCACTGATTTAAAAAACTTAACAAATTTTTAGCAAGATAAACGTATAGCCACACCCAGGCACATTATGGTCAGACTGCTAAAAATAGCAATAAAAGAGAAAATCTTAAAAGCAGAAGAAAATACACATTACATAATAAAGAACAATGAAAAGAATTAGAAACATGCAATCCAGAAAGCAGTAGAAGAGCATCTTTACAATACTGAAAGAAAAAGAAAAATTCTGTTAACCATAGCTCAAAAATTCCTTTTCTTGTGAAAAATATCCTTCAAAGATAAAGGTAAAATACAGACATTTTCAAATAAATGGAAGCTGAAAAAATTTTTCACCAGAAGATCACCACATTTAAAAGTTGGTTTTTCACGTTGGAAGGAAATTATACTACCTGTCACCCCAGCTCTGCAGTGAAGATCACATTATTTAAAGATGTAAACCACAGTATCTCTTTTCTGACATCTTTTTGTAGAATCTTGACACTACTAAGAATTGATGTCTGTTAGAGGGAAGTGCGCAGTATTGTGTACATATTCAAAATTATTTAATTGAAAAAATAATCAACATCTAATTCCCCTTCTCTTGAATCGTGGCAAGTCTGTAATTTGATTGTAACCCACAGAATGTGGCAAAAGTGGCTTTTGTGGCTGGATCATAAAAGACAATACAACCTCCATGTTCTTAGTTAGCTGCTGTATAACAAGTCCCTCTACCCTGAGACGTCCATGCTGTGAAGAAGCCTAGACCAGCTCATGTGGACAGACCACATGGAGGAACTCTGGTATATGACATTTAAAATTTTATGCTGTTGCTACTGTATTTTGTTGTACTCCTTCAAATAGTGCTAGATTTTGTTCTGACCTGGAATTGCATTACTTGGTTGGATCCTTTTGAGATTTGTTTTTCATTTATATTGGGTCTAGAACAACCTTTGATCTCAGTCAGATTTAACCCCAAATCTAAAGTAATACCCTTTGAAGGATTCTACCCCATTACCCCAAGTATCTGAAGATATTTCAAATCTAGCTGGTGGAAACCCAAAGTATGCTTGGCTGTATAGGAACTCCACAAATTATTCTGCCTGTTTCTTTCTCATAATTCTTTCCCCAGCCTTGGGTAGTTTCTTCTCATACATGTACATGTTAATCTTCAGCCAGGTATTCAGTGGGACCCTTTTGTAGTTTTCCTCTTGCAGCTCCCTCTGCGTGGTCATTGGCACTGCACATACTAGTTGCCTTGGCATCCTGGACTACAGTCTCTGAATTTTGAACTCAGACTAGCATGCTTGTGTGGGTTCCCTCCCTTTGCCCACTCTGCATCATACCTAGAGACGACTGCTGGACATGCTCACCTGGTTTGTTTTCTTTCAGGAATCACAGCCCTGCATTGATTGTTATCTAATATCTAAAACCATTCTTTCAGATGCTTTGACCAGTTTTCCAAGCTTTTCTGTGTATATGTGTATACAGTGGGAAGATGAGTCTTCTTTCCATTACTCCTTCATGAAATTAGGTGAATTCCATCATGACACTAAGTGAATTCCACGGTAGAATTAAGTGAATATCTTTTCAAGGTTTTACTTTTTAAATTATATGTTTTTGAAAGTAATACCTGCTTTTTTAAATTTCCAGGGTAAAGAAGTGCAAAAAATTATCATAATCTCGTCATTCAGAAATAAGTACAATTCCAGGGATTACATCCAGGCATGATAACATCCAGCAGCCATAGAATTTTTTCTAGATGTCATTCACTGGATTCCATGCATCTAGTTAGCCAAAATTGTCTTAACCAGTTATTCCCCAGGAGAATGAAAACATGATTGGATAAACCAATCAAAATTGATTCTCAATGTTAACTATGAAGTTATCCTTTTCTGAGTCTTGAGGAATAGTAGAACCTCATTGTGATACAAATAAAAGGGAGAAAAACAACTGGTTGTTGTTGCTGTTGTTGTTCAGTTACCAAGTTGTTTCTGGCTCTTTCTGCGGTGCTCCAGGCCCCTCTGTTCTTCAGTGTCTCCCAGAGTTTGCTCAGCTTCATGTCCATTGAGTTTAGTGATGCTGTCTAACAATTTCCTCCTCTATCGCCCTTTTCTCCTTTTGCCTTCAATCTTTCCAGGCATTTGGGTCTTTTCCAATGAGTTGGTTCTTTGAATCAGATGGCCAAAGTATTGGAGTTTCAGCTTCACCATCAGTCCTTCCAATGAGTAGTCAGGGTTGCTTTCCTTTAGGATTGACTGGTTTGATCTCCTTGCTGTCCAAGGGACTCTCAAGAGTCTTCTCCAGCACCACAGTTCAAAAGCATCAATTCTTTGGTGCTCAGCCTTCTTTATGGTCCAATTCTCACAGCCAAACATGACAACTGGAAACACCATAGCTTTGACTATGCAGAGTTTTGTCAGTAAAGTGATGTCTATGCTTTTTAATACACTGTCTAGGTTTGTCATAGCTTTCCTTCCAAGGAGCAAGTGTCTTTTAATTTTATGGCTGTAGTCACCATCCACAGTGATTTTGGAGCCCACGAAAATAGAGCCTGTCACTGGTTCCACTTTTTCTTCTTCTACTTGCCATGAAATGGTGGGACTGGATGCCATGATCTTAATTTTGTTTAATGTTGAGTTTCAAGCCAGCTTTTCCACTCTCCTCTTTAACCCTCTTCAAGAGGCTCTTTATTTCCTCTTCACTTTCTGGCATTAGAGTGGTATCATCTGCATATCTGAGGTTGTTGATGTTTCTCCCAGCAATCTTGATTCCAGCTTGAGCTTCATCCAGCCTGGCATTTTGCATAGTGTACTCTGAATATAATTTAAATAAACAACCAGTACCATTGGTTGAACAGCAACATCTGATGAATGATTGGGAATGACTTGTGATTGCATTTTTGATAGAGCTAAAAGGTAAAGAGGGATGAAGGGTGATAAGCTAAAATATATTAGCCTGGAGGAGGAGGACCATTGAGAGAATAAGAAAAATGCTCATCTTAGAGCCCAATTCTGAAATTCATTTTATATGGAAGAATGAGCAGTTTCTACTTTAGACAATTTATAGGTGAATTGGTATCCTTAATAGAGGGCCATATTTCAGTTAATGAAGAGAGGAAGAGAGACCATTTAATGAAAAGATGGGAACTATGCAAATAGTTTGTTAATTTTGCAAAAGGAGTTCCAGGGGCCAGTGTCTTATCTGAAAAGCCATTGAATACCTGTAATAGCCTTTTATAATTGGGATCAGCTTGAAGCTAACATTTGTAAATCATGACAGCACCTCTAACAACCCTGTTACCACTGAAGTTTGTCTGTATGTATTGAGGAGCCCCTAAGGTTCATTGATTTAGAATTTAATGTTTCTTTTATGATTGGCATTAATTTGTCTGTCAAAAAACTTTTCATGGACATTTATTTTAATTTAAAAGAAAGAATTCTATGTCTTTTGCTATACCATCCCCCTCATTTTCTTCTTTAGATGCTCAGTGGTCTATAAAAAATCTTAAAGAAATGATACATAAGATTCACATAACTATACAGAGGCGTATTAAAGCCACTCCAGATGACAAGATAATGAACACTTACATCTTTCTACCCAGTGGTGTGTACGTGAGGTATTTTTGCTATTGTCTGTGAGTCCTTGGAAGAACTGTGTATAGGTCTTAAAAGAAATAAAACTTTGGACAAGATAGAATGTGACTGTATCTTTAGTGTTTGACTCTGAGGCCTGGCCTGCCACTTTGTTAGATCCCAGATACTTAGACGAATTGTATGCATACAAGCCTGAGATAATCAAGTATTAGAGTGTAGTCATTAAGGACTCAGATTTTAGAGTCAGCTCAGTCTGATGGATGAAAGTCACCACTTCATTTTAGTGTGATTGTGTATAAATTATTTAACCTCTTACAGTTCCATTTATGAAATAGCTACAATAATAGTACCTAATATTACAGGAATGGGTTCAGAATTAAATGAGATAATGCATGAAAGAGTTTATTTCATGACTGGCAAAACATTAAATATGCAGTAAGGAATAACTTCTCCTCTTGTTATCATCGTCAGCAGCCACAGCAGTTAATAAACATCCAGTAACTCTCAGAAGGTCCTTTGCAGACCATGCAGACCTTTGTCTGTAGTTTGTGAATCAGTTAGGTTTGGAGATGCCCTTTTATTTGATTTACGTTGTGCTTTTTTGTAGCTATCTGTCAAACTTCTGTATTTATTTGGAAAGTTATCATCCAGAACTGATAATTTTCTAATTCTTAGTTATGGTTTTGCAAGAAATCCATTAGTTAGCTCAGATGTTTACTAGAGATGGTACCTACTGCTTCGGATACCATTATCTGGGAATGTTGTTGACTTCTTATTGACAGACTGTCAAACCAAGTACCTTTAAGGTGACAATTATTAGGACTTAGGAGATGTGAAGAAAATATTCCTTTTCCTTTAAAAATTGACAGTAACCTCTGGGCATTTCTTCTCTGTTTGAGTTTGATCTTATATTCTCCATATATTCGTATGTCTTATATGTAGTTTTGGATATTGGAACACTAGATCCCAAGAGAGAAACTGTATTTTGAATACTGTTAGGTCTTGATGACCTAATACTTACCTCCTTGATCAAACTTGGGTTGCTGTAGCTTTCATATACTAGGATGTTCAGTCTGTGTCTGGCTTTGGAATTTCCAAACCTTTTACTTTGTATATTCTAAAAATATGGAGGTCTAGGTTCATATTCAGGCTCAAACACTTGTTAACAGCACTAATTTAGTAATTTGTTCATTTATTCAACAAATTCATGTGACGCCTCTACTCCTTGCAAAGTGCCATGCTGGAGGCTTGAAACAAAATGGGAAACCACTGATGTAAAATAGCAGAGTAATGAATCTAAATTCATTAGATAATGTTGTTTGAAAAGGAACTCTCCAACTTATCAGGAGCCTCAGAGATCCGTTGTAAGGCTGTTGCAGTCATCCATGATAGAGATGATTTGGGAGCTTCAGCATATATATGCATCATAATTCAAGCCATTGGAGTGAATGAAGCAACTCATCTAACCTGAGTCCATCAGTAAACTGGAAATGCTAATTCCTGTATATTTTTCTCACAGTATTGTTATGAAGTCAAATGAGATACTATACATAAAATCATTTGTATACAGTCCTGGAAATTTTATTTATTATAGCTGTCATTTCTTTATCCATATGCTTTCATATGTTTTTATCTTGTTTTCTTTCCCACTTCCACTGTTATATGATTTATAATGTTAAATATTTTCAGATTTTAATAATCTGTTTACATTCCTAAATTATTTGAAAGATTGGTGTGTTAAAAATCTAACAGTTAAACCAAATCCAAGGGACGTTTGGTTGTGAGGAAATGCAGCAGCAATTATTGCATCTTTTTAAATTTACTGTAATCCATCTTTTCCCAGGGCCCATCAGCCTTTTGCACAGAATAGATCAAGTCCCTTACAGGAAGGTTAATAGTATGCATCTTGCCAAATTCCCAGCTCTTTGATGGTCAAGTTAACCAGAGCTTGGTTTGCTATTTTGGAAAGGAACAAGGACTCCAAAGCCTTGTATTTCACCCTTCTTACCATAATAGTCCTTGCTTTACAGGTCAAGAAACCAATGTGGAGAACGTGTCTAAACCCAGGACTTAATAGAACAATTTCAGGTTAGATTCATGACTTTACTGAGCGAATTATGGTATAAAATATGGACAGAACACCATTTATCACTTCACTCCATAAACCCCACTCTAACTGAAAGATCAGATCACTTTCTACATTCCTAGAGAATTAGCTTTAGCTCAAAGTCAGGATCAAATAGCCTACTACTGAAAAGTCTGAATTTTCTATCTCTTAGTATATATTTACTAAAATAAATGGCTGCAAGGTTCCCATGTGGTATAGCAGGCTCTCCTCTGACTCAGGTGTGAGATGTTTTAGCAAATCTTCCTGGGACAGACCTTAATAGGCTTGCTTATGATTCTGCAACTGGAGCTTTTGAACTGAAGAATTTTTATAAAGTGATCTTTCTGAATTTTAAGTACTGAGCCCAAATATCTGCCATTTGAGGTAACTGTACTCACTTTTTATTTTTTCTGTTACTTGAGTCCAGCTATCCTTGACTGTCCACCTCTGTATAGTTAATCATCCTTGTAGACTCCCCACAAGAGTCTGTCTGAGAACTTGAGGCATCCCTTTACCAATCTCTTCATGGTGAGAGGGAGACAGAAGAGAAGTGAGTCCTCAGGACCCTGGTCAGAAGCATCACGGAACCATTGGTGACAGGTCTCACATCCATTCTTCTCTTACAACCTTTGAAGTTTACGTTTGCAAAAGGAATTTTGACCTTTAATAACTACCCCAGTGTTAAACTCCCTGGTGGCTCAGATGGCAAAGAATCCACCTGCAGTGCAGGAGATGTGGGTTCGATCCTTGGGTCAGAAAGATCCCCTGGAAAAGGGCGTGGCTACCCACTCCAGTACTCTTGCCTGGAGAATTCCGTGGACAGAGAAGCCCAGCGGGCTATAGTTCATGGCGTTGCAGAGTCAGACATGACTGCACAACTAACACTTTCACACTCAAACTGCATCAGCTAACCAAGCTGTTAAAGTGACTACTAGCTCAAATATTAAGTCAAGCCTCTCCAGTTCAAAATTTGATTTAGTTGTCCTTGAATAAGTAGTACAAATGCGTATCCACACAGTTGTTTTTCCTGCCCCCCGCTAGAGATTCTTTAGAAAACTCTCCGTTTCTTTCTGAATGTATTCTCTGCTACTCTTATTTCGCATATCACCTTTGAGACCATGTTGTGTTTAGATCCTAGTCATGGGACAATATTCAGTAAGGGATAGAGCAGAGCAGAGTGCTACCCTTCTGTGGCAAGGGAGGCACAACAGAAAGCATTCTGGAGAAGGCCAAGGGATCAAGGTTTCAAAATTTCTCTTAACACCCTTGCATTTATCAAGGAAATATGGTGAAAGTATGAAGACAGCTGGTGTATCAGTTCATAACTTGAAAGATCAGTTTGTGCCTCATTTTCATTATAAGTTGCCCAGTGTTATTAAAAGCTTTTACATGAAAACTTTTCATATTCTTCAGTTTACTTAAATTGATAATGTCAGGACAACCTGGAGAAGGAAGTGGCAGCCCATACCAGTATTCTTGCTGGAAAATCCCCTGGACAGAGGAGCCTGGTGGGCTACAGTCCATGAAATCTCAAAGAGTCAGACAAGACTGAGCAGCTAATGCTAAATTCTAGGACAACCTAGTCCTCCAAAGCTTCACCTTCAATGAGAGCTTGTTCCCAAGTGACTCAAGATAATACCTTGATTATGAGCTTGGCTGCCATATTCCACTGACCATTAACTTCTCATCCTAGAAAATGTAGGGATGTCTTAATGCCCTTTTCCCTGCCATCACCTGTTAATAAATTCCAAATATTCTACTTTTTAAATAAAATCTTTGGTTTGCCAGCTCAGTCTTCAATCATCTGTTTTAATTAAATTATGCTTATTTGCATGGAACAAAAATTTATTCAAAATAGTTCAAAAAAAAGAGGAGGCCTTATTTTGAATACATGGATTTCATAGGACCCCAGAAAAAGATAAATAGCAGATCATTTAGGTTACGGATCATGTCTGCTCACTCCTGTCTCCTTAGTCTCTTACGTAGTGCCTGACATATGGTACTATCTTTTTATTTATTGAATGAATAAAAATGACTCAGCAACTACCCAAGTTTCTGAATTTTTTCAGTCAGCTCTAACGATGGAAAGGAATAGAAGTAAGAAGTGGCTTGGAATGGATGTCATGTGATGTGACTAGCAAGACAAACTGGGATGTAGTTGGAACCCTAAGGAATTTTCTCTTAGGAGAATGGACAGTTGGCACCTTGAGTACACATATCCTACCAACTTCTATGTATTATAAAGCCATTCTTGCCAACAGCAGTCACTTTTTGATATATCACCTGTATAATATATAATGATTAAAATCAGAAGTGATGCAAACAGATTGGCCTTTGACATCAGTCTGTTTCTATCACTTCTGATTTTTATCATTATATATTATATTTAGTAGTTTGGACATATAAACCTCAGTTTCTCTACTTATAAAAAGACTTTACAATTATGCTGTCTCACAGACTTGTTCAGTTGACTGAGTAATTAATATGTAACAACGGCTCAGTAACTGCTAGCCGCTGTCCTTGTCGTCCGTGTCATCATCATTGTCGTGAAGAGTATTAACCTGGAAGGAAAGTTGTATTATGACCTCAGCTTTGCCACTGATTTGCTGTGTGATCTTTGTAATTCATTAAATCTGAATTTGGGCTTCTTGTTTATAATATGAGAATACTTGGCTAGATTGTTTCTGAGTTACTATTTAGTGCTGGCTTTCCTTGTGGCTCAGACAGTAAAGAATCCGCCTGCAATGCGGGCGACCTGGGTTTGATTACTGGGTTGAGAAGATTCCACTGGAGGAGGAAATGGCAACCCACTCCAGTATTCTTGCCTGGAGAATTCCATGGACAGAGGAGCCTGGTGGGCTATTTAGTTCTAAGATATTACAGTTTATCATGGGAGGGAAGATTGTGTGGATATGCTTATGTGTGTGGAAAACTGTTATAAGAATTGAGATAATGTAATGAAAGGCTTTATAGATCCTAATACATACATATTTGTAAGCACCAGTAAATATTAAATATGTTTCTTGTAGTTTTTATTATAGTTATGTATGATAACATGTTCATCAGGGAACAGAGTATATGGAAGTAGGAAGCAGGCTTTGAGTGATTGCCATCAAAGGCTCTTACAAATTTAATGACCATTGGAATAGAGTCAGTAATTTTTTTTTTCTCAAAGAAACTTTCTGTATAATTAAGACAGATTGTCTCAGGCTGCTTTATGTTATTTACTTTTGGATAATATTATTTTAGGAAGAAAGCAAACTGTCTAGTCAAGACCTAAAGCACTTTGAAAAAGTGAAAGTGTGTTCAACTCTTTGCGACCCCATGAACTATGTAACTTGCCAGGCTCCTCTGTCCATGGGCTTTTCTGGGCAACAATACTGGAGTGGGTTGCCATTACCTTTGCCAGGGGATCTTCCTGACCCAGGGGTCGAACCATGGTCTCCTTCATTGCAGGCAGATTCTTTTGCCATCTGAGCCACCAGGGTATCCCCTAGAAATGTCAGTGTGGTTCTGGGGAAAATCAGAATTGCTACGGTGAAACGTGTTAGTAGTCCTGAATTTCAGAAATCTAAAGAGTATGGTTACATTTCTTTTGGGAACTTACTTACTAGAACCTGAGTACTAATATAGTAGTGATATGAGAAATAGATTTTTAAAAATTGGCTTTCTATAAGATTTAGTTTAATCTTAGAAATGTTAAATTATTGTAGCAAATGGTATCACTACATATTATGGGATTCTTGTGAAAAGTTTTGAATTTACTTCCTTTCCTATTAACTTATAGGTTTTATGTTTTATCTGGAAGACACTTTTCAAACTGTATCTGAATTATTTTAATTGTACCTCTTCAAGTCTTAAAAGCCCTCTTAAACCTTCTTAAGAATATAAGGCTTGAAGAGAGACAAATGGAGAAAGTTTGAGCCCAGTAAAATTTTAAACCTCATCTTCCTAAATTATATCAGAATAATAGATGCCTTGTTTGTTTGAGGATACGTTATGCCTGAAGATGCAAATTTCCTGTTGCAGACTACTGAAGGACATTTTATGTGTTTCAGTATCATTAATTTCAGTTCCCTTAGCTTCTGTCCTCAGCCTCATCTTTCTAAATTGCAGTTTTAAAACAAGCTTTCCTGTTCTGCCCTCTTCCATCTGAGAAACATTACAGTGGAAAGATTGATGATAGACTTCGAGTTTGTATGCAGAAAAATAAACTTGCTTCCTATAATTTGCAGTGTTCTGCACATGTGAAAATCTAAGGATAATTAGTTGTTATTGCTTTAATGTAATGGAGACAATAACTTGTTCTATGAGACAAGCTCCATGGCTAATGAATTTTGTCTTTTGGTTGATTGACTGGTTAATGGAATCAGAAAGAAATATTTTATGTTTCTTCTTCAGAAAAATGCTTTCACTTTCTGTTGGAAGTGTACAGGGATTTGGGTGGCCAGTCTTTGTTAGAACACATCTTTCTTTCTTTGTTCTATCGTTGGTATTCCCTTTTTCTCAGTTTTGTTCCATATTCTTGTTTCTCATTCTCTTTTTGACTCATTTTTTGCAATGAAGCTCACATTTGCAAGGGAAAATCATTAAGTTGGCAGTTATATATGTATATGTATTATATATAGTTATAGTTATCAATATTTCATTCATTCTCTTAATTTCTTGTTTTCTCTGCAAGACCTGGAACACTGTAGATATTCCCTACAAGAAATCAAATTTAAAACTGAAGTGCAGTGGGAATGCGTAGGATGAAAATAGAGGCCATTTTTCTGAGAGGTACTTTCTCAGTCACACAGCTCTCAATCAACCTATGCAAAGGCTCCCCCAGAAACTTTTAAGTTATGTGGCTTTGTCTCTCTCCCACTTCCCAGGCCCCTACTAATTCTTTTTAAAAGTAGGATCGAGCTTGGCTTCTCAGATCTAAAACGGCGTGGGAAGAATTCAAACTGCAGATATCTTCCTTCTGTCAAAAGTAGGCAGTGCAAAACCCTGCTTGGTTTGCTGTTGTCTTCCCACGCCAGCAAGGTTTGTCATGCTAGGTGCTGTGCTAGTATGATGTGCCCTTCTTAGCCATGGAAAACCCAAACAGAGGGCTGCGCTACCTTTTAAAAGGCCGTGTCACTTCTCTTTGACTATGGATGATGGACCCTGTACCCTCTGGAAGGACTTTTCTCAGACATGGATCAGTGAGTAGTGCCCACTCAGCAGTTATTTTGGTTTATGGACTGAAGTTCCTTGAATTCCAGGAGATAAGGCGGTCATTGTCTCTGTGAGCCCATTGCCAGACACCTAGTCATTTGATGGCAGGCGCTGCCAACCTGAGCACTGAAGGCAGGCAACCTGCTCTTCCTCACCATGGCTAAGATGCCACCCTTGTCAAGAAAATGGAGATGGATCATGCTGCTCTAACCTTGTGATGCATCACTGTCAAACCCTGCTGTTGGCTTCCAGGCACTGGCCAACAGAGACAAAATACTTTTTCTGGTAGCAAGTGTTACCTTGGATTGTTTGTGAGCATTTAAGTGATGAGGAAGTACAAAGGACCCGCTACATGAAGAATCATACTATGCAATTAAACTTTTTTTCTGTGGCAAACCTAATACTCTAAATTCTGTTTGGCTGTTTGGTCAATGTGATACTTATCCCAGCTCTAAATAAGGACAGGGACTGATTCCTCTTTGAAATTGTTTAGATTTTTCTCCCCAGCTTTATTTCAAGGGATATTTGGAGGGAGGAAGATAGAAGTGGTAGGAGGAAATTAACTTAAATCAGCTGGTAGCTTCCAAAAGTCCATTTTCCTGCTGTATGGTTTTGAAAAGAAGAGGACCAGATGTTTTTTAAAGTGATATTCCAAACTTGGTGCTCCTTCCTTCTTTTTCTACATTTTCTATTTTAGCTATTTCAGATTTCATTACTTATTTTTTCTCAACTCTGAGACCTTCTTCACTTTGGAAGTTTCAGAGACTGGAAAGATTAAGAAATGCCATTTCAAAGAAGTAGACATTTAAAAATATATTGTGGTTATTGTTATTTTCCTGTTACTTAACCCTGGTTCCAGACCCAGCAAAACAGATTTTCTTTAAGTTAAAAGAGTATGTTATAGCAATTTAGTAAAATTTTCTTGAGTCCTTATAATTTGCTTGAAAACACCTAGAAACATTTTCATGGAGAAATGGGTCCACTGAAACAACAGTGTTTCTTAATCATTGCAAACCAGAAACCTCACCTCACCATTAGCACCAGAGCAGTGTTTGGCTGAGACTTCCCAGGTGACTCAGAACCTGCCTGCCAATGTGGGAGATGGGAATCAGCAGGTTCAATCCCTCAGTTGGGAAGATCTCCTGGAGGAGAAAATAGCATCCCACTCCAGCATTCTTGCTAGGATAATCCCATGGACAGAGGAGCCCGGGGGGCTACAGTCCATGGGCTTGCCAAGAATCAGACATGACTGAGCCACTGGACTTGACAGTGTATGCACAGCTGGCCATCTCTTTCTCGTATATCAGCTAGCTACATACATCACCTCAGGTGAAGAGTTATTTCTTCAGCACCACTACCTCATTCTGTCAAGCCATTTGCACCTCCCTTTTATTCACATAGACTGAAATCCTAATACTTGTGCTAAACCAGACTCTCCCAGGAACACCTGATGCATTTACTGTTCTTGTCTCCAAGTGATTATGCTGAGACATTGTGTACATTTTCTATTTTCTTTGGCCCTTACTTCATGTCTTTGGGGTTGAGGCCAGTAAACTATTTATTTTAATTAGGCCATTTTATAGGGTGTAAACCAGGAAATCATATTAAATACAATGTATATTTAAAAATTATTTTAATTGTTGAAAATTGACAGACTTGGGCCTATAAGAAATGCCTGTAACATTCTCGTCCACCTGCTGCCTTTAGGTGGAACAGTACTATATACATCTCAAAAAATTGATCAAAGTCCTAATTTTTCAGTCTTTTCCATTATCACCTGCTGTAACATTTCAAGAGTTAACAGATTCTGATTTGAGTTCTAATTTGAGTTCTGAGTTGATTTTAATTAAACCATCTATCGGATCTAGATTTAGTATTACAAATTTTAGAAATTTATCCTTTCTCTCTTCCTCTCTTTTATGTATGTGTGTATGAGAGAGTGGCACCACACTGTTCCCTTAGCATTCCCAATTTCTTTTTTCTAAGATTGGAATTTAGAAAATATGAGTAAAATGTCACTGCCAACACTTCCACTTAGAAAAGCTGAAGTTTTCAGAAACTAGTGAGACAATGTATAGCATTTTTAAAGTCTTCCTTATAATGTTCTATAATAGTAGTTGACCTACGTTTTGCTTCTATTTTCTACTGCTTTCCTGGGAGGAGAAAGTAGTCTATATTAGGGTCACTGGTGGGATAATGTCTACCTGCCAGCCATTGGATGGGTGAGTTGAGGCCTGTGTCTCTGTCTTTGTTTGATCACTAAGTAGCTGTGAATTTGGACAGCACACTTAATCTCTTGCAAAACCTTTTTACTCATTTATTACATGTGAGTGATTTGGACTAGGCTATCCCACTGGACAACATGGCTAGGAATTAGCCATTCAAGTAGGATGAGGTAGATTGGGAAGGGCGTTCTGACAAAGGCAAGTATTTGTATAAATTCTGGGAGGAAATAAAGAATATAGCATATTAGAGAAATAAAGCTAGTTCATTTGACTAAAAAATATGGTGAAATGAGCTGGGGTATCCAGAAGGAAACGTGAAAATATAAATGTTATTTTTGGAGCCAAAGCAGATTTTAGAGAGCGCACTTTTAGTGGAAGTAGGTGATAGACCAAAATTGCTAAAAGTTGAGAAATGAATGGAAGACAAAGAAATTGAATCAGTGGTTGTAAAAGACTCTCAGAAATTGACATTGAAGGAAAGGAGAGAAAAGCTTGTTTATTTCAGTGCCTCTGTTAAGCCTGATAATTGGGACTGTTTAATTAATTGTAAATAGCAGCAAATATTTTGTATAATGTAGCCAAGAATAAAAGAAAAATAATTCTTACATTATTTTGTATCAGTAAAATGTCCCTAGTAATCTTTCTCTTCTTTCTCTGCTCTTTCTTCCTGAATGATGTGCCTTTCTGAAGAAATTCAAGTCTCAGTTTTTCGCCTAATCCTGGCAGTCAGGCTTAAGGGCCTGCTATTCCCTGTAGCTCACAGAATCTCTTTGTCAGCTGTCTGCCTGTCAATGGATGGAAACAAGGTGTAGCATCAGCTCCTGCCCACACAATTAACCAGGGAAAAGAATGAGGTTCTGTACTCTCCTGTAGAAAATCATCTCGAGAGCTTTTAAACATTTTAAAGACAGGAGTGCTTTTAATACTTGAGATGCTCATTTGTCTCCTATACTTCCTAGTTGTGAGGATATTCCTTTCAAAGCACCAGTTTATCATGGAAAGAAGTTGCTTTTGTACCTGAAGAAACACTTACATCCATTTCCTTTTTTTTCCCACTGACTTAAATTCTCTGAAAACACTAATCTCCCCTTCTCTTACCAGTGCCTCCAAGTTAAAACGCCTAACCCTGCCTCTGGAGTTCCTGCTGTGTCTGCCTTTCAAGTCTTTGGTCTTACAGCCACCAGCTTAAGGTCTCAGGCTTCACCGACAGAGTCTCTTCTTCACCTTCTTTTGTTTTTGTTTGCTTGGTTGTTTTAGGGGAAAAAGAAAAGGGAAAAGACACCTCAAACTGAGCTCTTAATGGCAATGTTTATAGTCTTTAGTAAGGTAGACCCTAAGTGTAGATCTTGACCTCTGAAAATAAATTCATTAGTCTGTATAACTGTAACGGCAGTCCAGTATTTATGTTCATATTCGTCTAATGCAAACATTTAGTGTGGAAATGGATCATTGTTTTAATATTTAACATTATAATTCCATTTGTGGAGGTGGAATTCCCAACTAATACTTGAACAGTTATATGAAGCAAAGCTAGAAAGTGTAGAAAATGTTATCTTTCTCTGAGAAAGATATGTAGAACTTCTTATTTTGCCACGTCAAAAATAATCTCTTGTAATGAACACTCACTTTAATGGAATATCTTTAAGTTTTTTGATTTATTGAAGAAGTGGCCATGTAGGCAAAAAAAAAGCATATCATTATTTTATTATATCCATTTCCAGTAAATTTCTTATTTGTTATGCTGGGGCATATCACGCTATAACTTAGATATTAAAATGGACCCAATATCAAGTTGTATTGTGCTTGATCTGAATTGAAACTTGTGTTCCAACAGCATTTCTCCAACACCAACTGAGTGAGTGAGCGAAAGTCACTCAATTGTGTCCAACTCTGTGACCCCATGGACTGCATACTGGAGTGGGTAGCCATTAGCTTCTCCAGGGGATCTTCCTAACCCAGGGATCAAATCCAGGTCTCCCACATTGCAGGCGGATTCTTTACCAGCTGAGCCACCAGGGAATCCCACCAACAACTGGGTGTTCTACAATTCAATCCAGTTCTAACACTAACTAACTACCTGGAGTTAGTACAGATTCTACAAATTAAGGGTTCAGTCCCACAAGACTGCCCCTCTACAGATGTCAACCACAAGCTTCAGGTGTCCTCAAGCCACTCCCACTTCTTTCTAGCTGACTACAGAATTAGGGGGTTTCGCTGGTGGCTCAGATGGTAAAGCATCTGCCAGCAATGTGGGAGGCCTGGCTTCGATCCCTGGGTTGGGAAGATCTCCTGGAGAAGGAAATGGCAACCCACTCCAGTACTCTTGCCTGGAAAATCTCATGGATGGAGGAGCCTGGGTAGGCTACAGTCCATGGGGTCGCAAAGAGCTGAGCGACTTCACTTTCATTTTTCACTTTCACAGATATTAAGCTCACCACATCCCCTTTCAGTTCAGTTGTTGTTCAGTCGTTAAGTCATGTCTAATGCTTTGGGATCCCATGGACTGCAACATGCCAGGCTTCCCTGTCCTTGACTATCTCCTGGAGTTTGCTCAAATTCATGTCCATTGAGTCAGTGATGCTATCTACCCATCTCATCCTCTGCTGTCCTCTTCTCTTTTTGTCTTCAGTCTTTCCCAGCATCAAGGTCTTTTCTAGTGAGTTGACTATTCACATCAGGTGGCCAAAGTATTGGAGCTTCAACTTTAGCATCAGTCCTTCCAATGAATATTCAGGGTTGATTTCCTTTAGGATTTACTGGTTTGAGCTCCTTCTCCAGCACCATAATTCAAAAGCTTCAGTCGTTTGGCCCTCAGCTTTCTTTTTGTTCCAATTCTCACATCTGTACATTCAGTTCAGTAATTCACTGCAAAAACTCACAAAACTCACCAAAAATGCTATACTTATAATTGCAGTTTTATTATAAAGGCTATAACTCAGGAACAGCCAAATGGAAGAGATAATACAGGACAAGTTCCTGGGGAGGAGAGTGGCAAAACAGAATTTCCATGTCCTGTCCTTAAGGAATCAGGCATGTCAACCTTCCAGCTTATCAGCATGTTCACCAAATCAGGAAGATCCACTGAGCTTCAGTGCACAGAGTTTTTATATAAGGGTTTTATTATGTAGTGAAGTGTGTTGTTTAGTTGTGTCCAGCTCTTTGTGACCCCATAGACTGTAGCCTGCCAATTAATTAATTAATTCCTGTCCATGGAATTATCCAGACAAGAATACTGGAGTAGGTAGCTGTTCCCTTCTCCAGGGGATCTTCCCAACCCAGGGATGGAACCCAAGTCTCCACATTGCAGATGGATTCTTTACCATCTGAGCCACCAGGGAAGCCTGAAGCATGATTGAATAAATAACTTGCTACATGATTGAACTCGACCACCATCCCTTCGCCTCTCTGGAGACTGGGGATGGGCTGAAAGTATCAACCCTCTGGTCACAGGCTTGGTCATTCTGGTTTGTGCAGCTCCTCCCTTGAAACTACTTAAGGGCCCTCAGGAGTCAACTTCTCAGCATAAACTTAGGTATGATCAAAATGATTCAGTTATGAATTGCTCAGGAGCTTTCCTGTTGCTCAGGACCTTTGGAGGATATAAAACTCCTTGTCAGGAGCTAGGTCCAAAGACCAGGTATATTCCTTGTTATGTAATAGGCCTCAAGAGTATATTTGATTCAGTCCCATAGCTTTAAGCAAATGAAATATTATTGCCTTCATTTTACAGAGGAGACATCTGGCACTAAAAACTTATATGGTAGACCCAAGGTCACGTAAGTAAACTCTAGAAATATTGGAATCCCAGTTACCTTAGCTAATGATATATCCATTTTCTGTGAACATCAATCAATGTAGACTGAGACTCAGTTTTCCTAGCAAATTGTGAGACTATGCATGAAACTTATACCAAAGAAACATTATGGGCTTTCAGTTTAGAAAGAATTACAATTTAAAAAGTCTAGCTCTTTTAACTTAGGAAACATCCTATGTGGAGCCTACCTTAATCATTTCTCTTTTGGCATTTTTGGTACCTTTGTATGGTGCACCTCTACCCTGTTCAAGAGCGCTGACAGTGTCTTGATACTTTTCCTTTTAATGAGTCAGCATTTGTTTTGTGTTGTGGACTTACAAAACATTTTGCAGTTATAAGTCAGGAATGTTACTGTCATCACTTGCTGGGAAACCTGAGAGTCAGAGAGCTTTGTCTGAAAACATACACTGCTCAAGTGTCAGTTTTTTAAATATACTTTAATCATTCCAAAATGATTTGAGACTACCTTCAGTAGGATAAGTTGAAAAAATTAGTAAATTAGACATTAAGATAAGAAAATGCGATGAAGAGAAGAAAGGAAAGAATATTAGCATAAGAATTAATAGAGAGATACTGTACAAACTTATTGACAGACATAGTGAAGAATATAGAGTATATAGCTGCCTCGGAGGGTGGTATATTTTTAAAGTATGAGCTGAAGAGAAGTCATTGTGTAGTACCAGGAACATTTGTTTCAATCCTAATGTCATAGTCAATGTAGAAACAATTCATATTGCTGTGAATTTGGAGAGTGCTCTTTCCTTGTCATTCAAAGTCTGAAATCCTTCTTTGCACATTTCATTTTAGCTTTCATTCTTTACAATCAACATCCTCTGAAGCTGTGCTGTCCGAAACTATAGTTACCAGCCACAAGTGGCTATTAGAGCGTTTGACACACAGCTCAAATATGAGTTGTATTCTAAGTGAAGAACACATCCCGGATTTTGAAAAAAAACCTCATGAATAGTTTTTAAAATGCTGATTTTATGCTGAAATTAAAATATTTCAGATATATTAAACAAAATAAGATATTCTATTATTAATTTTTAATTGATTTTTATTTTCTTAAGTGTATCTACTAAAAATTCTAAAATACACATGTAGCTCTTGTTTCTATTCGGACAGTGCTTTTCCAGAGAATATTTCACCATTATATTAAATTCCTACAGAATCCTTCTCAATGTAAAATTTCAGACAAACTTAATTTTGTCTTGTGTCCATACAATAGAATGATCAGTGCTGAACAAACACATGGATAAGATTAAGTCCTTGAAAGCATAGTAAAAATGTCAAGGATATAAAGTTACTACTTCAGAACACCAGTCTTTCTCATCTCTCAGGAAACCCACACCTTTCATTGCAGGTTCTCAGCTTTCTTTAAGATTATGCACAGAAGCACTGCTCTTTGCTAATTGGCAGAGGCTTCTTTTCACTATAGTATTAAAAAATCTATTATGAAATTGGCCTTTATTTTTCAAAATTGCAAAACTTCAAAGGAACATTGTGATTTTATACAGATCTGTATATTTTTATGACTTCATTGTTATTGAAGTGAAAAAGATATGTAAACATATATTTGCATATATATAAAAGGAACATGTAAAGTAAATATTTGCTTTCAGACCTTATAGGTCAGGGATGCATATTGAAATAATAGAGGGATTAGGTTTTAACTGGTTCATCAACTTAACTTTTTTTGGTTTTAATTTTTTCATCTGTAAAAGTCCTTAGGAATTACAAATGTTCCTTTCAGCTTTAGGATTCTTGGTTGTAAACTCAGGTCCTAGGACATTTTGTGCTATGTTTTTGGCAATTATTTATGGAATATTAAGGGAACGTCCAGTGCCATGTGGCATGACATTGTTCTGCCACTTGTTATGGGTCTTGGCTTTCCTTAACCTTCTTCCTCTGCAATGCAAAAGATACTCTGTTTAATATGGTGAATACATCTAGTGTGTTCTTATCCACCATTTAGAATACTATTTCCTTAAACAAGGAACACCACTTTACTTCTATAAAAGCACCCAGTGGCACCTGGACTCCATGACATGGTAGGAATTTATGTCATATCTTTCTTTTATGTCTTGCATAAAATTATTTTCTAGTTTGTTTTGCTAGAAATCAACCAATTAATTTCATTAAACTGTTTACAGATTCTTCTTATATGTTAGAGACATTAGTAAGGCATAAAAATCAACTTCTCCAGTTTCCTAGGTTTATTCTACATAAGACAGCTGTCTCCAGGATAGTGTGTTCTGTCATTGACACCAGTCTCTGCCAGTATCTGAACCCTCATCTCCTTCCAGTGGTGCAGTATAAGGGACAGACACGTGGAGACTGATTGGCTCATTTACTCGGCAACATCATGAGAGTTCCTTCATGCTTGCGGCCGTTTTCTCTCTTATAGTGGATTCATCTCCTATTAATTAAAAGCCTGTATCTGTCCTAGTTTTCAATTGTCTTTTAAAGCAAAAGGAGCTAGGAGAATTAAACTTTGCAAACAATTTATAAATCTGTTTAGAGTGCTGCTTTGGCATTTGCTATCAGACTCTGTTGTTAGCAGTTTTAATTGTAATTCTCAGACAGAAACTCAGAATAAGTTAGATTGTACTTTACTCTGCCCTTCTTAAGACAGAAGGTCTAGTGAGTTTAAAATATATGAAAGCAAAGAAAAATTAATATCCCAGGGTTACACTCTATGTAATTAAAGGTGACTATTTTTTTATGATCACATGTTCATACAAACACTTATCCAAGTATAGTCAGCTGAATCTTCAAGGGACTTTTCCCTCCCCACTCCCACCCCCACCCCCAGTCCTCCCTTCCTTTTTCTATCTCCTTGATAGCTCTCGCATTTGTACTTACTTCCTTATGAGGGCCTACCTTTCTCAGACCATCGGGGCCTTGAGTGGAGTCCCTGTGGAGTCCATCAACTCTTCTCTGTAATTAGCTTAGTGGAACCACTGTGAAGTGATGCAAGAAGGCTTTAACTTCCCCAGAGCTACACTTCATAGTCTAGCACACTCCTTATCTGTCGCCCCAGGGACCCAGATACCAGGAAACCGTTATATTAATACAGCAACAGCAGCTCTTATTTGTTTGAATCCCATAAAAACCGCATGTGACCTGACCTGATCTCAAGATATAAACAAGTACCCAACATAGTTTGAACTCCCGAATACTGATTTTCCTTTCTCACCTGACATTTTGGCCAAAAAACAAAACCCTAATCTGTTCAGTGGAGGCTGGTGATACTATCTTGTCCACTGTCTAACTTGGAACTTCACCCAAACCAATAGTATGTTATACTAACCAGGAATTTCTGGTTAAAATTTTGCCCACTGCCTTTTCAATTTTCTCTTATTTGAACAAATTAGCTTTTCCTATAAGAATTGCTATTTTACCTACTTCCCAGATATTGCACTAGTTTTGATTTTTTGAAAGAAATTTTACCTTGCTCATCTTCCTTTGAAAATTATTTTTGTTTTATGAACAATTTGCAAAGATTCAGAAGAATTTCTTTTTTATTCTGTTCCTCCAACTTGCTTTTGATAAGTTCTCAAATATCCTGTCTAGATATACAGAGTACAGACTAAGGCAGCCTTTTTTTGGTGGGGGGAGCTATGTTTTATTTGGTGACCTTTTTGTTGTTCAGTCACTAATTTGTGTCCGACTCTTTGCAGCCCCATGGATTGCAGCACACCAGGCTTCCCTGCCCCTCTCTCTTGGAGTCTGTCCAAACTCATGTCCATTGAGTTGGTGATGCTATATAACTATCTCATTCTCTGCTACCAATATTTCCCAGCAGCAGGGTATTTTCCAATGAGTCAGCTCTTCGCATCAGGTGATCAAAGTATTGGAGCTTCAGCTTCAGCATCAGTCCTTCCAATGAATATTCAGGGTTAATTCCTTTAGGATTGACTGGTTTGATCTCCTTGCAGTCCAAGGGACTCTCAAGAATCCTGTCTAGCAGCACAGTTTGAAAGCATCAATTCTTGAGTGCTCAGCTTTCTTTATGATCCAACTCTCACATCTATACAAAACTACTGGGAAAACCATAGCTTTGACTACTTGAGAACCAAAGCCTGGGAGACACTTCTCAGATAAAACTGTTCCAAAAAGGTAAGAGAGGAGCCTGAATATATAGGAATTTTTGCTGAAAAAAAAGAAAGCATAGAGTCAAACATCAATAGATTATAGCTAATCACAGAAGGCAGACATCTCAAATTAATGATTTTGGTTCTTGTCTATAGATAGAAAGATGCAAAAGTCTGACTCATACAATTTATTCCTTTGATATGTATCTTAACTATCTTGGGCCAGTATCCTGTTTTTCTTCATCCTGAAATCCCTTCAGGGCATACTGTCTAGGGTAGCTGCAGTGGTTGATGGCTTGATGGTGGACACCATGTAATTTTTACCAGAATGGCAGGCAACATTCTTGTTTACTGAAATGGCAGGCAACATTTTTTTATCCATACTAGTGTTAAAACTTAGAAGTGCTCTATCCTGGGAACCCTTCAAGCAAGAGGAGGGAAAAAAGGAGACACGTAAGTCAAGCTTTTCTAGGTCCCCACCAGCCAGTTCACTTCAGTTCAGTTCAGTCACTCAGTCGTGTCCGACTCTTTGCGACCCCATGAACTGCAGCACACCAGGCCTCCCTGTCCGTCACCAACTCCCGGAGTCCACCCAAACCCATTTCCATCGAGTCGGTAATGCCATCCAGCCATCTCATCCTCTGTCTTCCCCTTCTCCTCCTGCCCCCAATCCTTCCCAGCATCAGGGTCTTTTCCAGTGAGTCAACTCTTCGCATGAGGTGGCCAAAGTACTGGAGTTTCAGCTTCAACATCAGTCCTTCCAATGAACACCCAGGACTGATCTCCTTTAGGACGGACTGGTTGGATCTCCTTGCAGTCCAAGCCAACTTCACCTATAATCACTTAAGGTTTAACCTTTCTGAGTTTAATTCACTTTCCTTTACTCTCTCAAGGCCTTGAACTCTGAAAAACTACAATACCGTTCTCTGGCTAGAAGGCAGTCATTTTGACTCCTCAAAGCCCCTTCTAACTGTGACTCTCCCATTTTTTCTAATTAGGGTTCTATGGTTTTTTTTTAGATTAGGGTTCTGTGCTCTTTATCAAATGTATATTTTGTTTTCCTCAGTGAAATGTGAATGTGCCAAGTAATTTTAAAGTTTATTTAAACATTTTTTTCCTCCCCTCTCTAAGTGGTAGTTCATTTTAAGGAAAGCCCTCAAGAAGTCTAGAAAACATTTTGAAATTAGTTGTATTCCTCTATTTTCTACTTTGGTAATTTTTGTTTTAGTAAAATATGAAGGTTATTAGAACCGTAAACTTGTTGGATATTTTTGAGAAATTAATATTGACTTAAAAATAATTGTCACACCTCATAAATTTAAGTGTGTATGAGAATGTGAAAAATAGTTGGATATTTGTTAAGTAAAAGTGAGAGGTGGTTTGTGTGTGATTTTCTTTCCCTGTTTATACCTTCACTTAACAGTATGCCTTCTTTCCTATAATTTTGTGTATCTCCCTTAAATTTTTTAATGAAATATATATTTAATTAAAATATTTTTCATATTTACAAATTGGATTTGAGAGTCAGGCTCTGATAGCAGTTTCAACTCTTGAGAGACCATACTGTGACTAAGGGCAGTGAAAAGGAACTGGGGTGAGCCAAGCTCTCAAAAGGATGGCTTGGTACTGGCCAGAAGCTCCAATAACCTGAACAAGTTTTTCAAGAGGAAGCATTCTTGCCAGCCTCATTGGAACCTTGATTTGGTCCCCAGATAGCATAAAATAGTCAAAGGTAGGATTTCGTTCTCTATGAAGTGGAACAAGCACCTTGATATTCTTGTGAGGCTGGTGCCACTCTGCAGAACTCCAGCCGTGGGGAACTCTGGCACTGGCTTAAGCCTCTTAGAGACTGAAAACCTGCTACAGATCTTGGAATGCAGAGACAAGTCCAGGAAGAGGCTTCTTCACTGTCCTCCATCCATCCATTGATTCTACTTGGCCACTAGTACAGACATGTACTCCTTTTTATTTGTGATTCTAAAGGAAAGCTTCTGCGTGTTTGTAGAGTCAGTTTGTACGTTTCAGTGGAGGGGGGGGCTTCTTGTGCCCCTCCCATGCGTCGTTGTTCTCCTCTCTATTAAGCAGCCTCTAAGAATATGGGTGTGCAAATCAATCCCAATTGCCTGTAATGCTTGATCTTGAGCAGGTTACATATAGCTCTTGTTACTAGAGAAAATAGCACTGAGTAATTTGGGGATGTATGTGTACTTCTATTTCCTTTTCTCTGATTATAAAAATGATCTGTAGTCACTTTTAAAGTTTATAAAATGTAAAGGAGAATAAAATCCTTTGTAATCTTTCTCTCTTTAACAGCCTCAGTTAACGGTATGAAATGAATGCTTACTGTCACGTGTGTTACTGTTATTGTATTTTACATAGTTGAAGATAAATACAAATTTTAATTTAAAAATATTCACACTTTATTATGCTAGTAACATTTTTCATATATGTAAAAAATTGACTCTACAGGAACAGTCGTGTTTTGAAGGAAATATTGTATCACAAAATTATAGGAGATCTGCTTAATATATTTATTGATTTTCTAAAATAATACGAGTGAAAATTCCTGTGCTGTGGCTAATACACTAGTAATTAGTCATATCTGCCTTCTTTAAGTGAATCACTTAAATATTTGCCTATACATTTCAATACCAACTCACTAACTTACAACTGAATGGTAGCTGAGTTTTCTTCTAATGTTTTGTCCTGCTTATAAAACAGTGTTTCTTTACATTTGTTTGGTCACCCACCCTCTGAGAATTCAGTAAAAGCTACCCACCTTCTTCACAGGGAAACACATATTCCCACAAAAAGCTGATTATAATGATAATCAATTATGATATGCCAGGCACTCTGCCAGTTGCTTTACATGTTATTTCATTTAACCCTCATAGCAGCAGTATAAGGAATACACTGACACCCTCATTTTTGAGATAAAGATATTGAACCTTTTAGGAGATTAAATAGTTTGCACATATCCATACAGCTAGTAAGTGAAACTCAAACTCTGATTTTTAAAACCCCAGAGCCCATCCCCTCAATCATAATCCTAAAATTATTCCTAAGGTCTACTTACTGATACTCATGTTAAGGACACCTCACTATTGCAATCCAAAGAGTTTCATTGGCAGTAAAAAATATGTGTAATTAATTAATCTTGTTATTTCTGTAAAGTAAAGTATAGGTATTTGTTGGATATCAACTATTCTGAACACTTTGCTGGGTTCTGTGGTATGGTCCTTACCCTAAGAATTTAACTGTCTACACAAGAAGATAAGAATTACATTCATAAAATAATGAGAAAATATAAATGTAAAGTTGAATATATAGTATTGAATATTTTTATAAGCTATGCAAGAAGATTAATCTCTTCACTTTGTTTTACCTGATGCAGTTGTCATTCTCTGATTTATAAAATTAAAATCCAATCTAAAAGACCACTGTGTCCTGTGGGAACCTGGAAAATTCAGTGTGTCATAAAATGAGATCTATAAAGTGTGACTGACTAAATATGTATCAGATCTAGATGCCTGAGTGGTTTCATCAGCATCATGTCAGCCCCAGGGAGCATGCCCAGTAACGAGATTCAAGAATGTGTAGCCAGCTCTCAGGCATTCCACCCATGTATCTCAGGGCAGTCCTGCTGAAATGAACATGTGTAGGTCAGCGGGACACCTTGACGGTTGCTGCATCTTGACTCGTGGGATTCCTACCGACAGAGGAGACTTCAGGACTTCAAATGATGCAGCATATGGCGGATGTCATATGGGAGCAACAGTGATAATCTGCCAACCTTGGATGAAATCGTGGACATAGGAAGCTTATTTAAGCTGACCATCTGACCATCAAGGCTGTCAAAAAGAGTGACTATGGCTCTGACTCAAAGAGCTGCTTTTTCTATAGGAGCATAGTATGAGAAAGTTATACGTGTGATTGAGCAGCTGTTGTGTACAAGGTTATCACAGATGATTGCTATTGTAAGATATGAAGGAAGGATTATTTAAGCTTTTATTAACATGGCCCAAATCATGTATTTGTACAGTTTTAGAACTTTGCCCTTTTAAAACTTTAATTATTTGGGCTATACATATGATGGAATTAATTTATAAATGGCATATAAATTTTCCTTCCAAAATAAATAGAAATTTAGTTTGCTATCATTCTATATATTTTATCTCCTTCCATTTGAGTTATTTTTATTTGAAATCTCTAAAATAAGATTATTTGGTGAAAACTCCAGGATAAGAATTTTTTTTTTAATTTCACATTTGTGCTCTATATAATTAGTTTAATAAATTGATTTAAATTTTATTTCATGTAATGTTTTTGTATTCCCTGCAACTTAACTTGTTAACATTATTTTTTAAAGTAGGGCAAGGAATTTATGAAAACCCATTAGACATTTCCTAGATGGAAAATATTTTTAAAGAACAGGAATACCTGTCATTGTTCATAAATCATCATTTGAAGCTATCCAGTTACTAGTTATTTGGAGGAATTTTCCAGACATATATGCAAATATCTTGGTAGATTTTATTTAATTTCAAAAGAAAACATGATACTAACTTCCTGTAATTTCTTAAATTCATTCCTAGAGAAAAATATAATCAAAAGGAAAATATCCCTTTTCAAATTTGTTTTGAGCAGATATTTGAGTTGTTTTTGAGGTAAATAGTAGATTGATGTTAAATGTTTATCTTGCTTTGTTTGACTTCACAGAGAGAATTCAAGGGATAGTAAGTGTACAGCTTTTGAATTTTCTGTGTCTGTTTTGTCTGTATATAGGGGCTTAAACAAGACCTTTCAATTTCATAATAAGCAGGGCTTAGGGACAATAAAACTTGACATTCTTAACTGTTAACTAGTATATTTCCCTATAGTCCTGTGCAGTTACCTTCTTCTTAATGATGTAGAAGCCAGAGCCATAAACTAAGCATGTACCCAAGACGCTACTGTAAATTGCAAATAGCATTCATGTGTCTCTTTGACCGAAGACTCAACTGGAGTAGAATAAGAGAAAAATAGTTTTTGAGAGTGGAATAGAAGTCAAGAACAAAGGATACCCTAGGAGGATGGACATATACAAAATTTCCTAAGTTTTTGCAGTGATATTTATTTAGATGGGTCTTTTCATATCTGCGATACTCTTTTACTGAAGAGCCAAGCACTGGGTTGGGGCAGCCTCCGCTGCTGGTGTGTGTGTGTGTGTGTGTGTGTGTGTGTGTGTGTCTGTGTGTGGGTTGGCAATAATGCACTCATGAGATAATACAAATAATCAGTGAGGGAATAATTAATGATGTGGCAGGGAATATTTTTTGATAAATGCTTGGGGAATGAGGTGACAGGCGTGAAATTAGAAAATTCCTTCAGCGATCTAAAATATAAATAGCTTTCGGAACTGAAAAGAGTTTCACAGCTGAAGATTTTATTGTGTTGAGAGGAAAAACTTTTTTCTCTCCCCCACTCCCTCCTCCTTTGCAAGTTGTTTGTCCATTCACAAAACAAATACTCTGAAGCCCAGCGCGGCTCATGGGAATAAATTTCAGGTCGAATTAGTACAGTTTCCTTGCTGTCAGGATGCTGGAATTAATGGTGTTTTGATGACACGAATTTTGAAGGGCAAACAAAGAAGCTGAAGGGAGAGAGACATGACTCCTTAGAAGCTTGGTCCTCCTCTCCCCCAGCCTCTCTTGTCTTCCCTGTCATCCGTCTGCCAATCTCCCTGTCCATGGTTAGTTAAAGGCGCTTTTTATCCTCTTTTCTTTCCCACAGAGTTTGCCAGATCCGGCCCGGTGCCTGGGTTCCAGGAGGACACGCTGCAGTTGGCCTTCATCGACTTGAGACAAGTAAGTCTTTGTGTTTTTGTTTTTTGTTTTTCTTTTAAGATGTGTGACTGAAGACCATCAGGTCTTAAGGAAAAGGAGAGGGGAGGGGCATTGGCATTGGCGATTCACACTGGAGACCTAAGGGCTTTTCCCTGTGTTTGAGGCCACCTCTTTTATTTAGCTATCTGGGATCCTTAGCTATGGTGGAGTTAAAGGTTTTGTGGATGGAAGGAAAGGGAGGAGGTGGAAGGAGGGCCCCAGAATGTAGTGGGACTCAAGTGACCCTCAAGTGATGTGACCCATTGTGCTATAGATGGCTTTTGCAGACACAGCAGAAAAGATAACTCAGCAAACTGATGCTAAGCAGGTGCACCGATGCAGAGACTGCCTGCTTAGAGAACTTTTGTTTGTAGATAATGAGGGCAGTAACAGTTAATAAAAATGAAATATTTTACATTCTGGATTGTTGGTTTGGTTTGTTGACTTTGTTTTTTTTTCTGTTCCCTTAAGTCTTCTCATCCCCACCTTTGTAGAATGTGGTCAGCCATGAGTGACTGAGTGGTCATTTTAGAAGATTAGTAAAGGCTGTGACCAGTCATGATAACCTGACAGGTAACCCTACTAAAGTAGTGTGTTGAAAGATGGTACTTAGGTATACCTGAGGTTTGCAAGCCCATCAGACAGAGTCATTCTATAGAACTGTTGCTTGCAGATTGAAAAGGGTGGGTTGGTGGGTCTTGGTGGATTTGGTACAGAGGAGGGGTATGAGTCGGGGCTGAAAGAGGGAGAGAGTTAACTGGGCTCTGTCATCTCTTCACTCTGAAGATGGATGGGGTTGGATAGAAAGTGTGAATGAAGTAAGAATCAATGACTGATGCTTCTTTCCTATTAAAACAATCTTTTTTTTTTTGTCTGTTTTTAAAAGGGTGCTGGCTTTGTTTCTCCTGCCATAATGATGCAGTGCCTCTTGTTTTCAGAGCTGACAAAGTTTGCATTCTGAGAACTTTTAGACGCCCAGGGTATTTCTTAAAGCTGTAGGACCCCTGGTATTGGTAGTCTCCTTACCCCTGTGACTCGATTCATGCTAGAACAGCTTTTAACCCATAATGGATGGCCTGAGCTACCCTGAATCCTTGTGGATGGGTGGTGTAATCTGTCATCTGATGACAATTCTGGAAAGCCCCGTTGAGCAGAAAACAGAAAATTGTGTCTCTATAGACCCGCCAAAGTTTGAGGATTCAGGCCGCGTCCCAGAAACGTGTGTCAACTTAATATTTAGGAGTTGAGGTGGGGGTTCTCTTAAACATAAAGGCTTTCTCAGCATGGTCCCAAATGGAGCTGAGTATCTCTTTCCACCCTTTAGACCTTCCACCTGTGGATTCAGCAACTCAACTGAGGTGTTCAGGTTTTAACCCCTTGACTGATATTAAGGCTGAAAGATTGGGATTTTGCTTTGGAGTTCTGTGGTATGGTATCTGTTTGACTATCCCCACACTGTTTCTTCTCAGAAACTTCTTAGCCAATTGGCTTTTCTTGGAAAGCAGAAACTGAATTTCATTGGAAAAACACATCCAAGGAAAAAATTTTCTCTTCTCACTGTTCATGAAAATGAAGTGTGGTCATTCTCTCAAGTTTGTGGTTTTGGTCCCTATGGAAGTAACTACTGTTCACAGAAAATGTTAACTAAAGGAGTAAGTTATAAAGCACAGCCAAAATAAGGTGTATCTGAGCCGGGAAGAGTGCTGAAATACTTGTGAGTTCTCAGTGAGCACTGTTGTTTATGCTTAAGTTCCTATTTTCTATTACATTTTTGTTCTCAGAGTTCCTTGCATGAAATTTTTAGTAGTAGAAAAAACTCTTAAAACTCATCGAATCATGAAAGAATATGCCTCTTCCTATTGAATCTATCACTTAATTTCTATTTATGTCTGTCTCTATTAAGGCAGCTTAAATTCTTCTTAGATCATATGAAAAACTTCCCTAGTTCATTAGCAGGCCTCAGATAGGTTAAGTCAGTGTGACAAAAATGATCTTTCCCCATCCCATGCTGAAAATGCATATCTCTTTGTAGTTCATCTTAGTCATTCTCATAAATTAATTAAAGTGAGCATTGTTTTTAAAGGGAGCAGCTTATGAACTTGTAAGAGATGTTCAGATTATAAATAGAAAGCCTAGAAATATGTTTTCAAATAAGATATGATTAGGTGTCTTTTAATATTTGTCCTTTTGCCTATACTCTTTGGAATCCTAAAATAGAGTTACAGAATTTGGGGGCTGTGCTGGATGCTGATCTTTAAAATCATGTAAATGTATCTTGATTTACAGAGCTTCCATCTGCTAGTAATTGAATCTTTTTCACGCATGACATTGTTACCCTTTCTATATCTCGTTCTTATGTGGTTGATTTTATACACCACAGCTGAAGGTTTCACTCTCTTTGGACTGTGTTTTCCTTTTAAGATATTTTATTAACAAACCAGACTTTAATCATTAAATTGTTATTTAATAATTAGTCATTTAATTAGTTAAACCTTTAATGTGTTGACTCAGTTATCCACCTTACTACTTGATTTAACCATTATGTTCTTTATAAGTCAAAGATAACAGTATTGATCAGAAATGGCTGAAGTTAAAGGAAGAAGTTAAAGTTAAAGCACGTTATAGGATACATATATACACCTATGGAAAAGGGGGATTTGTGCCCATTCAGTGCAGCAAGGATGTTCTTTTACTGCCATTGAGTTTATTTTGCTCACTGGTTTATGAATATATTCATGCTGATCATGCTTTTCATGTCCTTTTGCTTTAGAGTGTTTCAGACTATCAACTGAATGATAATTTTGAAAATATTCAAAACATAGAATATTTGATGAAATCATCTCTGTACAGACTATAATAGCAGAGTGTCATTTGAAAGCCATAGAATTTTATTAGAAAGCAAATTAGATGTGGATAGCAAAACTATTTATCCTTTCTGAGCCATCCTGTCTACTCTGGTTTTTCTACTTCTTAAGGGAAAAAGTGAAATGACATTCTGAATACACAAGATTTCATGATATTTTACATTTGTAAAGCGCTTCAGAATTAAAGCATATTTACATACATGCATCATTTGTCAGGTTTCTGGGTTTAGAAAATCAGCTGTTAATGGGAATTGGTGCAAATCAAAATCTTCTCCTTTTACATTTTCTGTATTCCCAAGCTCATGAAAGTAGGAATGCAGTACAATTTCACACCCATGTATGTGTGCTATTTCTATTAAAATCCAAAATTTGGATTAATCCTAAATATTGAGAAGGTCAGCTTAAGGGCTCACTTATTAACTGCCTTGAAGTAGCATTTACATTCTAGGTACTAATATTCGCTATACCTTAATGGTTCATAATAGAGAGTAGCAACACAAGGTCACTAGCAGATCCTCAGTAGTTACTTGATGCTCAAACAGTACTGTGGTTGGTATTTTCTTGTGTCATTAAACTTTAAAAAAATAATGCCAGTGAACCCCAGAATTTGAACTTCAGTTGATTTTCATTTCATTCTATCAAACTCTGAGTGCCTACTGTGAACAAATTATAACTTAGGTGTTATGGGAATACTCAGTGGATATAATACACTCTAATAGCAAGGGGCGAACAGCAAATACTTGATTCTAATAAAAGGCACACTGTGAGTAAGCATTTCATTGGAAGGCTAAAACCATTGTGTATGTTTCAGCTATTTCAACAGCTTTTGCTGCATGACAGATCACCCCACAACATATTGGCTTAAAACAGGAATCATTTATTTAGCTCAAGTTTCTACAGACTGGGTCGGTTCAGCTGAGCTCATCAGACTTTGAGATGAACTACTAGAGTGGCTGCCGGCTGCCTGATCCAGGACGCCTTAGCTGGGCTGACTCTTCTCTGCTGCTTGTGATTTCTCTCTAACCAACAGACCAAGCCGGGCTTCTTCACATGGCATCCTGGCAGAGTTCTGGGAAAGCAAGAGGAAATGTAAAAACACCTTGAGGCCTACACTTAAAATATCCCTTCTTCGGCATTCTGTTGGCTAGAGCTGGTCACAGATAGGGCCAGCCCAAATTCAAGGAATAGAGAAATAGATTCCAACTTACAGTCTAGTTGGAATATGACTTTTATACAATGATGCAAAATAAACAGTGCAAATCAGGAGCAAGACTGAATCTCTACAAAAAAAAGGCCATGAAGTAGAGAGGTCTTTGTAGGCCTGAGCAGGATAACATTTTTCATGGAAAAGGTGGAGAGTTAAACCGAGAGGAGCATTAAATCGAGAATAGCTGGATTTAAGTATTGTTTGGAAAAATCTGTGTGCGTGCTTGCCCGCATGTGTCTATGTGTTTGTTGTTAACCAGGATCTAACTGTCTTTCTGCCTTTAAGTATTAAGCTCATCTCTTTAAATACCATTTTCTTAATTTCTTGTCTTTATTCTTTGCTTTTACTTTTCAGCTTCTTGGACCTCTTTTTTTATGTTCCGTATCTCCTCATCAAATGCTCTTTATTACAAGCTACCCTGAAACATTTCACATTTCTGTTATTCCATTCATTATGAGAGTCTTAATTTCCCCTGATAATTATTACATTATTTATTTAAGTTTTAGCTGTTCACCTTCCATGTCTGACCAACAGGGAAAGGCATGAATGTGTTCTTTAGCAACGTCACATTATTTTCTGTTCTTTGGCATCAACAGTTATTCAAGTTTTATAAAGCTGAATGAATTAGGTTGTGACATTGCATCAGATCTCCTGAATGGAGCTTGTTGGCAACGACTCTTAAACAGCAAAGCCATCCCAAGATATCTGTGCTTTTTTTAGATTGAGTTGGTGACATTCCCTCTAGGCCAGTTATTCTCCAATTTCTAAACCTTCTGTCTAAGGTAAACACAGTGCATTTCCCTTGCAGGCACTTAACATGCCTTAAAAGCAACTATAGGACCGAAGAGAAATAATTGTAAATTTCTTTGGGATATTGAACAAATTCTGGTATAATACCTGTTAGAGATGTATAGGCAAAATCAAAAAGTTAGCCAACATCAGGTAGGGAAACCTGAGAACCGCTCAAGAATCTTACTGTGTAAAATTTCCCCTTTTATTTCCCCTCCTATCTTGATCCTGTTCAATAAAATTTTGTCTTTTTATTAAATTTCCTTTCTGTCTTTTTTGACCCCCAAGTTTAATGAGCAGTATTCCCATTAAGAGGAATATATCCCCTTTGCTTGACTGCTCTTGGCTCCTATGGAAAAAAATCCTAACTTTGCTTAATAATCACTTATATTTTAGCCTCAGTAGAATATCCATTTATATCAAAAAAATGCTTTTGTCTAATATAGCATGTATCAAAATGATACTTTTTTTTTTCTTTTCTCCCTTTTATTGTTTTTGCCATACAATGTCATGATATCACCATGGGTTTACATATGCTCCCCCTTCAGAAACCCCTCCCTCCCCCCTCCCTCCTCCCTCCCCCCTGGGAAATCTCGATGCACCAGCCCCAAGCATCAATCCTGGGCTGGCGATTGATTAGACATATGATAATTAACATGTTTCAATGCCATTCTCCCATATCATCCCACCCTTACCCTCATCCACAGAGTCCACGAGTCTATTCTATACATCTGCGTTCCTTTTGCTGTCTTGCATGTTGGGTTCTCGTTACCGTCTTTCTAAATTCCATATATATGTGTTAATATACTGTATTGTTGTTTTTGCTTCTGGCTTACTTCACTCTGGATAATGGGCTCCAATTCCTTCCATCTGAGTAGAATTGCTTCAAATGAATTTTTTTTTAATGCTGAGTAATATTCCATTGTGTATATGTACCACAGCTTTCTTATCCATTCATCAGTTGATGGGCATCTAGGTTGCTTCCATGTCCTGGCTATTGTAAACAATGCAGTGATGAACATTGGGGTACACGTGGCTCTTTCAATTCTGGTTTCCTCGGTGTATATGCCCAGCAGTGGGATTGCTGGGTCATATGGCAGGACTATTTGCAGCTTTTTAAGGAACCTCCACACTGTTTTCCATAGTGGCTGTACTAGTTTGCATTCCCACCAACAGTGTAAGAGGGTTCCCTTTTCTCCACATCCTCTCCAGCATTTATTGCTTGTAGACTTTTGGATTGCAGCCATTCTGACTGGTGTAAAGTGATACCTCATTGTGGTTTTGATTTGCATTTCTCTGATAATGAGTGATGTTGAACATCTTTTCATGTGTTTGTTAGCCATTTTTATATCTTCTTTGGAGAAATGTCTGTTAAGTTCTTTGGCCCACTTTTTGATTGGGTCGTTTATTTTTCTAGAGTGGAGCTGCAGAAGTTGTTTGTATATTTTTGAGATTAATTGTTTGTTGCTTCATTGGCTATTATTTTCTCCCATTCTGAAGGCTGTCTTTTCACCTTGCTTATAGTTTCCTTTGTTGTGCAGAAGCTTCAATATTCATAAATCAATCAATGTAATATACCACATTAACAAATTGAAAAATAAAAACCACATGATTATCTCAATAGATGCAGAGAAAGCCTTTGGCAAAATTCAACATCCATTTATGATAAAAACCCTCCAAAAAGTAGGAATAGAAGGAACATACCTCAACATAATAAAAGCTATATATGACAAACCCACAGCAAACATTATCCTCAATGGTGAAAAGCTGGAAGCATTCCCCCTGAAATCAGGAACAAGACAAGTGTGCCCACTCTCACCACTACTTTTCAACATAGTTTTGGAAGTCTTGGCCACAGCAATCAGAGCAGATAAAGAAATCAAAGGAATCCAGATTGGAAAAGAAGAAGTAAAACTCTCTCTGTTTGCAGATGACATGATCCTCTATATTGAAAACCCTAAAGACTCTACGAGAAAATTACTAGAGCTAATCAGTGAATATAGCAAAGTTTCAGGATATAAAATCAACACACAGAAATCCCTGGCATTCCTATACACCAACAGTGAGAAATCAGAAAGAGAAATTAAGGAAACAATTCCATTCACCATCAAAACAAAAAGAATAAAATACTTAGGAGTATTTCTACCTAAAGAATCAAAAGACTTGTAAATAGAAAACTATAGAACACTGATGAAAGAAATCAAGGAGGACACAAACAGATGGAGAAATGTACCGTGTTCGTGGATTGGAAGAATCAATATAGTGAAAATGAGTATACTACCTAAAGCAATCTATAGATTCAATGCAATTCCTATCAAGCTACCAGAGGTCTTCTTCAAAGAATTAGAACAAATAATTTCTCAATTTGTATGGAAATACAAAAAACCTCGTATAGCCAAACAATCTTGAGAAAGAAGAATGGAACTGGCGGAATCAACCTACCTGACTTTAGGCTATACTACAAATCCACAGTCATTAAGACAGTATGGTACTGGCACAAAGACAGAAATATAGATCAATGGAACAGAATAGAAAGCTCGGGACAGTATTAACTAGAGCCATCATGGAAGATTTACAGAAGGAATTACCAGTAATATGTCATACATTTTGGGATTTACGGAATGTTTTTCGTTGGTTGGAGAATTTATTCTAGAGCTGCTAAGACTTTGTCTCACCTAGACCAGCCTCTAAATTGGGGAAGAGGTGAGCTCAGAAATTCTGTCTTAGGGCTCATTTCTGATTTAACATGGAGAAGGAAATTGCAACCCACTCCAGTGTTCTTGCCTGGAGAATCCCAGGGATGGAGGAGCCTGGTGGGCTGCTATCTATGGGGTTGCACAGAGTCGAACATGACTGAAGTGACTTAGCAGCAGCAGCAGCTGATTTAATACAGAACCCATTTTTTCTAGACCAAGGTATTTATGAAATAATATCCAAGTAGAGTACAACTCTTCGGTAATAGAAAATCATATAAGGAATCACTTAAGAGCTAGGAAAAGACCCAGATATTTAATGGACCAAATGACATTGTAGCATGTTAGGAAGACCGTTTTCTATTTATTAGCCTCTCTCTATGGAGATCGTGTTAGCAATTTAGAGGTCTAATTTCTTAAAGTCTCATGGAGTCATTTCAGGAGGTCAGGAGTCAGAGGAGAGGGAACAGATATTACTGGTTGATATTCACCGCATTGAGACCATGGTAGTCTCAGAAAAGGGAGACTCTTCAATGATTTTTTTTGAAGTAAAGAGTAGTTGGGGTCCTTGAAGGAAAGATGGAAGGGTTAATGAGCTCCACTGTGTATTTGCCAGGGGCTTTGCTTTTCCTCTGAGAGGAGGCATGTCCACTTAGCAAAAATGTAGGCAACAGAAACTCTTTGCACAGTTGTGCTTGGTGGAGAGGCCTCTTAGCTTCTTTAAGGGTCTCCTCCTGTTGATAGTTTGTATGTCAGAAATGCTGAATCATTAATAACAGGATATTAATGGCAGATACGTGGAAATAAACAATGGATGAAGAACCTTCAGCTAGAGGGGTTGTGGGCAATCTTTTGGGTAGCAGGAGATAAAACACCAGGCTTTTGATATATTTTCCCACAAATAATACATTGGATTTGGCCTTTGACTTACAGGCTTCCCAGGCTAACATTTTTCCATTGTTACCGGCAACTCATATTGGTAGTCCTGGGTTAGCTGGCTCATCTAATCTAAAGCTGGTCAACAGAGTTGTCCACTACTTCCTCTTTAAACGAGGCAGAGAGATCTGCCAGCTAGAAGTTCTACCCAAGTATAGAACAGCCTTCTGGAAGTGTGAGTCTATAGTCTGTTACAATCCTCCTACTCCTTTGGTCCAGTAAAATCTCTGTAACTTTTAATATGGGCATGGTGCCAGCATCACTCCAGATAGCCCCATAGTGAAATATGTCAGTTCAGAGGCTGATTTCATTCCCTTTCAACTCTTATGCTAAATCATAAAAGACCTAGGCAGTGTGTAAGACTCACTACTAGGCTGACCTGAGGCACTGCACCGCTCTCTACTTTCCCAGCAAGCCAAGCCTCGGAAACTCAGGAGATTTCTCCCTTACCTCCAACACAGTGTGGATATGCATATGCGTAAACCTAGAATTTGTGAATTTCTTAGATGATAACATCTTCAAGAGAAAGGACAGGAAAGCCGTCACCAGCGAATTTCCCTGGGAGTAGCAGTGGGTTCAGAGGCTGTTGTTGGTAGTGCTGAGTTGAAGCCTGACGAGCTCTGAACACAAAGCTCATCTGCATTAACCACACTGTCTAGTGCCCTGTTAGAGGACACTCACAGGCCAAAGGGTGGGAGAGCCAGGGCCTGCGTGCTCAGTTGCTATGTCATGTCCGACTCTTTGTGACCCCATGGGCTGTAGCCCACCAGTCTCCGCTGTCCATGGAATTTCCCAGGCAAGAATACTGGAGTGGGTTGCCATTTCTTGGAACTAATTTTTAACAGGGCTTCCCTTGTAGTTCAGTCGGTAAAGAATCTGCCTACAGTGCAGGAGATACAGGTTCGATCCTTGGGTCTGGAAGATCCTCTGGAGAAGGAAATGGCACCCCAGTCCTGTATCCTTGCCTGAAAAATCTCATGGACAGAAGAGCCTGGTGGGCTGCAGATCATGGGGTCGTAAAATGTATCCTACTGGAGGGCAGCAGAGAGTGACAGCAAAGGGCTAGATTTGGCGAATTGGGGCATATTTCATTTGGCCAAGAAAGAAGCCCCCATAACTGTAAGAGAATTAGCTCTCTGGAAGCCACCCTTACAAGCATAGGCCCATGGTAAACAAGGAACAAAAAGAACATCCAGAACCTGATCTGAAGGTTAAAACCCTTTATTAGGCAAGTTCAGAAACCAGGACTTGGTAAAGAAATCAAGTAGAATGAAATATGAAAGGGGAACCAGACATCAGTAAAGATAGGGAACCCAAAGGGCTGTCTAAGTGTCAAGTTCAGTGAAGCAAACAAAGATGGAACAGGAGCCACGTGAAACAGCTACAGTGGGAAGCACGCCAGAGTGAGTGCACTGAGGCAAACGGGACAGTCAGGAACAACTGACTCTCAGGCAGCCATACAGGAAGGAGCCTTTTGTAGGACACCTATCAGCAAGCAAGGAGCTGCAAAAGAATTTCAGACACAATCACACAACTGTATCAATGGGATGCTCACCTCGTAAAGTAGTCCCTCCGTGATTAGCCAGGATTATTTCTGGTTTTGGCCTTTGTTGATTTCAGGAGCAAAATAACCCATTGAGAATGTGGAGAGAGAGAAATGATAAGGCATTTTAAGATGTGACTAAGGGATTATTATATATGAAATATTAAATTTGGACATGACGCCCTTCTGAATAGTATTGGTGTCAAAGGACAGCTCACTTTCCTAGCATCGCTTCTGATGTTCCCTTTTGGTATTTTACACTGTAACATTTGCTGAGAATATCCAGTGGAAAAGAAAACCAGACTCTTGACTAATTATATAGGCAAGATCCCAATCAATCAAAGATTTGGGATCTGTTCCCAGTAGGTTAGCAGAGAGCTTTTTGGAGTCTATTCTAATTGCTGTGTAAGCAGTTTTGCAAACCTCTTAAGAATGGAGAAAGAAAACTCTCTTTTGGCTTGTTAAAATTCTAGTGTCTTCCTTTGTTTCAACTCCTTAAATGTCAGGAAAAGGAAATTCTTGTACCTGCAAATTACAGTAACCTTATAGTGGCTGTTAAGACGTCATAATGGTTAAGAAATTTGGAATCAAGAAGACCTGGATTTCTAGCTGTGATACTGGCAAATTATTTGACCTCGCTGAGATGTAGTTTCCAACTCTCTTTGATTATACACTTACCAAATATTGTGATGTAGTTACAATATCTTATTTAGTGCTTACTCCAGCATTTTTAATCTTGTAAGCTATAAAATCTTCATTTTTATAGATTAAGAAATGTTTCCAGTAGATTAGTTCATAAATATAACAGGTGAATAAATTATGCTATGCCCTATATTAAAGAAATATCTCTCATCAATAAAAAGAATAAACTACTGATATACCCACTTCCAGAATTTATGTAAAATTCAAGAAAGGGAATTTCATACAGCGTAATGTTTGAGATTCACCCATGGAGTAGATGTATCAATAGTTCATTCCTTATTATTGATGAATGTCATTGTTTATATGGGTATATTGTGCTTTATTTGGTTTTTCACCTCTTATACTTATGAACATTTTGTTTCCAATTTTGCACTGTTGTAAATAAGGCTGATGAACATTCATGTATGAGTGCTTGCATAGATACATGTTTTTATTTCCCTTGGGTAATACTCTGAGAGGAATAAATGGAGTATATGTTTGACTTTATTTTTTTAATGGCGAACTGTTTCCCAACGTGGTTGTACCATTTTCCATACCTGTCAGCAGTGAATGAGAGTTCTGATTGTTGCACATTCTCTTCAACACTTGGTGTGACAGTCTTTGTTTGTTGGTTTGTTGAGGCATAATTGAGACATGTAGTAAAAAATCACCCTTCTTAGATATACAGGTCTATAAATTTTTACAAAGTTGTGCAATTGTGTAACTACCACCAAAATCAAGATACAGAATATTGCCATTACTCAAAAAATTCCTTTATACCTCTTTGCAGTGAGTCTCCTCTTTCTACTCTCAGCTTCTGACAATGATTGTTTTGATCTCTGATGCTACAGTTTTGCCATTTAAAAGGAATAATACATATAAATGGACCCATACTTTTCATTTTGACATCTTTCACTTAGCATGATGCTTTTGAGATTCATTCATATTGTTACATATATTAGTAGTTTCTTCATTTTTATTAAGGACTACTATTGTGTAAAATGGGGATTATTTATTTACTCATTTACTAGTTAGTGGATATTTGGATTGTTTCCAGTTTGGGGAATATTATGGGAAAAAAACCACAATAAAGATATGTGTAGAAGTTTTTATGTGGACATGTGTTTTCATTTCTCTGGAGTACTTAGGAGTGGGATTATTGAGTCATATGGTAAGTATATGTTTAACTTTATAAGGAATCATAGAACTGTTTTCAAAGTTGCTTTACCATTTTACATTTTCACTAAAAATATTTGAGAGTTACAGTTGCTCTGCACCCTTGCTAACATTTGATAGTGTCAATTTTATTTTCATTTTTAATATTCTAATAGGTATATATAGTGTATCTTGGTTTTTATTTGCATTCATGTAATGACTGTTGATGCTGAACATTATTTTATGTGCTTATTTGACATCTGTGTTTCTTCTTTTGTGAAATATCTGTTCAAATCTTTCATCCAGTTTTAAAAATAGTTATTATTGAGTTATAAAAGATTTTTACATATTCTTATTAGCAATTCATTATTAGATATGTTTGGCAACTTGTTTCCCTAGTCTGTAGCTTTTAATTTTACTAACAATATTTCTTCAAAAGTTTGAGATTTTTACCTTTATAAAATATAGTTCACAGTGACATCATTTTTTTCTTTTATGGCTAGTGCATAACATAGAACATGGAGTTCTTCGTTAAGAAATTTTTACCTAACCCAAAGACACAAAGGTTATCTCCTGTTTTTTCTCTAGGACTGTTATATACAGTTGCGGGGGTTGTTTTGTTTGTTTGTTTACATGTGCATCTCTGTTGACACTTTCTGAGTTCATTTTTCAATGTAATGTAAAATATAGTCAAGGTTCACATTTTTGTATAGAATGTACAGTTTTTCCAGCACTATTTGTTAAAAAGACCACACTTTTTAAGAATTGATTTGCCTTGAAACCTTTATCAAAAATCAGTTGACCATAGATGTACTGTCCTATTTCTGGACCCTACACTTTGGCCTGTTGATCTGTGTGTCTATTGTTTTACTCTCTCTTGATCTTGCTTTTTTATTGTCTTGAAATGAGGTAATGTGGTATGTCCGCCTGTATTTTTTCTTTTTCAAAATTGTTTATTTACTCTAGGTCCTTTACATAGATATTCTAGAATCATTTTGTCGATTCCTACTAAAAAAACTCTTGGTAGAATTTTGACTAGGATTTTTCCAAATGCATAGATCACTTTGGAGAAAATTGACATTCTGACATTACTGAGTGTTCTAATCCGTGTGCATAGCCTGTCTCTTCTGTATTTATGTCTTTGATTTCTTTTATCAGTGCTTTGTAGTTTTTCAGACAATGTGCACATACTGAGCTAGAATAAATCAAAGTACTCCATGTTCATTTTAAATGCTGTTGATTTTATGTCAGTTTTTAATTGTTCATTGCTAGTATATAGAAACCCAATTGGTTTTTGTATGTTGATCTTAAGTATCAAAATTTTTAAACTCATTTATTATATCTAATAGTACTTCATGCATCTTTGGGATTTTCTAGGTAGACAGTTATGGCATCTGTGAATAAAGACAGTCTTACTTCTGCCTTTCCAATTGATGCCTTCTGACTTGACTAGTTGCACCAGGACCTCCAGGACAATCTTATGTAGAAGTGCTGAGAGCAGGTATCCTTGCTTATTCCTGATCTTAGTGGGAGAATATTTGATCTCACACCATTAAATGTAATGATAGGCATAAGTTTTTTTATGCTTCTCATCAGTTGAGGAATTTTCTTTTAATTTTTAATTTTCTTAGAGCTTTTATTATGACAAATATATCAATTTTGTTGTTGTTGTTTAGTTACTAAGTTGTGTCTGACTCTTTACGACCCCATTGACTACAACATGCGAGACTTCCCTGTCCTTCACCATCTCCCAGAGTTTGCTCAAACCCATATCCATTGAGTCAGTGATGCCATCCAACCTCTGTCACCTCCTTTTCCTGCCCTCAATCTTTCCCAGCATCAGGGTCTGTTCCATTGAGTCAGCTCTTTCCAAAGTATTGGAGCTTCAGCTTCACCATCAGTCCTTTCAATGAATATTCAGGGTTGATTTCCTTTAGGATTGACTGGTTTGACCTCCTTGATGTCCAAGGGACTCTCAAGAGTCTTCTCCAGCACCACAGTTCAAAAGCATCAGTTCTTTAGCACTCAGCCTTCTTTATGTTCCACCTCTCACATCTGTACACCACTATTGGAAAAACCTTACTTTTTACTATATGGACCTTGGTTGGCAAAGTAATATCTTTGTTTTTTAATTTACCGTCTGGATCTGTCATAGCTTTTCTTCCAAGGAGCAAGCGTCTTTTAATTTCAGTATCTCATCATTTAATTAGTCATTATTACTTTTGAACTTGTTATTACTAGTGTTTTTTTAATATATTTAAATTACAATGTGTTCATACATAAAACCTTCTTTTAATCTGAATTTTTCCTTAAGGTAATTCCTTTATGCAAGAGTTATAAAAACATTTTTATGGCTTTTAAATATATTACTGGTAACAAAGTAACTCAAAGTACACCTAGCAGTATATTCATGCACTAGTTTTTCAGCACCCTCATCAACACTGAGTCTATAAATTATAAACTTTTAAGTGTTTGGTTAACACAATAGGTATAAGAGGATATTCTTATTTTTTTTATTCCATGTTTTTTTCTTTTCTTTTTTTTTTTTTTTGCTGCACATTAAAAAAGTGAGTAGCCCATGAACATCAGTAAGGGCATGAATTTACCATTGTCTGGTTTTCAGTTCTCATTGCCCTGTCCTGTGATAGGTTTTTTGTAATCTGATTTGATGGATCTCCAATTTAGCTTTTAGCTGATTACAATCTAGTAAGAAAGATAAATCTGATATTTCTAAAAAGTAGCATATGACTGACAAGTATTGTGCAAGCATTACAGGCATTTGGAAGAGGGAAATATTGCTGAGCCTTTAGAAGTGATGATTCTTGCCTTTATGGTTAATGGGTCAGTAAGAGGTGATTCTGTTTCTTAATTTTGTTTACTTAGTTTTATAAAAGTGTTCTGTGACTAGGCCATTTGAGATTCACTATTTATGGTGTCTCTAAAATTGTGTGTGAAGTTTAATTCCATGCTAATAATAAAAAATGTTCAAACTATTGCTTATCTCCAGTGTTACTATAAAAAAAAGCAAATGAGCCTGCTGTTGGCTTAGAAAAACTAAGGTATGACTTCTCTATTTTCTAGAGTATGCTAAAAAAACAATATGCTCCAGAGATTTTATCTAAAGATTGAGGTGCAGGTATTCACCTCAGCTAAACATCAATCAGAAAAGACCTATCAGATTCTTCCCAGAGTTCTGATACTTTGGGCCTGGTGACGACAAGTAGCAGGTTCTCTGTCATAATGTTTTGGCTACTTTAAAAGCTACAGCTAGTATAGTCTGTGGTATTCTGTGACTTGGGACCACAAGAGGCTTGGATAGACAATGGGAGGAAAGCGGTTCTCAGGAGCTCCTGGTACCCCAGAGGTATCTTTAAGAGAACAATAGTGAATTAGCAACATCACTGAAAGTGAATGTATGTTAAGAGGGAAGGGAAGGTATATGATTCTTTATAGAGTGTCCATTCCTAACCATTTGTCAATACAACGTTTGTAATGTGTGTGCTTCCCTGGTCTAAATCCGAGTGTGATTAGAGTTACGTTGTTGTTGTTCAGTCACCCAGTCATGTCCAACTCTTTGCAACCCCCTTGTACTGTGGCACGCCAGGCCTCTCTGTCCCTCATCATCTTCCAAAGTTTGCCCTGGTTCATGTCCATAGCATCGGTGATGCCATTCAGCCATCTCATCCTCAGACCCCCTCTTCTGCTTCTGCCCTTAATCTTTCCCAGCATCAGGGACATCTCCAATGAGTCAGCTATTCACATCAGATGACCAAAATACAGGTGTTTCAGTTTCATCAGTCCTTCCAGTGAGTATTCAGGATTGATTTCCCTCAAGATTGACTGGTTTGATATCCTGCTGTCCATAGTATTCCCGGGAGCCTTCTCCGGCACCAGTTAGAAAGCATCAGTTCTTCAGGGCTCCGCCTTCTTTACAGTCCAGCTCTCACAACCCTATGTGACAACTGGGAAGACCATGGCCTTGAATATATGGACCTTTGATGGCAGAGTAACGTCTCTGCTTTTCAACACACTGTCTAAGTTTGTCATAGCTCCTCTGCACCCAGAAAGCAATCCTCTTCTGATTTCATGGCTGCAGTCACCTTTTAGAGCCCAAGAAGAGGAAATCTGTCGCTACTTCCACCTTTTCCCCCTCTATTTGCCATGTGGGTCCATATGCTATGACCTTAGATTTTTTAATATTTAGTCTTCAGCCAGCGTTCACTGTCCTCCTTCACCTTCATCAAGAATCTCTTTAGTTCCTCTTCACTTTTTCCCATTAGAGTGGTATCATCTGCATATTTGAAGTTGTTGATGTTTCTTCTGCCTATCTTGATTCCAGCTTGTAACTCATCCAGCCCGGCATTTCTCATGATGTGCTCAGCGTATAGACTAAACAAACAAGGAGACATCAGACAGCCCTGTCATACTCCTTGCTCAATCCTGAACCAACCAGTTGTTCCATTCAAGGTTCTAACTGGCTTCTTGACTTGCATGCAGATTTCTCAGGAGACAGGTAAGATGGTCAAGTAGTCCCATCTCTTCAAAAGCTTTCCACAGTTTATTATGATCCACATACTCAAAGGCTTTGGTGTAGTTGATGCAACAGATGTAGATATTTTTCTGGTATTCCCCAACTTCAACTGTGATCCAGCGAATGTTGGCAATTTGACCTCTGGTTCGTCTTCCTTTTCTAAACCCAGCTTGAACACCTGGAAGTTCTTGGTTCTCATAATGCTGAAGCCTAGCATGCAAGATTTTAAGCATGACCTTACTGGCATAGGAGATGAGTACAGTTGTTAGATGGTTAGCACATTCTTTAGTACTACCCTTCTTGGGAATTGGAATGAGGATTGACCTTTTCCAGTCATGTGGCCACTTTAGGTTCCAGTTTTGCTGGTGTATTGAAAGCAACACCTTGAATGCATCATCCTTTAGGGTTTTGAATAGTTCTACTGGAATTCTGTCGCATCTGCTAGCTTTATTAATAGCAGTGCTTCCTAAGGCCCACTTGACCTCACCCTCCAGAATGTCTACCACACCGTTGTAGTCATCCGGTTCATCTGGATCTTTTTTGTACATAGAGTTCCATATGATGCTGTTAATTTAATTTTTCCTTCCCTATAACCTCTGACAGAAATCATTAAAAGAGAGAAAGTGGGTTTTCTTGTGTTTTCTCTGGAATACCAACTTCCTACATCTATCTGTGTGAACCTCTTTTCCTTCACTGACTGATTAATTAAATGATAGTGAAAGAAGACAGTGAATTTCATTGGCAGAGGAGTTAATGATTGGCTTGGAATATAAGTGGATAGTGGTTATGTTCATGGTTCTTTCTGTTAAGTATAAACTATTTAATTGTTACTTCTTCTCTTGACCTGTCTTATGCTGCGACCATTGAAAATTTCTTATTTCTTTTCTTTCATTCTGCTACCTACTATTTTTTAAAAATACAAAAACCTGCCAATGACAATATGTAAATGAATGAATATAGCTATGCGCCAATAAAACATTATTTATGGATGCTGAAAAAAAATACAGTTATCGTTGTATCATTTGCTTGTCTATAGCCTAAGAGCTCCATTGCCCAGAGAACAAATGAAAAACTCCCAGCAAAGCAAGTGTGGTCCCAGCTTGTCTCTCTAGTCTCCTTTCCCTGTCTTTTTCCCATGCAACATCTAATAGGACCACTATTTACACCTCCTTGTTCCAAAAACTGGGCAAGCTTTAGGCCCCCTCTACCTGTCACAGACTGCTCTCTTGATAAAGTGACAAACTCCTTCCCTTCCTTCACAGTTTGGCTCAAATGTCATCTCCTTTATAAATTCTTCCCAACCTCCTCAGACAGATTTAATTGTTCCCCCTTTGGGTCCCTGACATTTTGTATGTCCCTTCATTACTAATTCCTTTGTAATTACTTGTTTAATCATCTGCCTTCGCCATTAGATTCTGAGTTCACCAAGGGCAGGATCTCTGTTTTTATTTATCCTCAAATTTCCCCTGCTCCAGCGGGTAACATAGTTCCTATGAGGTATTATGCTTTCATAACTGCTTTCTGAATGCATTGACTTAATATTGTTTTGTGCCATTTCAAAAGTAAATGGAATTAGATTGAATTTCTGATAATATTTGTACTCAAACTCCCTTAAATAAATAGTGTTCATTATTTTCCTCTCACATCATGCTCTTCATTTTCACTTTACTGTAATCCTGTTAAATGAAGTGCAGAGGTCACAGCCCTGAGGAAGGTAGGACCAAATATAGGGAAAGGGAACGTCACCAGTAGTCCCTGTGACCTAAAAAAGGAAGAACTTCACTTCCTATAGTGAGAGTCATGAGGGAAGCCTACCTAGAAAGAGAATAGCTCCTCGTCTGGTAAATTATTCTTATTACTTCAACAGGAGATGACTTCTTAGATGAAACACTTGGCCATATTCTTCTAACCTTAGTGAGCACCTGGGTTCAAGTATCAGATGATGCCTTTGTATTTCTGTGCCCAGATGGGTGTCATTTTGTCTCAATGCAAATGCTCCTTAGAGTCCATTCAGAATTTCATCCTTGCTATATCCCTCTGAGATGCATGTATCCTCCCTAACTGAGCTCCAAAATTAGGCCCGAATGTCAGTCCAAATTCTGAATCCAATTCACGATGTTGAAATCTTTTTTTAGAATGACTTCTGGTTTACGAATAATTCCTACTGAGGCAGTGAGGAATTGGGAATCAAAGCGATTATGGCATTGAAAGTATAATTGTATCCTTATTCCCCAAGCCAGAAGTATACTATCTTCATCTTATATAATAATTTCAAAACTCTTAATATGTTGTATCCTAATTTTAAATGTCCTGAAACTGAGTTCCTGATTCCCCCTCACCCCCGCCCCATAAAACTAGGTTTCCCAGGTGGCACTAGTGGTAAAGAACCCACCTGCCAATGCAGGAGAAGTAAGGGATGCAGGTTAGATCCCTGGATCAGGAAGATCTCCTGGAGGAGGGCACAGCGGCCCAATCCAGTATTCTTGCCTGGAGAATCCAACAGACAAAGGAGCCTGGTGGCCTACAGTCCATAGGGTCACAAAGAGTTAGCCTTGACTGAAGCGACTTAGCATGGCACCCTCAAAAAAACTTCTTCACCTCAATTAATGGCAATGCTGGTCTTGCTTGTAGGAATAGATATCTTGAAGTCACCTTTGACTCCTTTCTTTTTCTCACCTCCTACGCCCAGTCTGTCATGAAACCATGTTTTCTCTCCCTTCAAAATATGTCTAGAAACCAGCCATTTAGAACTATCATTTCTTTTCTCATGATTCAAGTAACAATTATTTCTCATTATATTCTTGCAGTAGCTTCCTAACTGGTCTCCATGATTGTGACTTTGCCCCCTACAGACCATTCTCAATATGGCAACCAGCATGAAAGAGTTAAAACAAGAGTCAGATCACATCAGTCCTCTGTCCAAAACCTTGCGATGATTTCCCATTTCACTTTAAGTAAATGCCTACATTTTTTAATGTTAAGTCTCTCCAGCAGTGTCCGACTCTTTGCAACCCTATAGACTGTAGCCCACCATGCTCCTCTGTCAATGATTTTCCAGACAAGAGTACTAAAGTGGGCTGCCATGCCCTCCTCCAGGAGATCTTCCCGACCCAGGAATAGAACTCTTATGTCTCTGATGTCATAAGAAGTCTTATGCCTCCTGCATTGGTAGGTGGGTTTCTTACTACTACCGCCACCTGGGAAGCCCTTTTAATGACCTACAAGCTACTAAAGAATTTCCATGCACGCACACACATCACTTAACTGTCTGACCTCATCTCTGCTTCTTTTCTCCTCACCCTGCTCTTGCTCTGATAGCCTCCTTGTTGTTTCTCAACTATGTCAGGTACAGGCCGAGGTCTAGGCCTTTGCACCTGATATCAACTCTTCGTAGAAGGCCCTTTTCAGATACTTGCAGTGTTTGCTTCCTTCTCTCTTCAGGTCTTTATTCAAGTCATTTGAAATTCACCTTTACATAGAGGCTTTTTCTATTTAACATTGTAATGTCACTTTCCTGCTACCCTTGCCACCCTACCACCAAACCAAAACCAAATTAAAACTCTCTCCTTTTCCTTGTTTTTTTTTTTTTGTCTGAAGAATTCCTTATCTTCTAGGATGTACATTACATATCTTGCTTAATATATTTTCCCTTCACTAGAAAATGATTTCATGAGGGTGGAGATTTTGCCCATTTTGAGAACAACTTTATTCTTCGTTCTAGAACAGTTCCTAGAACATGGTAGGCCTTCAGTAAGTATTGTTGAGGAAAAAAGTGTGACCTCTACATGTTTGTTTTAGTTGTAAGTACTGACCGGTTAATATCCTTTTTGACATGAACTGTTCTACGAAGCAACCGTATACACTATTAAAAGTAGGGATTTCAAAAAGCTGTTGATCAGTAGTTTATAAGTATGTTGTACACATTGGACATAAACTCTTTTAATGAAGTAGAGAAATGATATTTCCTAAAAGTGTTCTTGGTTGTGGATTTCTTTGCTTCATAATATAGACTGATAGATACTGGCTGATAAATGTCTAATAACCTGTTCCCAAGATGATGATGATGGTGATGATACTGTCTGGAGAGGTAAACTGTAAGCCAAGCACCATAATTTCTGATCACAAGGTAGCAGTGAAACTTAAGGCAACCCTGCTTATCAAGAAATGCAGGAGTCACTTTATAGTGGCCAAAGGAAGCCAGCAGAACTTGATGAGAAGCAGTGTTTCCGTAAAGGGAAAATTGACTCCTGATTGCAGAAGTGTGTTGTGACTTTTACAGAGGACTTTTAATGTTATATAGGGACATTATATATTCTTTTTCCAGCACAATACAGTGGAGTATGATGAGATATGGAGAGTCTGGGAAATCAAAGGATACCAGGTGAATACGACACCCTGGATAATCGGCGTGACTACACCAAGGAGACAGAGAGGCAGAAGTCCTCCCTGCATTGTGATAATCCACATACTCTATTTTGCATAACAGCAACAGCAGCAAGAAATATTTAAACTGTGTAACCAATAATTAGAATCCATAAATTCAGTAGCTCATCCTGAGAAGTGGCAGAGAAATCTGAAATTAGATATCCCTTCATTTTCTTCACCTTTTTATTCTTCATCTCCTTTCTCGATATGGTTATTTGTCAGTGCCCTGGAGGGCATTAGGCTCACAACAACCCAGAGAAAGAAGGGTGATCTGTGGAGGATCTAGCCTGCAGAAATCTCCCACTTCTTTTACAAAGGGCAACTGCCCCATCTTACTGTCCTTAAGCAGCGCATTGCCTGGACAGGGATCCTAGGATTTAATTGTTAAATCTGTGACTGGCTAATTGCATAGATGCTGGGATTGGGTGGCCTAGATAGGCCAACTGACTTCTTAAAATGTGGGTTTTTTTTTTTTTTTTTTTTCATTTCCCTGTCTAGAACAGAAGAAAATAGCTGTGGTTTTATGTGAGTTGTATCCTGTAATGTGCTGGGGAGGAGCATGAGTTTCAGAGATTTCTTTATTGTGGCTCCCGCTTTTTATGAGGTAATAGAACTAAAAAAAAAAATTCTTGGCAAAAATCAAATGTGGGAGAGGTGAGGTGAAACCATTCACCTCTTTCCCATTTTCTCTTTCCCATTTTCATTCCCCAAAATCCAGTAGTGGTTTTACATTCACACATAAACCTCAGAATCTCTTATGCAGAGCTATTGAGTTTTGAGTTTTGTACTCTCTTGGTTTTCTAGGCATACTAGCCCCTGGGAGACACCTGGAGTTCTTTGGTTTTGAGAAGTCATCCCCTAGAAGAAAAGATGTTATTTAGGCTCAAATATCTTAGAACTGACTTCCTAGCAAATTGAGGCTAGAATTGCTCACAGTGTTAAAGCATTATGAGTGGCAGTGTTTTTCACCACGGTTTGGTCTTCCTCACTGAGGCCCCAGAATAAAGTAACTGAGGAAAGAATCCATTAAGGAACTGGAAGTAGAGCTACCCTCTATGGACCATCCCACGATGCAGAACATTGAAGGGGAAGTCAGGATAGCTATGATGTTGCAGCAACTAGGTTATTTTGGAAAAGTCCCTTCCTTGTGTTTTAATTTCGCCAATGTAAAATGAAAAGATTAGGTTAAATCTTCATGTTCTCTTTGATCTCTTGTGTCCTGTGATTTTCGATCATACTTACTAGCTTTAAACTTCTCTTCAAGATGGTTTCTTCCTTAACTTCTCATATGTACTTGTTTAGAATTCCTATGTTCCTATATTTCAGTTTTAGAAGATAGCATGTATTTGATAGAAAGCTTTTTGGCTTTATTATCACTGATAATCATTACCTATAACATAGAATCCACTGAATCTTTTAGTTGAATTAATACTTATCAATCCACAAGTCTATATCTCATAGAACTTATTGATTCAGTTGCAGGGGGCAGGGTGGGGGGGGGCGGAGGAGAGTAAGTATTGACACCAGAAGATTCCCTACATGGTCTCTCCTTTTGAAAACCTGAGGTCAGGATCTTGCTTGCCAGCAATGGAATCTGCCATCAAGGTACTGCAGCTTTCCACAGCTACCTTGCTTTAGAGAGTTCTAGCATGATCTATTATTCTATTGCCTGGAGCAAGATGTTCCTGGAAAAGAGGTCTCTGAATGTTCAGCCAATTTAGTAATTCATTGGCTCATTGTTAGAGATATTTCAGGATACTGTGTGCAAAATTGAAATTTGTCTGGTCACTGCCCAAGAACTAGCACCATTAATGATGACTGGATTAGGAGGCAAAAGACTGGGCAAAAGAGCTTTGGGAAAATAGCATGTTAAGTGATGTTTCCAAGTTAAAGAGGAAATCAATAAGTCAAGAGCAGATGAAACTGCACATAAGAATCTTTAAGATACCTCAGAATCTACCTCTCTGACTGTTTCCCAGGCTCTTTCTTTGCAGGAGGCAGGAGAGGGGTTTTCTTTTCTTCTGCTTATCCTTTAGTATCAGCATCTTACTTCAAGGGCTCAACTAGTCTTCTATCAGATCTGCCAGTCCTCTGTTCTTCTTACTCTGTATATTTACCTAGCTGAGGTAAAAATATAAGGGTGTGTGTGTGGCAGAATAAATGCCCTGTTCCTCCAAAGATGTCCACATATTAATCCCTTTGATATGTCCATGCTACCTTTAAGACAAAAGAAATTTCACAGATGGGGTGTTAAGGACTTTGAGCAGATTATCCTGAAGTTGTCTGGGTGAGTCCAGTCTAATCCCACAAATCTTTAAAAGCAGAAGAGTGGGTCCAAGAGATGAGATGAAAGAAAAAAGAGAGATTCAAAGTGTGAGAGGGATTTGATGAACCTTGTTGGTTTTGAAGACAGAAGGAAGAGGCCGTGAGCCAAAGAGTACAGGTGGCCTCTAGAGGCTAGGACTGGCTAGCAATAGCTGACAGCCAGCAAGGAAGTGGGGGTCTCGGTCCTCTAACAACAAGACACTGAGTTCTGTCAACAACCCAAATGAGCAAGGGAGACCAGCCTCCAGAAAGGGATGCAGTCCTGCCAGCACCCTGATTTTAGGTGGTGGACACCCATGTTGCACTTCTGACCTGTATAGAGCTATGAGATAATAAATTTATGTTGCTTAGGCCACTAAATTTATTATGGAAGCAACAGAAAGCACATTCCTTCTTTTGTTACCAAAATAAAAAGCTTTACATTATGCTATTTAATAATGAAATGCAGTGCAGTTGAGGAAGAAAGAGTGTGGTCTGTACAGTTAGACAAAGCTGGATTTGAATCTTGCCTCTATCATTTCCTACTGAATGACTTTGAGAAAATTCCTTTTTTGAATTTTTTTTCTCTCTAGAAAATGGCCTACTACCAACTAGGTTAGAGAGAGGGAGAATGAGAGTAAGAGCAAGAAAGAGAGCAGGGGAGAAGGAAATGAAAGAGAGCGCACACGAAATGCCTGGCATATGGTTGTAATTTGATAAATTGTAGTGATTAATATAATAAAAATTAAGGCCAAAATTGACATGTTTTAGCTATCAGAAGAAGTACCATATTTAAATATGATATCAAAGAAACCAGTAATGAAAGAAACATGAATTAAACTTCATTACAATTGAAACTTTTTATTTCAAAAGACACTATGAAGAAAGTAAATGACAACTGATACAATGGGAGATAATATTTGCAAATCCTATATCTGATAAGGGGCTAGTATCCAGAATATACCAAAGAATTAACAACTTAATGATAAAAAAGAAATCCAATTTTAGAATGTACAAAGGATTTAAAGAGACATTTCTCCAACGAAGGTATACAAATGGCCAGTAAGCACCCTAGAAAATATTCAGCACCTTTAACCATTACAATTCAATATTACTCTATACCTAGGGGATAACTGTAATCAATAAAATGGAAAATAACAAATGTTGGTGAGGATGTAGAGAACCCTTGTACATTGCTGGTGGGTGTAAGATGATGCTACCTCTGGAAAGTAGTTTGGTGGTTCCTCAAAAAGTTAAAAAGAATTACCATATGGCCCAGCAATTTCATTCCTGAGCACATACCCCAAATAATTGAAAACAGATGTTTAAACAAAAACTTGTACTTGATTATTCATAGCAACAATATTCACCATAGCCAAAAGGAGAAACAACCCAAATGTCCATCAACTGATGAATAGATAAATAAAAGGTAGTATATATACAATGGAATTATTATTCAGCCAGAAAAAGGAATGAAGTACTGGTACAACATGGGGGGACTTTGAAAACATTAAGCTGAGTGAAAGCAGTCCGCTACAGTAGGTCCCAAAGTGTATGACTCCATTTACATGAAATACCCAAAATAGCCAAATTCATGGAGAGAAGAAAGCAGGAACCAAAAATGTAAGGATAAGGTTCAGACTAATTTTCAATAACTCCACATTTTAGTGAGGGGTATAAAACCAGAGGTTCACTTGAAAACAAAGTTTCTGAGGAGATTAGAAGAGCATTATTAACTTGGCACCAAATGGTGGGAGCCAAATGAATCCCCTATAGCAGCCAGGTCATTTTCTCCTCCTTTTTAAGTTCTCTTTCCTATTTACCTGGTTTTTGTCCCTCTTTACTTGTAGAAAAAATTGTTAGGTGGCCATTTAGGATCAATCACAGAAAAAAGAGAAAAGTAAAAGCAGAAAAACTTCAGGGCAATGTTGCTGTAGAAAACAACATCCCCTCTTGGTCAGAGGGAGTCTCAGTCTCTTAGGGCTGCCCCAACAAAAATACTACAGATTGGGTCTCTTAAACACCAGACATTTATTTCTCACAGTTTTAAAGGCTGCTAAGTCCAATATCAAGGAAATGGCAAATTTGATGTCTGATGAGAGCCTGCTTTTTAGTTATAGATGGTCATCTTCTTGCTGTGTCCTCACATGGCAGAAGGAATGAGGAAACTGTCTGATGTCTCCTTTATAAGGGCACCAGTCCCATTTAATGGACAGCAAGGAGGTCAGACACATCAATCCTAAAGGAAATCAACTCTGAATATTCATCGGAAGGACTAATGCTGAAGCTCAGGCTCCAATAACTTTGGCCACCTGGTGTGAAGAGCCGACTCATTGGAAAAGACTGACGCTGGGAAAGATTGAAGTCAAAAGGAGAAGGGGCAACAGAGGATGAGATCATTGGAAGGCATCATCAACTCAGTGGACATGAATTTGAGCAAGCTCTGGGAGATGGTGAAGGAAAGGGAAGTCTGGCGTGCTGCAGCCCATTAGGTCACAAAGAGTCAGACATGACTTAGCAACTGAACAGCAACCACCGCCATCATGACCTAATTGTCCCCCAGAGGCCCCATTTCCAAACACCGTCACTTCATTAACAGGGGACTCAACACAGTGTGCAGTATAAGGTTATCCCTTGCTCGTCCATGGTTCTGCTTGACATGACTTATTTCCTAGGGTTTTTATTACTTTTCTGTCAGATCTGCCATCTTTTTATGTTAGTAGAAATTATTTTTTCTCATGACAATTAAATCATTTTGACTTAAGTACTTCCCTTATTCATTTAGGGTCATCATCTTCATTAAATGACAGAAAACACCTTTGTTTTCCTACTAGTAAAAAATAAAAGTAGACAAAAAAATTTAACTAAAATAGTTTTAGATGTTATGAAGAGCTTCCTATTAGGATGGGGAAAGTAACAAAGTTGGGATGTTAGAAACTTCCCTGGAAATGTACATGTATAGAGACTGTCATTAGCCATGAGTAAACTAGGATGTCTCCTATTAGCCCAAAATGCCAGCCCAGGTTTTTATTTACTTAAAGTCTTAACTTCCAGCTGCCTGATGAGAAATAAAAAGATAACATTATAATAGTGCCAGGCACTAAGCATTTCCTGTGATTAACTCGTTCATTTCCCTGTGAGGTGGATTCTGTTGTTACTCTCATTGCAGATGTGCTCTCAGTAGTCTAAGTTGATCAGTTAGAAACATCACTTTAATGTGTTCCTGCTTGCCTGTCCCATAGCCATTTTGTTACTTATTTATTCCATAGCTGTTCCTCTTTCTACCTTTCTTTGATCTCTTTGTTTAGGCTTTCAGTGTATCTACAATAAAAGAGAGTTAATTTTGAAAGTTAATAATGCCATAAAACAGGAAAAACCAAGGATGAGATGTTTAAAGGATGATCCACTGTTGTAGAAAGGAGCTAGTGTTTAGGACTGATAGCTCTAGTTGAGCAGATGCCAGTGGACACATGGACGTTTCCTGGAGACTTTAGGATTGTTTGGACTTAATGAAGTAAGTGGAGAAAGCAGAAGATATTTAGGTACTGTGATCTTTGTGAGTTTTCCTTCTTTGAAGGAGATTTCTTCACTTCAAAGTATGTAACAGACTCAACTTATTTAATTTTGTAAGTCTTTCAAATGAGTCAACTATTTTAGCACGGTGTTTTGATGAATTTTCAACAATGACTCTGGAAGCCCCTATGGCTATGTTTTTGTGATGTATGATTGCCTCGTCTAGTTTATATTCTATTGTATAAACATATTTATAACATTTTATGTTGAAATATTACGGAGTATTTGCCAGACATAGACTTTACTAAGTTTGTTCTTTGTATTACATCTTGATAGAAATCCACTGAAGTGTAAGTGGATTACACTGAGTGTAAGATGCTGTGCTAAACTTTGGGTAGAAGAGATATATAAAAACCAGTCCTTATCTTTGGTTTACACTCTAGTAGGGAGACAGTATATACAATATCTAGCTCTTGAACTCCTGAGGTAAAGAAGGCTTACTTACAGCTCACCTGAGAAAAGTCTGCTCTTACAGTTTTCTACAGTTCATTAGAGAGCTCGGACATTCAGTAAGCAATTTGAATAAGGTGAGCTGATTAGTGAGGGAGCTTTAACTTAATGATAGATTTTCGTGACATTTAAGAGTAGCTCAGTAAAATTTAGCTGGGAGAGGGAGGGGCAGTCCCTTGGTGCATGCATTTGAAGTCCTGATCCTAAAATGTGTGCTAAAGTTCAAGTGTTAGTCACTCAGTCATGTCCGACTCTTTGCGACCCCATGGACTGAAGCCCACTAGACTCCTCTGCCTAGGGAATTTTCCAGGCAAGAATACTAGAGTGGGTGGCCATTCTCTTCTCCAGGGAATCTCCCAACCTAGGGATCAAACTCAGGTCTAGTGCATTGCAGGCAGATTCTTTACCATCTGAGCCTGACGTGAACACCTAAAACAGCAGCCTGAAAGGACTCTCATTCATAAAAGAGTTGCAAATATTTTAAATAAAATAGAATTCAGTTTTAATACTATTATCTAGACACTCATGACTAGTAATGAGAAACCATTATCACATTTCCCCAGATTTACCAATACTGAGAGCATATAGAAACTCACTACCACTTACAAGAGAGGACTGAGATTTGGGAGAAGTAAGCTTTGATGTAATTGAGTAAATTGCCAGTCTTTTTGGAGAGGAGTTTAGCAATAAACAATGAAGATGATAAAATGGCCACTATTTTTGACCTAAAAATACTATTTTCATAAAATTACCCAAGGAGGGTAGAAACTACTACATATTTATAGCTTCATCATCACTATTTTTAATAAAAATAAGAAAGATTACAAATATCTAACAGTTGAAAATTGTTAGACTGTGGTACGTTAATCAAAATTGAATACTGTAATTAAAATCACAAAACTGTTGACTGTGTTAGTGCATGTGAGGAGAATAATACATATAAAATGTACAACAGAGTAATGTTTAAAAAAATCAGAAAACGGCACATCCACATGATACAATTATATAAAATGTGTTTTTAATAGTAGATAGGAAACATCATTTATGTTTCTTAGACTCAGTTTTTTAAAAAAATAATTTTTGCTTTTGGCTGCACTTGTGTGGGTTTTTCTCTAGTTGCAGCAAACGGGGGTTACTATCTGGTTGTGGTGTGCAGGCTTCTCATGACTTGCGTGGCTTCTCCTGCTGCAGAACCCAGGCTCCAGGCACCTGTGGGCTTCTGTAGCTGTGGCTTGAGGGTTCTAGAGCCGGTGCGTGGGCACAGCTGCTCTGTGCCAGGTGGGATCTTCCTGGACCAGGGAGCAAACCCATGACCCTCTCTTTGGAAGGTAGACTCCCAACCACTGGACCACCAGGGAACCCCCTTAGATTCAGTTTTGTTAACTGTAAAATGAGGATATTGGATTACACATGTACACATTTTCTTTTCAATTCTGACCTTTGAATTATTTATCCCCTTTTTTGTAAATATATTTAAGTGGGTAATATATATGAGTATATCTTGAGATGGGTCTTAAAATGAATCAGCTTATTCAGAGGAGGAGAGTTCCTCCCTTCCTTCAACTGAGCCTGCTCTTCCCAAGAGGAAAAATGTATTCAGAATTTTTAGGTCTCTGGGACCATGCTGCTTGCTCCCCCTTTTGGAATAGAAGAACAAGACAAGAGGCCCCAGCTATGTGCTGTGTGAATTAGAACAGATTTCTGAGCCTTAGAATTGTCATCTTTTTATTTTATTAGCTGCTTGAGATCGTTTGAATCTTACCAGGTAGTGTTCAGAGTTTTAACAAACCTAAATTAATTTGAAGTCAGTAGAGATTAGTTTCCTAAACATCTGGAGGATAATAATATATTGAAACTTGCTACTTATTAGAGCAGACAAGGAATTTGGTGGGAAACATTAGAGGTGGAAATTTTGTGTAACTATATGCTGGAAGTATCTTCTTATAAATCCTTCATGTTGAACACAGCATCTATTTTAGCACTGTAATCTACTTACTCTGCAGTCTTAGGTAGATAATTTGACTATATAATTTTAGTATCCACATGGACACAGTTAACATTCCATGAAGACAAATATTCTAACCTTTCTTCACAGGGTTCAAAAGGAACAACTGGCTCAGTGTATAATTGATCAAACATCAAACATCAGAAAGGAACAAAAACAGCATCATATACACACCTATAAACTTGCACTCACACCCTCACTCTTATACCATATATTTTTTCAACTTAATTGTCTTAGGCATTCCTGTGAAATCATTCCTCCACTAGCCTCAGAGCCAAAGCCAACCTGGCTTTACCTACATAAATTTAGCAATATAACCCTGGACAAGTTCATACCCATTCTGTGCCTCAGTATCTTCACTTGTAAAGCACAGATAATAACAGTAGCTGTTTAGTAGCTACCTCATACGCTTGTTGTCATGATTAAATAAGCTAATCCATTCAGAGTCTTTAACATACTACTTGTCATATGATAAACATTCAATAAATGTTTGTGATTTGTACTTGTTCTGATTTTACTGCATCATTCAGAAACTCCTTCATCGTTTAGGTATGCTCACACTGGATTTATAGACAAAAAAAAATGTATGATGCATGTTCTCCCGGGCTCTCTCCCACTTTCCTTAAGAAACCTTGTTCTGAGTCTCAGCTACCTGATAGCGATTCAAATAACCTAACCCCAGTCTTACTGAATTTCTTGCTTGTTGTCTAGGGCCCTTGCACTTTAAAGGCGGTCAGGTTCCCAAACATTAGTTTCCCATTTGGGGTAAAGGAGGTTAGTAATAGTAGAACCGACATAACCAAAAGAAAGGGCCCTGTTGAATGCAGAGCTGATTAACCTTTTCATGTCACGAAATGGATTTTGTATTAGAGGGGTCATAAGTTGACTCTGCTATGTAAAGTTCACTCCATCTACTCCAGTCTGTTTAGTTTAGCCTAACTTTTGAGAGCCTTCCTTATTGACAGTCTAGAAAAAGACGGGTGGCAGGCAATAGACAGACTATCAGCTAACGCTGAAAGGCGTGTGTTTGTTTTAATTGTGCTGCATAAAAAAATGAGAAGTTACCTGTTTTGTCCTGGTTTGGATCAGCTGGATTTCTCTCTTCTGCATCTCTTGGAAACAGTAGTCTAGAACTCAAGGAGTGCTACTGGCAAATTAGGGAGTGAGATATATTCCTCATCCATGATGAAACAAAGCGTAATTGTCCTCGAGTTTTGCTGGGTATTTTGTTCTTTGCTTTGGTATTATATTTTAACCTAGACAGGTTTAATTTGGAGATAAAGGATCAATTTCTTGGTTACTGACCTGATATTTCCACTGCACATTTTATCATAAATATTTCCCCAAAATTATTGCTCAGAACTGCCTCCACTCTTCTTTTTTAAAAATAAATAATGCAAATTATTTATTAGAGAATTATAGAGCTTACTTTCAATAAACTAACATTAAAAGAAAAGAGAAATAGAAACAGCAGAGTATACATCACCAAATTGGGTTTTGACCAACATCCAGACTTAATCAGCACTGGGAAGACCCATGTCACAGCATACTTGGAGTCTCAATTGGGAAGAGGTCCCAGGCAGCCATCTGCTCCGTGGCTGAGACTTCAAAGATTGCAGTTCAGGATTCCCGTTTATAATCCCAGGACGCAGACAGATTTCATCATCAATCTGTGACCAAATTGCAGCTCTGGTTTCCTGTTAACGCTAACTTGGAATGCTGCTAAGCCTGGGGCTGGGTTGCCCAGGGCCCCTCCAGGGTCTCAACAGTCTTAAGATTCCTCTCCCATCTTATCTATGGTGTGGAAGTCTTGCACTCAGAGCAGGCAGTTACTCACAGTCAACTCACAGTCAGGGCCGTATCCAGGCAGGTTCGAATCAAGGTTAGAGGCCTACTCTGATTTGCCTCTGAAGCCTAAGCAAGACTGTTTATTTAATTTCCCCAGGATTGTTTAGGCTGAAGAGAAAAGGAACAGGGCAAAATAAGACAAGCAGTCTTATTAATTCTATGAGTAACGATGTAGAACATATTGTAGGTTTTAGTGAAAACAATCTATTCACAGTAATTGATGCAGTGTTCCAATAAGCAGAGTTCTCAAACTTGAGAAGTTGGTTCATAGCAGTTCTTCCATAGCCTTGTCACAGTCTGTCAGTAAATGGGTGCAATTATGAAAGACTGGATAATTTAAGCACCTATGCAAGAGTCTATGATTTTATGCTTCTTTTGGCAAACAGTAGGGCAGGTGAGGTTGTCTTGCCACCCCCACTCTTGCCCAATACTCAGTTTACACCTGAACTACAAAGAAAACTTCCTGGGTGAGGGGCAGTGACTGTCCTTTGCCGTTCTCTCCTTGGTGGAAAGAAAGTGCATGAATGACTGGCTTTTGTTGTACTATTGTGTATCTTCTTGCTATTTTGCTCTTTTCCCCCTCTTTTACTCTTTGGCCTACTATGTTTTCATTGTTTTTTATTTTCTCTGGTAAATGGAAGATTTATGTTACACTTTTATTTCTACTGGTTTTTAGTTTTCCCATCCTTAATTTTGTTTTCTTATTCATGTATGAGACAGAAATTATCTATTTGTTCATGCTCCACTCCCATATGAGTAAATAAGCATTATTTTTCTCCTCTTAATTTTTTCTTTCAACCTTACTTTTGCTATATTGATACTTGTATATATAATACAGTAGTATACATATGGTAGTATACATATAGTATTTTTGAGTTGAGTGCGTACCTGCTCAGTCATGTTTGACTCTTTGTGACCCCATGGACTACAGCCCTCCAGGCTGCTCTGTCCATGGGCTTTTCCAGGGAAGAATACTGGAATGGGTTGCCATATCCTTCTCCAGAGGATCTTCCTAACCTTCCTAAACCAGGGATCAAACCTGCATCTCTTACATCTCCTCCATTGGTAGGTGGGTCCTTTACCACTAGAGACAACTGGGAAGCCCTCATATAGTAGTATACTGATATATAAAATATGTCTGTATCTATATTATCAGTAAGAAACATGGAGAAGAGGAAGGTTAGGTAAGTGACAGCAGCTTAGTGAGAGAATTGGAAAGTTAAACAGGAGATGACAGTACACTATGACAAATGCTATAAAAGAAAATCACAGTGTACAAAGTACACACCTAGCCTGAATTAGGGATGGGAGTCCTCTCACGGAATAGTGTTGGCATTGTGTCCTGTCTTATATTTATTGTAACAATTTTTAGATTGACTATGTTTGGCTGATTTCTTTGTTCACTACCAGGACACAGAACACATTGACAACATAATTTTTCCAGAATTCTTGATAGACTAGTGAGTGTCTTTGGGTAATGTTTTCAGGAGTGATTTGAAGTAGATTTTGTAAGTCTTTATATACTTGAAAATCTCTCTTTTTATTTTAGTGTCACATGGAAGTAACAACCTGAAGAATATAAATTCCTCAGGTCATATCCTTTTTATCCTCTTGGACATTGCTTTATGATCAGCTTTATTTTTGTTACTAATAATTTACCTCTTAGCTTTTGCTACTAATAATTTACCATTTATTTGTTAACTTATTTCCTTATCATTGAAGTTTAACAAATTCCCCAGGATATATATCCAGGTATTGATCTCTGTTCTTTAAGTTTTCTAGTTATATGATGAATCTTTCCAGTCTGTATGCTTCAGTGTTTGTGCTGCTCAATTTTTTTTCTGTTGTATTAATTTATTTTCCATGTTCTTTTCTTCCTCATAGATATGAATAATCTATATGTCATAAAAACTTTATACTCACTATTATGTTCTTCTTTCTGTCCTTTCCTCTATTTTCAGAGGAAGCATCTCCAATCAAAGGATTAAATCTGTTGAGTTTTAAAATTTTCAATATTGAGTCTACACTTCACTTTGTAAGACAGATTGTAGTTTTGCTTGCATTTTTATTTCTTTATCATCTCTTCTGACATCTACCTCATTTTAAAATTCCATGAAACTAACACTGTTTTGTTCAGTATTTTTATCTTTCAACTCTTTCCCCCAGCGAATCTATTACTCCTTGAAGTCTATTGAAAATATTAAAATTTTTGTCCATGATTAAGTTTATTTCTATAGTTTATTGTCTTTTTATTATAAACTCCTTTCCTTGTCTTCCATGATTCTTTACTTCCTTTTCCTTAAAAATATGTACCTGACTCTGAAACGAAAAGACTATTTGGATCTGTCACTTGCTTGTGAAAAGGTTGTCATAGTTACCTACATGTGGTCTTTATACCTCTCATCCAGGAATTATTAGAAATGTAGAATCTCATACCCTACTGTGGACTTACTAAATCAGAATCTGCCTTTAAACAAGATACTCAGGTGACTGATATACATATTAAAGTTTAAAAAGCACCATTCTACATTAATGCTATTAGGATACATATAATCTCAAGTAAGAGGGGTGATTGATGGAAGCATCATCTATTCCCATTTGATTAATTGTTTGATTATCTTTATATGAATCACAATCTGCATTTCTCTTTTAGCCATAAAAATTGGGGGAGGAGCGGAAATCAATTGCCTACAAGATACACTACTCTTATGGATTTTCTAGGCTCATCTCCTTCTTGTTGACAACTTTTCACTGAGAGATAAAGCTATATCCCTTTACTATTTCAGTCTCAAACTATGTTTTATTCCCTGTATAGAAGTACTTTAATTCTATACCCCAAGGTTCTATTTTGGGGCCTATGAATTAAACTGACAGAAGATAGACTAACAAAAGAACAGACATATAAATTTTAATATATTTTTTGTTGTTTGTTTTTTCTTTTAATATGTTGATTCTTTTTAAATTTATTTTAATTAAAGAATAATTGCTTTACACTATTGTGTTGGTTTCTGCCGTACATCAACATGAATCAGCCATAGGTATACACATGTCCTGTCCCTCATGGCCCTCCCTCCCACCTCCCACACCATCCCACCCCTATAGGTTGTCACGGAGCACTGGTTTGAGCTCTCTGAGTCATACAGCATTTTCATATACATGGGGGCTTCACAGAAAAGAATTGGAAACCCAAAGAAGGACCTAGAGTCATTGTATCATATATACCATTTTAACAAAGGGTGATAAATTGTGGAGAAGTGACTAGATAAAGGAAAGGGGATTTGGGATCCTAGGGATGGTGAATTTGGAGATAGTGATTGGGAAATGTGTGATACAGTAGACTGTCTTCTGAGCATAGGAGGGTGGGCACCTTTACAAATAGAAATTTATATAATCTTTACAAAAGAAAATTTATGCCCTGCTCTTGGGCCAATGGTGGGAGAGCAGAGTATTCTTCCGTATAAATTGTTTCTCATTGGCATTCAGCTCAAAATAATCCCAAATAATACTAAAGTGGCATATTTTGGAGTAGCATATTCTGACCCTCTTCACTGGGAATCATAGTCCTAAAATGTCCTGTCCATGCTTTTTACAGCCTTATCTATGCTTTGAATAATATGAATTCTTCCTGAATCCTGACAAGTATGTTTCTTAGTTTCTAATCAGGTTGAAACTTGTCATCACTTGCTGTAGTTTCATGAGAATTTTAATGGGAAGCCGAGGAAGGGCTAATAGGGCATTGTTAACATTCCCATCATTGAACAAGGAGCCCTCACTGTAAAAATGCAGACGTCAGATGGCCACTTTTGAGAATGCTGTATGAAGAATTCCTCCCTGGTAGAAGATTGCATGGATGACTTTGAGTTGTTTTCCAACCCAAACAGACCATCATTGAGCAGTCCTTTTGTTGCATGTAGTCCAATTTTATCCCTCTCTCTAATATGGAGTAAAGTGAAGGTTTATAAAGGCATACATCTTACAGAGTGTTTAACTATAAATATTGTTTTGGGTTCAGTTCTTAAATTATTTAAAATGTTGAATTATTTCTTGTATTTAGTTTATAATTTACACACACTATGTTAATTTATGTTACTCTTTTGAGTCACATTTTACAGTTGAATTAAAATGTGGCCACAGAGATTAAGCAACTTGTTTAAAATAATTTAGCTGATAGTTGCAGAACCTCAACTATTTACTGGCCATGTAAACTTCTCAAGTAACTAACCTGTTTGTTTTTCAGTTTCCTCATTATAACAAAGGGATTGTACCTTATTGCAAATAGTTCTTGTGAGGATTTAACATGTCAGTGTATGTCAAAGCATCTAGTATAGTGTCTGGTAAATAGTAAATGTTCATTAACAGTTTATTTTTTCCCTTTTCTGCAGTTACGGTTTCCCAAGCACACTTTATGCCTTTCTGATATCCTATCTCTACCACCTCTACTCTTTGCCACTAATCTCAATCCATTGAAAAGGCACCCATTTAATTTAGGCTAAAGAAGTAATCACACAATTGCACAAAGTTGTATGTACCAAGAAGTTTGTCACAGTATTGTTTGTAATGGCAAACATTTGGCACCATTTTTCTTTGTTTAATCCAAGTTTGGATTAAATTACTGAATCAAAATTTGATTTCTTTAATCTGATTAAATAAATTATAATACATACATACCATACGGTATGGTACATACCTCAGATATAATGAAGATTGAGTTGGTATTTATAAAGCACTTAGAACAGTGCTTAGTACATAGTAATTGCTATGCTTTTTTAAAGTGGTAAATTCAAACCACAGAATGTGATGTACTTGCTAAAAATGATTTTTAAAAATCTAATTTTATTTACATTCAAATTGGCCACAATATATTGTTAAGATAGAAAGTACACCCATGGTGATATCATGTCATTGTTTGGCAAAACTAATAAAAAAAATGTTTAATAGAAAAAAAATAAAAATAAAAGATAGAAAGTACCTCAAGGTACAATTATCTGTAATATTATATTTTTTCAAGACTATATGTTTTTTACAAAGTACAGAGCCAGAAATATAGCCTGATTTTTTTTTTTGTGCCTGACTTCCTTGGCAATAAGTCAGGATTGGATTATATATGACCTTGAGAGATTTAATTAATAGTGATACGTTTTAAGGATTTTACTCCAGCTCCTCTTAGTCCATGTGGCTGTCCAAGTAGATTCTTATGGTGAGATTCTATAGCTCAAACTGATCAAACTTGCTTACTTGGAAACTAAGGAGCTTTGGGGTTAGAGGACAAGTGGCAACTTGCTTAACTCACCTTAGGTGGAGGTGTTTAGATATAACTAACAGATTACAAAGTTTCCTAAAGGGAAAGCCATCAGAATGTCCTTTCTGTGAAAATGCTATTTCGGGAGACTAATTTCAGTTATCCCATATGGGGTTGCTGTGAGGATTAAATGAATTAATATATTTAAAATATGTAGAAGGCTATCACGCATACAGTAAACAGTCATATATATTTCTTAATGTTTATGTTTGTATGTTTTTTGAGCCAGTATTTAAATGGAGCAGAAGTTCTAGTGAAGTATCTCACCTTGTGACTGCTTTCACTTAACCAAAAGACAAGGAGGAATGAGATTTTTTCTCAGTGTTTTTGACTAGATATAAATACATATATATATATTAGAAAGGAGGAAAACTGAAGGTGTCTTTATTGACAGTGTATATCATCATCAGTCTGAACATTTCAAGTGAACTGATTAAAAAACAATATTCTAATAAAATGGTAAGCAAGTCTATCAGGCATAAAATTAATATACTAAGACAAATGCTTTCCTGTATAATAGCAAACACCTATAGAGGGGAGAAGACCCTATTTATAACAAGAACAGAATCAGTAGAATAAAATAGGCCATGGAAATTTAACTTATTTATGATATAGAGGCAGTTTAAAATCAGTCACAAAAATGTTGGTAAATGGTGCTGAGTCAACTCAGTGTTTCTTTGGGGAAAACCCTAAGTTAGATCACTCCTTCATAGCATTGCCCAAAATAAATTCCAAATGTATTAAAGGCCTAAATGTAGAAGATATTTAAGAAAAAAAATAGGAGAATGTTTTTATACCCTCACCAAGAGCCAGACATCCTGGAATGTGAAGTCAAGTGGGCCTCAGGAAGCATCACTAAAAACAAAGCTAGTGGAAGTGATGGAATTCCAGTTGAGCTATTTCAAATCCTGAAAGATGATGCTGTGTAAGTGCTGCACTCAATATGCCAGCAAATAGGGAAAACTCAGCAGTGGCCACAGGACTAAGAAAGGTCAGTTTTCATTCCAATCCCAAAGAAAGGCAATGCCAAAGAATGCTCAAACTACCACACAATTGCACTCATCTCACACGCTAGCAAAGTAATGCTCAAAATTCTCCAAGCTAGGCTTCAGCAATACGTGAACTGTGAACTTCCAGATGTTCAAGCTGGTTTTAGAAAAGTCAGAGGAACCAGAGATCAAATTGACAACATCCTGTGGATCATCGAAAAAGCAAGACAGTTCCAGAAAAACATCTATTTCTGCTTTATTGACTATGCCAAAGCCTTTGACTGTGTGAATCACAATAAACTGTGGAAAATTCTTCAAGAGATGGGAATACCAGACCATCTGATCTGTCTCTTGAGAAACCTGTATGCAGGTCAGGAAGCAACAGTTAGAATTGAACATGGAACAACAGACTGGTTCCAAATAGGAAAAGGAGTACGTCAAGGCTGTGTATTGTCACCCTGTTTATTTAACTTATATGCAGAGTACATCATGAGCAATGCTGGGCTGGAAGAAGCACAAGCTGGAATCAAGATTTCCAAGAGAAATATCAATAACCTCAGATATGCAGATGACACCACCCTTATGGCAGAAAGTCAAGAGGAAAGCCTCTTGATGAAAGTGAAAGAGGAGAGTGAAAAAGTTGGCTTAAAGCTGAATGTTCAGAAAACTAAGATCATGCATCTAGTCCCATCAGTTTATGGGAAATAGATGGAGAAACAGTGGAAACAGTGTCAGACTTTATTTTTTGGGGCTCCAAAATCAATGCAGATGGTGATTGCAGCCATGAAATTAAAAGATGCTTACTCCTTGGAAGGAAAAGTTATCAACAACCTACACAGCATATTAAAAAGCAGAGACATAACTTTGCCAGTAAAGGTTCGTCTAGTCAAGATATGGTTTTTCCAGTAGTCATGTTTGGATGTGAGAGTTGGACGGTGAAGAAAGCTGAGCGCCAAAGAAGTGATGCTTTTGAACCGTGGTGTTGGAGAAGACTCTTGAGAGTCCCTTGGACTGAGACCCAAGCAGCCCATCCTAAGAGAGATCAGTCCTGGGTGTTCATTGGAGGGACTGATGTTGAAGCTGAAACTCCAATACTTTGGCCACCTCATGCGAAGAATTGACTCATTGGAAAAGACCCTAATGCTAGGAAGGATTGGGGGCAGGAGGAGAAGGGAACAACGGAGGATGAGATGGCTGGATGGCATCACCGACTTGATGGACATGGTTTGGGTAGACTCAGGAGTTGGTGATGGACAGGGAGGCCTGGCGTGCTGCAATTCATGGGGTCACAAAGAGTCAGACATGACTGAGCGAGTGAACTGAACTGAACTGAAGGCAGAAAAAGACTTTCTGACTGAAAAACAAAATCTAAAGCCATACAATAAAAGAGTGATAAGATTTGAGATTTTAATATGGTACAAGTCAGTCAGTGTAAATAAAGTTCAATCACAATCTGAGAGAATAATGGTAATATCTATAATAAAACACTGATTAATATTCAGAACATATTTAAAACTTTGAGGACTCAATAATAAATATTGCTAACAACACAGTATAAAATGATCAGAGAATAATCAGTAGGCAGTTTTAAAAATAAGTGCTCTGTGACAACCTAGAGGGATGGGATGGGGCGGAAGATGGGAGGGAGGTTCAAGATGGAGGTGGTATATGTGTACCTGTGACTGAGTCATGATGTATGACAGAAACCAACACAATATTGTGAAGCAATCATCTGCCAATAAGAATTTTTTTAAAAAAGAACTAAAGACTTGCGTGTTGGTCCAGTGGTTAAGAATCCGCCAGCCAATGCAGGGGACACAGGTTCAATCCCCAGTTAGGGAAGATTCGACATGCCACAGGGCAGTTAAGCCCACAAGCCGCAACTGCTGAGCCAGTGCCCTAGAGCCTGCAGGCTGCAACTATGAAGCCCACTTGCCCTGGAGCCCGTGCTCTGCAACAAGAGAGGCCTCTGCAATGAGAAGCCCCTGCACTATCACTGGAGAGCAGCCCCCGCTCACTGCAACTAGAGAAAGCCCCTGTGCAGCAATGAAGACTTAGCACAGCCAAAAATAAATAAATAAACAACTTTTTAAAAGCTACTAAAAGTCCCCCTCCCCCACAGTGGAGACAATTGCCTTCATTATTAGTGGAAATTAAAATCATAATGAGGTACGATTTTTTGATTATCAGATTAGAAAATAGTTTTAATTTACAGTATCAAGCTTTGCAAAAAGGAATGAAGAAACTGACACTACTTGAAGCTGTAAATTATGGTGTGATTTGGCGCGGCATATTTGAGGACAGTTTTGGAAATAACTATCAGTATTTTAAATTACACTTTCTACTTGCTCTCTAGTAATTGTACTGCTAAGAGCCTGTTCAAAAGAGATACTGTCATGTTTCCAAGAATATGAGTGTAAAATGTTAAAGTATTCTATGGAAAGGTGAGGAATTAGAACAAATATACATTACAAGAAGAATGGTTAAATGATGAACCATTTCTAGGTGGGATATTATACATGCCCTGAAAGGGCTGAGGCAGTCATATATATATATATATATTGGCACAAAAAAATCTCCCAGACATACCAAGTTTAAAAAGATAAGTCACCAAGCAATACTTACAGTAAAACCCCATCTACACCTAAAAATCTGTCTATATTGTGCATATTTATCTTTGTTAACAATTAAATTATTCTTTCATCTTGAAGATGAGAGAAAAGGGAGAATTTCAACTTTTACTTGATATCATTCTTTAAAATTTTGAGAATGTTTTCACATATTCTTTCATACTTTTTCAAAATGCAATTAAGAGGTTGATAAATTTAAAGGTGGAAAATTCTATAGAATAATATTGTTCATGTCTTTCTTCTTTCTGCAGGTGTATTCTCTGTAGAATAGTAAAAAAAGATCACATGACTGTGCACCATTTTCCCCAGGGAATTAAGTTTACAAGTAGAAATTTAGGAAAACTCACAGACGCATTCTGTTTACCCTGCATTTTCCTTTCCCTAATTTCATCCCATTAACACAGGGTTAAAGTCTCTTTAGATGTTACTTTTGTCTCCTTGATAGTCACATTCATGAAATACTTGGAGAGTCATCATAGAATCATGTCTTTTCTATTTCCATTTTAAAAGCATTATTGTACACATATCTTTTATCATGAAATACCTAGAACACTTTTTGGGAGCAGACAAAATAGATAAACAATCATAATAAATCATGATATCTTCATCTATCTGCTCTACTCTCATCTATTATTTAAATGTATACTATACATATAAGAGGTCCTAGATAAATACTGAACAAATTGTCTTTAAATATTTAACAGATTCTCTTGAACTCCCCTTGTTCCCTGCCCATGTGCGTTCTAAAGAGAACAGTGGTATTGTTATTAGGAAGGCCAAAGAAATTTGACCTTATGGTTTTGGCAACTCAGAAAGCTTTTCCACTGGAAAAAAACTGAATGTCCCATGTTTCTTCTACCCCAAACATATCCAGGTATCATTTCAGCTAACTCAAACTATATTACATTAGAAACTTACTGTTTTATATTGGAAAATTCCAGAGTGAATATAATCTTATATTCAGCACTTCAGTAGTACATACTCACTTATTCTGAAGCATATCTATTGTTTTTAATATATTTTTATTTAATAACATGTAAAATGGAGACTTAGAGAAATGGAGTAGCCATCACAGTCAACAAAAGAGTCCGAAATGCAGTACATGGATGCAGTCTCAAAAACGACAGAATGATCTCTGTTCATTTCCAAGGTAAACCTTTCAGTGTCACAGTTTTCCAAGTCTATGCCCCTACCAGTAATGCTGAAGAAGCTGCAGTTGAACGGTTCTATGAAGACCTACAAGACCTTTTAGAACTAACACCCAGAAAAGATATCCTTTTCATTATAGGGGACTGGAATGCGAAAGTAGGAAGTCAAGAAACACCTGGAGTAACAGGCAAATTTGGCCTTGGAGTACAGAATGAAGCAAGGCAAAGGCTAATAGAGTTTTGCCAAGAGAATGCACTGATCATAGCAAACACCCTCTTCCAACAACACAAGAGAAGACTCTACACATGGACATCACCAGATGGTCAAACTGAAATCAGATTGATTATATTCTTTGCAGCCAAAGATGGAGAAGCTCTATACAGTCAGCAAACACAAGACCAGGAGCTGACTGTGGCTCAGGTCATGAACTCCTTATTGCCAAATTCAGACTGAAATTGAAGAAAGTAGGGGAAACCACTAGACCATTCGGATATGACCTAATTTAAAAACCTTACAATTATACAGTGGAAGTGGGAAATAGATTTAAGGGGCTAGATCTTATAAGCAGAATGCCTGATGGACTATGGATGGAGGTTCATGACATTGTACAGGAGACAGGGATCAAGACCATCCCCAAGAAAAAGAAATGCAAAAAAGCAAAATGGCTCTCTGCGGAGGGCTTACACATAGGTGGAAAAGAAGAGAAGCAAAAAACAAAGCAGAGAAGGAAAGATATACCTATTTGAATGCAGAGTTCCAAAGAATAGAAAGGAAAGATAAAAAAAAACCTTCCTCAATGATCAGTGCAAAAAAATAGAGGAAAACAATAGAATGGAAAAGACTAGAGATCTCTTCAAGAAAATTAGAGATACCAAGGGAACATTTCATGCAAAGATGGGCTCAATAAAGGACAGAAATGGTATAGACCTAACAGAAGCAGAAGATTTTAAGAAGAGATGACAAGAATACAGAGAAGAACTGTACAAAAAAGATCATCATGACCCAGATAATCAGGATGATGTGATCACTCATCTAGAGCCAGACATCCTGGAAGGTGAAGTCAAGTGGGCCTTAGGAAGCATCACTACGAGCAAAGCTAGTGGAGGTGATGGAATTCCAGTTGAGCTATCTCAAATCCTAAAAGAAAATGCTGTGAGAGTGCTGCACTCAATATGCCATCAAATTTGGAAAACTCAGCAGTGGCCACAAGACTGGAAAAGATCAGTTTTCATTCCAACCCCAAAGAAAGGCAATGCCAAAGAATGCTTAAACTATGGCACAATTGTACTCATCTCACACATTAGTAAAATGATGCTCAAAATTCTCCAGGCCAGGCTTCAGCAATATGTGAACTGTGAACTTCCAGATGTTCAAGCTGGTTTTAGAAAAGTCAGAGGAACCAGAGATCAAATTGGCGACATCTGCTGGATCATCGAAAAAGCAAGAGAATTCCAAGAAAACCATCTACTTCTGCTTTATTGACTATGCCAAAGCCTTTGACTGTGTGGATCACAATAAACTGTGGAAAATTCTGACAGAGATGGGAATACCAGACCACCTGACCTGCCTCTTGAAAAATCCATATGCAGGTCAGGAAGCAACAGTTAAAACTGGACATGGAACAACAGACTGGTTCCAAATAGGAGAAGGAATATGTCAAGGCTGTATATTTTCACCCTGCTTATTAAACTTATATGCAGAGTACGTCATGAGAAACACTGGGCTAGATGAAGCACAAGCTGGAATCAAGATTGCCAAGAGAAATGTCGATAACCTCAGATATGCAGGTGACACCACCCTTATGGCAGAAAGTGAAGAAGAACTAAAGAGCCTCTTGATGAAAGTGAAAGAGGACAGTGAAAAAGTTGGCTTAAACTCAGCATTCAGAAAACTACGACCATGGCATCTGGTCCCATCACTTCATGGGAAATAGATGGGAAAACAGCATCAGACTTTATTTTGGGGGGCTCCAAAATCAATTCAGATGGTGATTGCAGCCATGAAATTAAAAGACACTTACTCTTTGGAAGGAAAGTTATCAGCAACCTAGACAACGTATTAAAAAGCAGAGACATAACTTTGCCAACAAAGGTTCGTCTAGTCAAGGCTATGGTTTTTCCAGTAGTCATGTATGGATATGAGAGTTGGACGGTGAAGAAAGCTGAGCGCTGAAGAACTGATACTTTTGAACTGTGGTGTGGGAGAAGACTCTTGAGAGTCCCTTGGACTGCAAGGAGATCCAACCAGTCCATCCTAAAGGAGATTAGTCCTGAGTGTTCATTGGAAAGACTGATGTTGAAGCTGAAATTCTAATACTCTGGCCACCTGATGTGAAGAACTGAGTCACTGGAAAAGACCCTGATGCTGGGAAAGATTGAAGGCGGGAGGAGAAGGGGATGACAGAAGATGAGATGATTGGATGGCATCACCGACTCAAGGATGTGAGTTTGGGTGGATTCCGGGAGTTGGTGATGGACAGGGAGGCCTTGCGTGCTGCAGTCCATGTGTCGCAGAGTCAGACGCGACAGAGCGACTGAACTGAACTGAACTGAAAAACAGAGACATACATGTTCAGGAGTCTGTTACAGTTCTCTTTCTGTGTACCCTTGGACAAATCCATAACTGTTCCCATCCTTCAGTTCTTCATCTTTAAGAGTATATCTGTGTATTTATTTTACAGAGAAATTATGAAGCAGAATTCTTATTATAAGAACTCCTTATAAAGGTCTAACTTGTTATTCAGTCACAAAGTCATGTCTGACACTCTGCGACCCCATGGATTGTAGCACACCAGGCTCCTCTGTCCTCCACTCTCCTGGCTGCTGCTGTTGCTGCTGTTAAGTTGCTTTAGTCGTGTCCGACTCTGGGCCGCCCCATAGACAGCAGCCCACCAGGCTCCGCCATCCCTGGGATTCTCCAGGGAAGAACACCAGAGTGGGTTGCCATTTCCTTCTCCAATACATGAAAGGGAAAAGTAAAAGGGAAGTCGGCGCTCAGTCATGTCTGACTCTCAGCGACCCCAGGGACTGCAGCCCACCAGGCTCCACTGTCAAAGGGATTCTCCAGGCAAGAGTGCTGGAGTGGAGTGCCATTGCCTTCTCCCCACTCTCCTGGAGTCTGCTCAAATTCATGCCTGCTGAGTCAGTGATGCTATCTAACCATCACATCCTCTGCCACCCCCTTCTTTTGCCTTCAGTCTTCCCAGCATCAGGGTCTTCTCCAGTGAGTCAACTCTTTTGCATCAGGTGACCAAAATATTTGAGCTTCAGCTTCAGCAAAAGTCCTTCCAATGAATATGTAGGGTTGATTTCCTTTAGGATTGACCTCCTTGCCGTTCAGGGGATTCCCATCGTCTTCTCCCACACCACAATTTGAAAGGATCAGTTCTTAGTGCTCAGTCCTCTCTGTGGTCCATCTTCCTTATGGTCCTTGTGCTTTATACAGGATCTTTTTCTGTAATAAAAAAAATTACATACTATAAGTCTGCTTTTCTATTCTCAATTTGTTTTATGCTCAGTTGTCTTATCTTTTACAATAAATATACTAGAAATGACTTCAGTATATCATCTGGTCTAATAATTGGGATCTCTGACTCAGTTTCCCATAAAGCTGGAGTCATTTCAAAGCTCTCTTGGGAAAGATTTACTTCCTCACTTACTTAGTAGTTGGTTGTTGGAGGATCCATTTCCTTATTGGACTGAGACTTCAATTCCTAAGAGCTCTTAGCCAAGACCTTCTTTAGTTCCTTGATACGTGGGTCTCTCCCTAACGTATCTCATAACATGGCAGATTGCTTCATCAGAGCAAGCAAATGAATGGGTAACAGAGTATAAGAGCAAGACAGAAATCAGTCTTCTGGAACCTAACCACAGAATCCCTTCACTTTCCCCATATTATACATTTTTCTTTCTAGTCTGGTTTTAAGGAAGTACTAATAACTGATCTGACATGTACAGACACATGATAATAAATATCCAGTTGTTTCTTGTCACAACAAAAAATTTCACGTGTAGCTGTAGAGATTTAAGATCTATACCAATTTGTAGGCAGCTTAATTCACACCTGGGACCAGGATTCAAACTAGGGGTTGATTCAGAAAACACCTGACAGAACCTTGAAACCAAATACTCCTCATGTCTTCCTTTTTTTCTCTTGATACCTTGAAGGTTGGATAAAAGATAAACTGAGACATATGTGTCTTAGAAGTAATACATAACCTTATATAGATTATGAAACATCTTCACTCAAACCAGATGAATATGTGAGAAAGCTAGACCTATTTCTCTCCTGCAGAAAGTTATCACTTGTAATGAACCAGGCAGTTACCATTGGAAGATGTACATATGAAAGAAGAAAGCAGATCACATCAATTTTGGTAAGGAAGGGGATTCCTGAGAAATAAAGCAGGGGAAATGCTTTCTTTCTAGGCCATACTGAAGTTTTACCCACTTAGGAAATGAAAAAAAAAAACAAGTTGCTCAGTTGTGTCCGACTCTTTGAGACCACATAGACTGTAGCCTACCAGGCTCCTCTGTCCATGGGATTTTCCAGGCAAGAATACTGGAGTGGGGTGCCATTTCCTTTTTTAGGAGACCTTCCAGATCCAGGGATTGAACCCAGGTTTCCTGCATTGTAGGCAGTGGTTTTACTGTCTGAGCCACCAGGGAAGCCCAAGGAAATTAAGGTGGCAGTTTATTAGGTGGGAGGGAATGGTTTTCACTGTCTTTGAGGATAGACATTCTGCAGTCTCATGATAGCTTTATTACAGTGTTTTCAACTCTTCACTTGAAACCTGTTTCTTATTATCCTGGCCTTGATTGAGTTCACAAGTCATTCAAAACTATTGTTGCATTAATTTTAGATCACAGTTGGAAATGGATACACATCCCACTGTATATACATAAACAGGTACCATACACTTAGGGAATTTTCCTCTCACCCTTTCTTCTCCAGGTTCAAATCACCCCAGCTTCATTAGCCTCTCCTAGGACCCATGTTCTATCTATTAAACCTTGTGACTCAAGACCGTCTTTGAGTTTTTAATGTAGTTTTTTTTCTTTCTCTGTGAATTTGACAGCCTTAATTTCAGGTACTTTTACAGATATTTCATACAGAAGTGATTTTTAGTTTTTGTTTGCAAGCCATTTTATCCAGTCTCTCACTCTGATCTTCCTCTCTTTTTGGTTAATAGAGAGGGATTACAAGATTACATTGGTCCTAGACATCCCCTCAAATATATAAATAGTTAGATAATTATATATGGGGAAATATATACATAGAAATAAACACCTAATAAGGATTTTACTCTGGCAAATTTGCAGTAAATTTAGAGAGATGAAAAAAGAGGCAAACCAAGGATGTCTGCTCTCAGAGGTTCACTGACTTGTCCTGACCTTCTGTCCTTTTGGCTCTGGTCACAGCGATCAGTGGTCCCCCTAGATTATGCTGCATCTTTGTCTGGATTTATTAGGAGTCCCAAAGCTCTGTTTTCCTGGTAACTGACTCCTTAGCTCTCCTTCTTTCTCCTCCTACCATCTGGAAGACGTACATTTGCTGATATAGTTTCAATTCCAATTTCTTTCTTACAGTTCCAATTTAGTGAAAATGAGAGCCCTACCCCCTAGAATCACTGAAAGCTTCATCCATATCGTTATACTACAAGATATGTACAGATCTTTCTCTATGCCTTTTCCAGTCAACTTATGGAAGCAGACAAGATTGAAGTTATTACTCTTCATTCTGTATACCAACTGGATTTGTCATACTCATAAAAAATCGTAGAATCTTTCATATTCACCCTTAAATGAATCTTTGGTTTTACATTCATTGGAATAGGGTGTGGGACAAATATTTAGGCCTGCTTTCATTTTAAAGAAAAACTAAGTTTTCTACTGATAGAATGAGCATGACAAAGGAAATTAAGCAGCATCTCAGAGATTACATACTTTAAAGAGCACATATTTGGCCATTCTGGTTTTAAAATATCCATTGATGCTCTAGTTTTATGTCTTTTAAAAATCGCAGTAAATAATGACTGAATATCTACTAGATTTATGGTCCAGGCTCTTTTATAAGGGGAATAGGAAAGTGGAGAACCTAGAGCTGTTCCTCTCACTTCATGTACTGTCATCTAACCTTAGGAGAAGGGTGAATTCAGCCACACTGGCCCCACACTTTTTCTCTATAGCAAGAGTTGGCAATCTGTGTCCCACTGCCTATTTCTAGAAATGAAGTTTTACGGAAACATAGCTATACTTCTTTGCTTACTATCTGGGGCTGCTTTCACATTACAATGGCAGAACTGAAGACTTAATACAGAGAATAAATATATGGCCTAGGAATATAAAACATTTACTCCCTGACCCTTTTCAGAAAGCTTTCCACCTCCTTCTCGACAGAATTAAATGTAAGAAAGTGAAAATCTTTACAAACTTAAAATAGGGTAAAAGTCTCTATAATACTAATCAAGTTGTTAATGTTTTTGATCAGTAGAATTTTTATTTTAATAAGAGGATGTGATTTTATAAAAGGACTGGTAGGGAAAACTAAGCTATTTTTAAACATGAAGTCTGAGTAAATTTTGAGAGACATTTTTAATATTCAAGATATTTTTGTATGTAAATAATTAAAAATAAGAAGCTGGGTCTGAAATCCCTAATAATATCAACCATACTGAGATATGAGAATTGTAGGGCTAATAATCCTCTTTTAGTCTTGACACTGATAATTATGTTTATATTTTAAAAATTGAATTGAGACTGTATACATTCTAAATCACTATCAAAAACTAATCAAAGAAAATTTCTGTGTAGCAAAGGAAATAACAAAGAAGAAAACAATGCAGAAAGCACAAAAACAAATAATACAAGACCCAACATATTATGATAATAAATATAATTAGAGTAAATGTTCTACTAAGAGGCTCAGATTGGCTTTTTAAAAATATTAAAATATGAAAAACAGCTCTGAGATGTTAAAAAGACAAAAGGCAAAAATTCAAGCAAATGCAATTTAAAGGAAAGTATAAGTTGTAGTTTGATTATCATGTTGAGTTAGTATGTTGATTTTTTTAATGGGGCTTCCTAGGTGGCGCCAGTGGTAAAGAATCTGCCTGCCAATGGAGATACAGGAGACTTGGTATGATTTTTGGGTTGGGAAGATCCCCTGGAGTAGGAAGTGGCACCCTACTCCACTATTCTTGCCTGAAAAATTATATGGGCAGAGGAGCCTGGTGGGCTGCAGTCTGTGGGGCCACAAAGAGTCCCAAATGACTGAGCATCTCAGCGCTGCCATATTGATTTTTACTCGAAGAACTTACAGTGCAACTGCATTTAATTTCATTGAACGTTGTTATTGCGTTAACAATGAAGCAAGATTGTTAAGGTCTATCATTGTAGTAAACATGTATATACTCTCTGGAGGTTAAAATATATTGTCTTTTGGATTAGTGTATAAATGTGTGAAAGAAGCAGAAAATCTGTTTAAGATATATCCATGTTTATGAGGAAAGAAAGTCAGACACAGGTGATTATTGCTTATCTTCAACATGTACCTTGCTAATTCTTAATGTCTTAAAATTAGAACCACATTGGTCAGAATCCCAGAGCTAAGCAATTGTTATCAGATTCTCAATGATCTGTTTCTTTTATGAAAACTGAGGACAGGAGAAGAGAATGACTATAATATTACCTTGTTGAGAGTAAACACTAAATAATTGTTCATTCAGTTCTTAGATCTTGTCTCCCCATACAAATCATTTTCTTTTTCTGTTTCTTTTCTTTTTTTTCATTTCAGCACTCATTAAAGTTATTCAAGTTTGTCCTTCATATCTGTTATTTAAGTTACTGAAGTTGTGATTATCATTACCTTCAATATTTATTGAAAATTCTACTATTGGAGTTTTTCTGCATTGTTTCCACTGTCTCCCTTAACATGAACTTTCATTGTGGACTTCTGCTTCCTTGCATTGTATTGAGAATGCAAATTAGTTTTTACTTTTTAAATTTCTTTCTGGTTTCTATACTTTTTGTAAAAAAATGTGCCTTTTCTCTTAAAGAATAATAGACCCTGCTGTGATCCTGGAGTATTTTTCCATAGTTGTTTCCCCCCCCCACCCCCGATTATCCATCATGGAAGGAATATTTAAATGCATTCTGCATATTAACAGACAGGATATGTAGTTTACTATGGTCCTGTTTCTTGGGTTTGTTTGCCATATAGTGTCCCAAGAAATATCAGGAAAGGAAGTTCATGTTCTTGTATCTAAGTTAGGAGTCAGCACAGTAGCATGTATTATAAGCCGAGAGGGAAAAAAATGTTGGCTTATAGGCTACATTACCATAAGCCATTTTTAGGCCAAAAGCCATTTTTATACCAAACTTTCAGTTTTAAAAACCAGACATCTATTTTCCCTGTTCTTGAGTGTGATTAGCCTCATCTCAGATCCATAGCTGGAGAGTGCATTGATATATACGATTCCTACCCAAGTACCTCACCATTAGCAATTATTCATCAAATGCAGTGTGATTTATCTTAAGCCTATACCCTCATTGTATCTTTCTCTAATGTTAACCAGAGGATGAAAGGAAACTCCATTGCCCTAATATGTCCTCTTACTGGGCTCTTTAATTTGTGCCCACATCATGACTCCACAGTATTTTGCATCACTTAAGTCCTGTTGCCTTCTGCCATGTTATAAAGGCATAAGGGCTCAGGAAAAAGGATATCCAGCTTTGTGTACCTGAGGAAGCAGCAACTGATAAAGGAAATGCTGGTGAGAACGCAGCATAATTGAATCTCTTGTGTATATATTACTGGTGGTGATATAAAATGGTTCTGTCACTCTGGAGAACAGCCTAGTGGTTTCTTATAAAATTAAATATATCCTGGCCATATAAACCAGCAGTCACACTCCTGAGCATTTGTCCTACAGAAGTGAAAATGTTTACCAAAAAAAAAAAGAAAGAAAGAAAAACCCAGTATGTGAATGTTCATAGCAGCTTTATTTGTAATAACCAAAACTGGAAGTGTACTTCCAATGTGTAGTCCAAATGTACCTCAGAGAATGAATGGATAAATAATCTGTGATACATCTATACAATGGAATACTACTTGACAGTAAAAAGACTGGTCTACTGATATGTATGCAAAAATTAGGATGGCTCTTGAGGGCATTATGCTAAGTCAAAACTAAAATTCAAATTTTTAGTGTATGTGCTGCCGAAGCGAGCACTAAAATTCAAATTTTATATACTGTCTAATTCCACTTATGTGACATTCTCTAAGTTACAAAATTATACTGATGTAGAACAAGTCAGTGGTTGTCAGAGGTTAGTGTTGGAGATAGGGGAAGGTTTGACTTGTAAGAAGGAAAACAGAGGAATTCCTTAATGGTGATGGAACAGTTTTGCATTCTTGACACAGATCTACATGTGATAAATTTTTATGCAGCTGTATACTACATGCATACAAGTGTGTGTCTGACTCTATGTGACCCCACGAACTATACAGTCCATGGAATTCTCTAGGCCAGAATACTGGAGTAGGGTAGCTTTTCCCTTCTCCAGGGGATCTTCCCACCCTAGGGATCAAGCCCAGGTCTCCCACACTGCAGGCTTATTCTTTACCAGCTGAGCCACAAGGGAAGCCCAAGAATACTGGAGTGATTAGCCTATCCCTTCCCCAGGGGATCTTCCTGACCCAGGAATTGAACCGGGGTCTCCTGCAGTGCAGGCAGACTCTTTACTAACTGAGCTATCAGGGAAGCCACATATAAAACACACATATACAAAAATGAATGTGAAAACTGGTGAAATCCAAATAAAGTCTATACCTGAACTCATGGTATTGTACCAGAGTCAGTTTTCTGGTTTTGACACTGTGTCCTAGTTATAAAAGATATTGTCATTGGAGGAAGCTGGTTGAAAGGCTTATGGAAACCCTTGGTATTTTTTGAAGCTTGTCATGAGTATTTCAATTACATTTTTTAAAAAATAGCAGCAAGTATGCCTCAGAGCAGTATCCACTCAGTTTTAGTAATTGCTATAGACCAGTAGTTTTCAAACCTCTGAGATCATCAGATTCATTTAGTGTTTTATAAAAAATATTCACTTATAGACAACTCCCCCTACGCCCCAGCTTCCCACACCAGACCTTGAATTAGGATCTCTACAAATGGAGCCAAAGAATCTGTATTGCAGAAAATTGCCCAGTGTTGAAAAGTACTGTTGTAGAGCCTAGTTTCTGACCCGGGGGCAGGAGTGGAGAAGACTGGTGAGTCTGTTCTGTATGAGCCCTGAATTGGGATCCTCAATTCTGCTCTCTTCTTGTTCGTTTGAAAACCCTTCTGAATTTTGGCAATGGTTTAACCATTCATTTTAGATTTTAACATTGTTAAGAGTTTCTACTTTTTTCAGAAGCTTTTATGGCCATTTCAGTGGGAAGTGTCTTGGTGCTGTATCTTTAGCTCCTCATCAGTTGCCAATGTAAACCAGAAGCAAGGCAGTAGTACTTTTATAGATGGACCCTGTCTTTGCCTTATCCACATGTGAATGGTGACTTGCTTCCAGCTTTCCCCAGTTAGGCTACAGAGTTCTACTTTACTTGATCAGATTTTCACATTGATGTGGCGTCAACGTAAATCATGCTTCCCCCAAGATTGGCTAGTAAGTGGAAGACAGCCAAGGCACACCACAGTGAAGACATCAGTTAGGAAAATTACATCCAAAACCTTAAAGCAGCTGTCACTGAAGTTTTTGTTTATGAAAATTGGAAAAACTCTCCTCTCTCAACCACTGACATCCCTGATTTATTGTTTCTCCGCTGAAAATTATCCAAAGATGTTTTCAGACATTAGCTGGTGAAAGCCAAATTTATTGAAGGTGGAGGAAAATGTAAAAAACCATTATATTTGTGAATTTCTCAGCCAGATATGGCAAGTTTTTAATAGCCAGAAATGACCAGATTCTTTTTGTGCATGTAAAAAAAAATAATCTTTGAAGAGCTAATGTGACTGATAGTGCTAGAAGGGGCAGGTATCTTAGGTGGTGGTGCAAAACATTCTGGCCCAATAGTCAGGACACTGGAATGCTTACCCTAAAGCTGCTGCTAAATAAAACTGTATTCTTAGTTGAATTGCTTGACTGCTCTGGGTCTTGGTTTCTGTATCTGTGAATTTGAGGTAGGTATTAGATCCAGATCTACTTATATGACTTCTTGTTTGGAATTTTTAATTTTGAATGTTGACAGCTAGTGTTTTTAGTATTTAATTTCAACTTGTGTATCTAAATATTATAAGAAAAGGTCTTTCATGCTAGTAAGTGCAAGTAATTCTCAGAAATAAATGTCAACACGACTGATCTTAAACCCTGATAAATATAAAGGCAAATTAAATGTATTTCCTCTTTTTAAGTATCAAGTTTAAAAAGATTAAGACTATGTACATTGTAAGGAGTCTGATCAGTTACTGTGATTGCATGTTTGTTTAAGATATTTCAGACTTATTTGCAAAATTATGATAGTTTTTATGGTCTTCATATATTCTTATTTTTTCAGTATTTCTTATGTTTTCTGCATTTAACAAATGATCTATTATGGATAAAAAGTAAGCAATGTATGAGTGTATTAGTCAGAGTTCTCCAGAGAAATAGAACCAATAAAATATATGTGTATGTATATGTATGTCTGTATACTTATTTACTTACTTATAAAGAATTAGCTCATGTGATTATGGAAGTTGGCAAATTTCCCTAGGTCTGCAGATCCATCAAGCTGGAGATGCAACTAAAATTCCATTTTAAAATGCTAGCAGATTTGAGACCCAAAAAACTGATGTTTTCATTTCAGTCAAGGCCAGAAAAGACTGATGTTCCAGCTCAAGGCAGTTAGACAGGAGGAGTTTCCTCTTACTTGTAGGAGGGTCAGCCTTTTGATTCTATTCTGTCCTCTACCCAACTGGATGGGGCCCACTCACATGAGGGAGAGCAATCTGCTTTCCTAAGTCTATCAAATAAAATGTTGGTATTTATCCAGAAATACTCCCACAGGCACACCCAGAGTCATGTTTGACCTAATTTCTGGCCCAGTCAAGTTGACACATAAAGCTAACCATCACAATGAGTAAAAATGAAACATTTTCAAGTTTTATGGTTGTAAAAATACACACACACAAACACGTTTGTATCACAGAACCTAGCTATGTCAGCTAGGGGGGAAATCAACCAAGAGTCTGGATCTATGAACACAGTCTTCTGAATTCCTTTGGCTATTCATGACTTACTCTAAACCCACTTAGAGGATCTGAAGCAATACAGATTTAAAGGAGAAAAGTTTACAAATGAATTTGTTTACAGAGCAGAAATAGAATCACAGGTGTAGAAAGCAAAATTACGGTCACCAGAAGGAAAGCAAAGTGTGTAGGGGAGGAGGGATAAATTGGGAGACTTGAGACTGAAAAATACACACTACTATAGATAAAATCAGAGCTTCCCTGCTAGCTCAGATGGTAGAGAATCCACCTGCACTGCAGGAGACCCCAGTTTGATTCCTGGGACAGGAAGATCCACTGGAGAAGGGATAGGCTACCCACTCCAGTATTCTTGGGCTTCCCCTGTGGCTCAGCTGGTAAAGAATCCACCTGCAATGCAGGAGACCTGGGTTCAATCCCTGGGCTGGGAAGATCCCCTGGAGAAGGGAAAGGCTACCCACTCCAATGTTCTGGCCTAGAGAATTCCATGGACTGTATAGTCCATGGGGTCACAAAGAGTCAGACATGACTGAGGGACTTTCATATATAAAGTTGATAGCTAATAAGGATCTACTGTATAGCACAGTCTTCTCAATACTCTGTAATTACCTATATGGGAAAAGAATCTAAAAATGTGTGGAGATATACATACATATATACACATATATGTATACTAATATATGAAACTAATATACATGGCTATACAACAGAAACTAACAACATTATAAATCAACTGTATTTTAATAAAAAAATTTTTAAAAAGACAGTTCACGTCTACTTCTTAATAAATTCTACCCATGAAGAAAAAAAATTGAGGAAAGTTAAAATATTCCTTTTATTGACATTTTAAAGTCAAGGTTATTGTAGAATAGAAAAAGCTGTAAATGATAATTGTGCAACTTGATTTGTCTTTGTAAAGTGAATGCACCCATAAAACCCAGATAAAAAATTACTCATACCCAGATAAAAAGTTACTCATTTTTGGGAATGAACATTCCCATTATACCTGTTCCTAGTCCCTAATTCCTCTCATCCAATTGTAATCATTATACTTATTTCTGTCAACACTGAATAGTTTGACCTGTTTATGAGATTCATGTAAACTGTTGCATGAAGCAATAATTTATCCTTTCTCATTGCTGTAAAGCATTCCATTATATAGTTATGCAGATATACAAAAAACTCAGCAGCGCCCATAGGACTGGAAAAGATCAGTTTTCATTCCAGTCCCAAAAAAGGGCAGTGCCAAAAAATGTTCAAACTATTGTGCGATTATGCTCATTTCACATGCTAGCAAGGTTATGCTCAAAATCCTTCAAGCTAGACTTTAGCAGTATGTGAATCGAAAACTTCTAGATTCGCAAGCTGGGTTTAGAAAAGGCAGAGGAACCAGAGGTCAAATTGCCAACATTCATTAGATCATAGAGAAAGCAAGGAAATTCCAGAAAAACACCTACTCTTTTTCATTGACTATGTTAAAGCCTTTCACTGCACAGGTTACAACAAACTGTGGTAATTTCTTGAAGAGGTGTGAATACCAGACCACCTTACTTTTCTCCTGAGAAATCCGTATGTGGTCAAGAAGCAACAGTTAACACTGGATATGTAACAATGGACTGGTTCAGAATTGGAAAAGGAGTACATCAAGGCTGTGTATTGTCACCCTGCTTATTTAACTTGGATGCGTAGTACATCATGTGAAATGCCAGGCTGGATGAATCACAAGCTGGAATCAAGATTGCTGGGAGAAATATCAACAACTTCAGATATGCAGATGATATCACCCAAATGGCAGAAAGCAAAGAGGAAATAAAAAGTCTCTTGATGAAGGTGAAAGAGGAGAGTGAAAAAGCTGCCTTGAAACTCAACATTCAAAAAACTAAGATCATGATATCTGGTCCATCGCTTCATGACAAATAGAGATGGGAAAAAAGTGGAAACAGTGGCATGTTTTATTTTATTGGACTCCAAAATCACTGCCAATCATGACTGCAGCCGTGAAATTAAAGGATGCTTGCTCCTTGGAAGGAAAGTGATGACAAACCTATTAGTGTATTAAAAAGCAGAGACATCACTTTGCTGATGAAGCTCTGTATAGTCAAAGCTGTGTTTTTTTCCAGTAGTCATGTACAAATGTGAGAGTTGGACCATAAAGAAGTCTGAGTGCCAAAGAATCGATGCTTTTGAATTGTAGTGCTAAAGAGGACTCTTGAGAGTCCACTGGAGATCAAACCAGTAGTCCTAATGGAAATCAACCCTGAATATTCATTGATGTTGAAGCTGAAGCTTCAGTACTTTGGCCATCTAATTCAAAGAGCCGGCTTGTTGGAAATGACCCTGATGCTGGGAAAGATTGAGGGCAGGAGGAGAAGGGGGCTACAGAGGATGAGACGTTTAGATAGAATCACCAACTCAATGAATGTGAGTTTGAGCCAACTTCAGGAGACAGTAAAGGACAAAGAAGGCTGGCACACTGCAGTTCATGGGGTCTCAAGGAGTCGGACATGACTTGGGGACTAAACAACAACAACAAATACAAATAAGCCACAGTTTAGTCATTCCTGTTTGATTGTTGATGAACATTAGGGATATTTCTTCACTGGGGTTTTTACAAATACTGCCTTAAACAGTCTTGTATATGCTTTTTATTTTCTATTGAATATATACCTAGCGTTGAATTGCTGGACATATGTTAGGCTGTATGCATCAGCTTTAGTAGATAGCACTAGTTTTTCAGTGACTGTAATCAGTTTATACCAAGAATGATGGTAGTTCAACTTAACTCCACATTTTCGACAATATGTGGTATTCTTCCTAATTTTAACCATTCTGGTGGGTGTACTGCTATTTTTTGTGAGTTTATTTTGTATATTATATTGTGTAATGTAATTATTAGTAATATTTCTCTAATATTTATGATATTGGGCAATCTTTATATGTTAATTAGCGATTTTGATATCTTCTTTTGTGAAATGCTAGTTCAGCTATTTTGCTCAATTTTCTGATGGATTTTCTTTCTTATAATGCCCTGTGGGGGGTTTGGTATCAAGGTTATGCTAGTCTACTAAAAATACTTGGTAAGTTTTCCCTCATTTTCTTTCTTATGAAAAATTTGTGTAAGATTAGTTTTATTTTTTTCCTTCAGTGTTACAAAGATTTCACCATATGGACCAGGGAATTTCTTTCTGGGAAATTTATTATAGACTCACCTTCTTTAATACACAACTGATGAGTCCAATCTTCTATTTATTCTTGTGTCAATTTTGGAAAATTGTGTTTTCCAAGAAATTTGTTTCATGTTAATTTCCTAATATGTTGACATAAAGATGTTCATAGTAGTCTCTGTATTTTTAACATCTATAGGATATGTAGTTATATGCTTCTTTTCATTTTGAATACTGGTAATTTGTGCCTTCTTTCTGTTCTCTTTGATTATTATTAATTCAGCGTTTTGTTATTTTTAGTAGCCTTTTCAATGAACCATTTTTTCCTTTATTGATTCCACTTTACATATGCATTCTACTTTTCTTATTCTGCTATAAGCAGTGGCGGCAGCAGTAGTTTGCTATTCTTTAACTTCTTGAGATACATATTTAGATCTATCTTTTTCTTCTTTAGTTTTTCTTACCTTTAAAGGTATTTATCTAGGGCAATAAAGTTCCCTAGAGATACCTTATTCACAGAGATCTTTGTAGCTCATATCTTCATTAACATCTCCAGATATTTCTGATTTCCATTTTGATTGCTTTTTTGACACATGAGTTATTTAGTATGGCATTATTTTCCATTTTTTGATTTCCTGGCTGTCTTTGTGTTGTTGATTTCTACCTTGATTCTACTGTGGTCAGAGAACATAATAGAATGATTTCTAGTCCTATGAAATTTGTTGAGACTTGATATTTGGCTCAGCATAGGGTCAGCGTTGGTAAATATTCTGTATGCCCTTTAAAAATGTGAGTTGTGTTTACAGTTACTGTCTGCAGTGTTTCTATAACTATCAATTAGATCAAATTTGTTAATTACAATGGGTAAGTAGTCTATATCTCTATCAATTCTTTGGTTTTATTCTAATTATTCCATTGGTTGTTGAGAGTTGTATGCACCCCTCCAATTATGATTATGAATTTATTTCTCTTAGTCCTGTCCATTTTTGCTTTATATATAATGTAAGCATATATTACTAGGGGCATATAAATTTAGGATTTTTTATCTTCTTGACATTATAATATAATATTATATGTATATAATATAATATTTAATAATGCTCTTTACCTTAAAGTATACTTTGTCTGATAGTAGTATAGCCACATCAACTTTCTCTTTGGCTGGATTTGCACAGTTTACTTTCAGCTTTTCAAGATTGTTATATTTAAGGTGTGCTTTTATAAGTGGCATGTAGAATGTTTGTTCAAACAAATTTTGCTTTTTATTGGAGTATTTAGCTAATTTTCATTTAAATTAATTACTGATATGTTGGGATTTATACATAGCATTATACTTGCTTTCTATTTTTGCCCTCTCTTTTATTTTTGTTTTGTTTTCCTTTCTTGCTTTTTAAAAATTATACTTTATTACTCTACTTTTTTCTCCATTATCTTGTTTGTTATACTAGTGATTCCTCTAAACAATATAACCTGCACCTTTTACTTATAAAAGTCTGATATAACTAAAACCCCACAAAAATGATAGAACTTAAAGCAACTTTAATTTACTCCATTCCTACTTTTTTTTATTATTGCTAACATTTTCACTTCGCAAGTATTTTAAATCTAAATCAACATTAAAATTATTACTGATAATATTTATTTATATGTATCTAATATATTTATATATGTTTCCTTGCACATTATTTTTAATATATCTTTTAGTATAGGTCTACTAATAATAAATTATCTCAGCTTTTGTCTTAAATTTTTTTTGCCTTCAATACTCAAGAATTTTTTTTACTGAGTAATGAATTTTAAGTTGCCAATTATTTTCTTTTAGCATATCAGTGTGTAGTTCCATTGTGTTCTGATTTTCATCATGTTTCTTGATGAAGTGAAGTGTAAGTCTTAAAGCTGCTCCTTTGAAAGTTTGTCTGATTTTGACCGTTTTACTCTAATGTGCATAGTGTGGTTTCCTTTGTATTTTTCCTCTATGGAGTATAAAATTACTCTTGAATCTGTAGGTAGGGTTCTTTTGTAAGTTTTAGGAACTTTGCAGCTATTATGTCTTCAAATTTTCCTTCCCCCATTCTCTAGCTTCTGTGTTTGGGGACTCCAGGAAAACATGGTTGGCTCTTCCCACTATGTCCCATATGTTCTGTCTTTTTGTTTCAGTCTAGCTATTTGCTTCAGTCTAGGTATTTTGTACTCATTCCAGTTTATTAATCTTCTCTACAAGTGTGTACCATCTGCTTGTCAATCCAATATTTTATTAATTTTAGTTATGTTTTTCAATGCTAGAATTTCTTCTTTTTTAAATATTTCAGTTGTATGGTGCAGTTTTGCATTTTCTTTTGCATTTTATTGTTTGTTAGTCATGTAATGTAAGTCACAGTTTTTTTAAAGCCCATTTCTGATTTTGTTCATCTGACAGACTGTTTCTATTGTCTAGTTTTCTCTTGCTCCTGTTTTTGGCAAGTCTAAATTTTTATTGATTCCCTGTCATTGTGAATAAAAAATGTTACTGGTTCTAGATGATGATATTTTACTCCAGAGATTCGTCTTGTCTTTTGGCAAGCATCAAGAGTGTGTGTGACATCACCACAATCTGCTCACAAACTTTGCAGACTTGGGTCTGGGATGTGGTTCAGCCTACACTTTGTTTATGTCTACCATTGTATGTATTCATCTTTGTGTCCCAGCTGAGAGTCCAGGGCATTTTAGTAAGGCCTCTCTTAGGCAGAACTGAACTCTTGATTTTTGTTTCCTCAGCACCAAGAACCTGTAAAAACACTGCTCTACTTTTTAGCCTTCATCAGCGTGGCTTCTCAGGCCCTACTTCTACAGCTTGGCTTCGGCACACACCAGTAGGCTCACTTTTCTGTCCCTCTTCAGCCCTTAGAGTTTTCTAGAAGTAATTTTAGTTTCTCTGCCTTTATCCCAACACCAAGAACCTGGTATACAGAATTTGGATTCATCTCAAAGAACTTCTTTTTCCTCCAAATCTTGTCTTCTCAAATCCTGGATTCCTCAGTTGTTAGCTGATTTTTTGCTTGTAATCTTTCTGATTGTTTTTGGCAGAAGTGTTGGTCTGCTACAAGTTACTTCATTATACTCAAAAACCTGTTTATTGATTTAAAATAGAAATTTTTACTGATGCCGTTACCACCTTGAACAATTTGAAGCCTCAGGAATTCCCAAACATATCTATGATTACATGATTTCTGAGTGAAAGTGAAAGTCGCTCAGTTGTGTCTGAGTCTTTGTGACCCCATGGAAAATACAGTCCATGGAATTCTCCAGGCCAGAATACTGGAGTGGGTAGCCTTTCCCTCCTCCAGGGGATCTTCCCAACCCAGGGATTGAACCCAGGTCTCCTACGTTGCAGGTGGATTCTTTACCAGCTGAGCCCCCAAGTATATTTAATTTTAACTTTTAATTTTAAATTAAATGTACTGAATACTGAAGGCATATTAATTTTAACTTCCAATGATTCTTTCATGTAAACATCAAGGACTTTGATACCTGTATCAGTGTATGGGAAATGATCATTTCTTTTTGCTTAATTCAAAACTCTGTTTTCTCTCAGATTTCTTTATTTTCAAAAGGGTTATGGGCACCAGAAAATGTGAAAAGAAAAAGAAAAAAATAGTGAGTTTCCATGTTTAAAACATATTTGAATTTGTGAACCAATCATCAACAATGCAGGCTTCCAGAAAAGAATATGAGATGTAGTAGGGAAGCAAAAGTACAGAAGGAAATGCCAGGGTATGATTTTTGAATCTATGTCATAAAAAATTACTTTGTTCTAATGCCATTTTTTAAGTACAGAAAAGGAGAAAATAGCCAAATTGAACTAGAATGATAGAAAGAAATTAATACTGAGCAGAGGTTATAATGACTAAGACCCTATGCAGATTGAGTACTTGATACATGGTTGCTATGAGACAAATGAAAGATGTACTTTTAGGAAGCATTTCTTGGTTCAGTAGAGCAGGATTTTGTTGTTGTTGTCATCATTGTTGATAATGATGTGGTTCCTCAGCCATCTGACTGCTTCTCAATGTACCTTTAGAAAAATAATCTGTTTTGCTAGTGCACTAATGTTGATCCAAAAGGAAAGGGTAAGTTTAGCTTAACTGAAGTTCCTTTGTCATCACAACTTTTTAGAGGAATTAAAAATGACTTCCAGCTCAGAATTATATTTTATCACATACAAAAAAAAAGAGTTCTTTAGCGTGTGAACCCTTATATAATTTTTGTGTGGATCAAGGTCCAAATTTTCTAAACTACTAAGTCCCTTACCCTACCCATCTTGACTGTCATCTAAAGGTATGGATCATAATATCCCCGAGGAAAATCTAAAATGTGACTGTGACTCCCGAAAGTTTGGCAGAAGAGTAATAAACTAAAGGTAAATGTCTCAACACTGGTAATAGGCCTATGACTCTTCTGAGAGTATCTAGTTATTGTTCTACTTCCAGGTCAGCCCTGATTCAGGTATAAAAGAAGAAAGGAGAAGGACTTCCCTAGAGGTCCTGTGGTAAAGATCTTGTGCTCACACTGCAGGCAGCATGAGTTCAATCGCCAAACTAAGATTCCACACGCTGTAGGGCATGGCCAAAAGAAAAAAGAGGGAAGAAGGAAGAGAGTAAGGGATAGTGATGGGAAAGATATGGCGACTGAGATGAAAGCCCTTTTCATGTTTTTAATCTTAGTAATATTCTGAAACCAATTAAGTTTGATATATCCTGGGATTTACTTTTGGGCTTCCCTGGTGGCTCAGATAGTAAAGAATCCACCTGCAAGGCAGGAGACCTGGGTTTGATCCCTGGGTTGGGAAGATCCCCTGGAGGAGGGCATGGCAACCCACTCCAGTATTCTTGCCTTGGAGAATGCCCATGGACAGAGGAGCCTGGCATGCTGCAGTCCATGGAGTTCTGAAGAGTCAGTCGTGACTGAGCGACTAAGCACAGCACAACACAGGGGCTTACTTTGGAACAAACCTAACACTCTGGATTCCTCCTACCTCCGTTGCACAACTTTAATCCCCTAAAATTAAACTTGTACCCCTATGCCCCTTGGATACTAAATTACAAGCTGCCTGGGTGTTCACCTTATGGCAGTTGATTTACAAAGTCAAAATACATTTCTTTCTTATCTCTCTTTTGACACTTAACTTACTTAGGATCACACACAGGATCCTGAATCAGTTATATACCAGGAACAGTGCCTGATAAATCTTGTCTTTTATATCTTGAAAATAATCTTGTGAGGTAGCAATTATTATTCTACTTAAAGAGGTGAGGAAATGGATGCAAGGTGCTCTTAAGCAGTATCTTATTGCTGCGAAGTAGCAATCTTAAATTTAGACTACAGTGTTCGGACTTCAAGTTCAGTGCTCTTTTTAGAAACACGAAGTGTGTTAGTCTCTAGTCGCTCAGTTGTGTCCGACTCTGTGACCCCGTGAACTGTAACGCAACAGGCTCCTCCCATGAATTCTCCAGCCAAAAATATTGGAGTGGGTTGCCATTGCCTTCTCCTGGGGTTCTTCCTGACCCAAGGACTGAACTGCATCTCCTGCATTGCAGGCAGATTCTCTACTGTCTGAGCTACCGCATGATCAGGATATCAGTAAATACTTGGTTAATTGGTGACTGAGAAGGAACAATTTTCCTAAAATAGAAGACAGACTTTAAATGACTTCCTTGGCTTGATTTAACACTCATTATACCTCCTTTTGAATTTCAGGCAAGGCAAATGATTAGTTTGCTTATTGCCATTTTGAAGTTGAGACCAAACAAATAAGCTTTATTGAAGGCCTCAACTTTCAATTGTCATTCTACATTTCTCATTAAGGAAAGCTGAGATGTGTGGAGGTTGTCATCTTGTTTGAAGGTAAGATGGAGTGTTTCAGTGATGACTGCTGTGGTGGTTTGTCTCTTGTGATCTCTGTGATGACGTGATGACTAGGGATTTCTGAGTGAATACAGAGTGAGGGAAGAGAGAGATATCATTTCTGACCCCTTAAAATGTTCTGCACAGAAAATAATTTTTTCCAATCTGAGGCAAAGCATTGTAATGCAAGATTTATTAAACATTTAGGATTAGCTAGGTTTTGTGGGGAGTATAATATAAACAAGCCAAAGCTCTTATCTTCAAGAGATAGTCTTTTTATAGAAAAAAGTTCTAACATGGTCATTCGTATAGTTCTGAGTTAATTAAGTTTGAGGAAATGATTTGCCCTTATAAATACCTATTTCCTAATTACTACCAACACCATGTCTTAGAAGCTTTTAAGCTGGGTTGGGTGGCAGCTAGTGGTTCTATTGAGTTCCCTTGGGTGTGATTCTGTCCTGTGGTGGTAAAATTGGGGGAAATTGAGGAGGCAGACAAGCTGAGCTGATAGGTCTCTAGGTGGTTTATCCTAAGTCTGCCTAAGCAGCTTTCATATTACACATTTCATATTTTGGACTTCTTCATAAGATTCATTTGGGAGAAGCAAACAGGCTCTGCAACTAAAAAATTTAAATCACTGGGTTATGTAACAGTAACAAAACATCAGGCTTTATGGTGGGGCACTCATCTGAATGCTTTGTGGTCCTGCAGGAACTAGAAATTACCTCCCTCATTTGAAAAGCAGTATTGAAATAATGTGTGGTTAATTTTGGAGAATGAAAAGGGTTGTCATACCACCCACTTATTTGCCAAGAAAGGATCCTCTGAAGAGGGAATGAGTGAACATTATAGAAATTGTCCTTTCATTTTGTCAAAAAGGATTGACAAGACAGATCAAGCTGTAAGAAAGCAGATACAGCCCAGCCAACAGGGATCTAAATGCCAGGGAAGACTGCTCTTAAACAATTTGAGGCAAAATACCATACAACTAATAATTGTTTCAAGGGGAATAAATGGCCAAGAATAAATGGGGTCTCTATTTTTTTTATCTCTCCAAAACAGTTTGTAGTATGAACCATAAATACTAAGCAGTTGAGTCATTTAGATAGTTTGAAAAAATAAAAGAAAACAAAACAAAATATGGCTAAGCTCTGTGAAATGGAAAATGAGTTTTCCATACAAATGACTAATGAGTTATGCAAAAAGCATTCCTGAGCAAAAGCTTTAGGACCACTTGCTTTTAGTTTGGTTTGGTTTTTAAATGGGAAAATGGGTCAGTTGATGTTATTAAAAAAGTGAATGTTGTTCAGTCCTGTCTGACTCTTTGGGACCCCATGGACTGTAGCCTGCAGGCTCCTCTGTGCATGGAATTCTCCAAGCAAGAATACTGGAGTGGGTAGCTGTGCCCTTCTCCAGGAGATCCTTCCAACCCAGGAATCTTATAAAACATCCCCACAAAGCTTGTCATTCTAACATGTGACACAGTATAGGCAGTAGATATGAGGAAAATCACATCTGAAATGATTCCTCTCATTAATGTTACCTTGGCTTCTTCAACTTGATTTGTAAGATAGAGCCTTTGTCTGTAGAAAACATTTACCCTTCTGAGACCTTCCATTTCTGCTCCTCTGTGTGTGTGTATGTGTGCTTAGTCGCTCAGTCATGTCCGATTCTGTGACCCCGTGGACTGTAGCTTGCCTGGCTCCTCTGTCCACGGAATTCTCTGGGCAAGAATACTGAAGTGGGTAGCCATTCCCTTCTCCAGGGGATCTTCCCAACCCAGGGATAGAACCCAGATCTCCTGCATCACAGGTGGATTCTTTACTGCATGAGCCACCAGGGAAGCCCTTTTCTGTTTCTTCTTACTGAGAAAGAGAAGGAAATCAGCATTGTCTCAGCTGCCATCAATGCGGAATCAAGCTTCCACTTTTGTGGTCACTTCAGAATGAAAATATAAGGCTGCTCTGGAGCTGTTTTGTTTCTGGCAGTGATGTAATCAAGTAAACACTAGAAACTCCTGAAAGGCTACACCTCAAAAGTGTAGAGCATTCCCCCCAACCCAGAATCAGCCAAGATGGTCATTGGTAGTGAACCTCTCAGAACTGCAGAAGGCAGGAACCATGGCTCTGCTTCCCCTTTCTACCCTCTCCTTTCCTTCTCCCCACTCCCTCCTTCCTTCAGAGCTACTAAGTGTTCTCTCTGGAATGTTTGAAGATGAGGATTTAGGTCTGGGCAACCTGTTAAAAATATGAATTGTTACCATGAACTCTGAGTGGCCTTTCAGCTTTGCTGACAGAAATTTACTCCATGTAGACACCCCCCTCCAAAAAAAAAAAATTAAGCAGGTAAGGTCATTTGGAGTTGAAACAAGCATGCAGTCGGTATGTTTGAAATGAAATTATAATTAACCTACTGATGGCTGTGAGGTGTTACCTTGAACTCTCTGTGGCCTCTTGGCACAGCGGCTGAACTTGCTTTATTGAATACCCAGAGACCTGAACAGGTGAAATCAGGATATGTCCAGGGCCAATTGTACTTTTAGATAGAAGGTTATTTCTCTTTTAGTGCTGATTATAAAAGAGTTGAGGATTAATTGAGCAACACTAATCAGAAAATAAAAATGAATTTTGACCATTCATGTCTACATGAAACATAAAATTGGTTAAAACTGCTGAGGAAAATGAGTTTACTTGCCCACTTTGTGAATTGATTCCTGAAGTGATGAGAAATTACTAGGCCTGAATAGTGGCCGAGGAAGATTATTGCAATTTGGAAATCATATATTATCTACATGTTTAGGAAAACATTGTAATTACCAGCTGAGAGATATGAAGTGTTGCTCGAAGTCCAAGTGGTCTGTTGACACATGGGCTGGACAACGTTATGGAACTATTCAAGATGAGGTAGGTAAAATTATACAGCAGTAACTTAGCATTGTTAATGACAAGGAAGGATGATGAGGTCATTTATGGTGTAGAATGAATGAGTCAGAGATAAACTTTAACTCTCTCTTGTCCATGAAATATTATTTTAACAGAAGTATACAGCTTACTGCCTTACAGAATCAACAAAATTGAATAATGGGTACTGCAGTTATCAAGTATGTACTAGGTTAAGGGAATACTATAAACAATTTATGGACAGAGTTGGTTATAAGCTATACCTTATCTTGGCCTTAAGCTGACAAGAAATCCATTTCACCCCTTGTGACACTGAATAAAAAACAACTGCATTATTCTTTTGCTTCCGTCTTCACATCTTTTCCCTCTCATTGTCTAATATCATTGCATGGTAAAGTCACGTTTCATAAAAGCAAAAGTTTGGGGATCCTGTTTGTTTTGGCTGAGAGCACATATTGTTCGACTAAAGAGAGTGGTTCATTTTGTGCTTTTGACATAGTGGCTGGAATGAATGCTCTTGTTGATTTAATAAACAAAGAATAATAATCCAAAATGGGTTTTGATTACTAGGTGGAATAGCTCATTCATAGAATGATCTAATTGTTCACATCTCTGTGTAGTTTTAAGCAGTAAAGTATAAGTAATATGGAGGTTTTTCTATTTGAAAAGAAGTTTCAGTTAGAACACACATAAAAACACTCTTGGCCTTCCCAACTCCTTTTTTAATAGGAGTTGTTGTTATATACTCTTCTGTTTTTTATAGAACACTTAAGTGAAGTAGAAAGTTCACAAAGTACTAACCAGTAATCCAGGCTCATATCAACTTAATGCCATTTCACTTGGTTGATGCTGCTGCTAAGTCGCGTCAGTCATGTCTGACTCTGTGCAACCCCATAGGTGGCAGCCCACCAGGCTCCCCCATCCCTGGGATTCTCCAGAACCCTGGAGTGGGTTGCCATTTCCTTCTCCAATGCATGACAGTGAAAAGTGAAAGTGAAGTCGCTCAGTCGTGTCTGACTCTTAGCGACCCCATGGGCTGCAGCCTACCAGGCTCCTCCGTCCGTGGGATTTTCCAGGCAAGAGTACTGGAGTGGGGTGCCATTGACTTCTCTGAGACTTGGTTGATGACTAAGGTTCAATATTGGTAACAGATAATTCTATCTTTTTGGAAGTAAGTGCTTTGTATTTGCCCAGCATGTTTCATCTCAGTCTAATGCACAAGCCTAGAAATGGACTAACCCCCCACAATAGTTATAGGCATGGTCATGTCAGCTCAGTGTCAACAGTGCTTGACCGCCTTGTCCTACTTTGGGGTGCCTTATAGATTTTGGTAGACTTCAGTGTAACTTGATATACCTGCCTAAATGTATAAGGCCTTGGATAATTTTATTTGTCTTGTTTTCCCCAATAGTCTGATAGATATTCTCCAGTTCACAGATGCATCATGGTTCTATCCTTTATTTAGAAGCATCACACTTTATTTGAAATAGTTCTGCAGTCTGGGATGGTCATCCTATTACAGCTTCAGTTGTATCTGTCTGCCTGCCTTCTCCTTAAAGCCTTTCCTTATCATCCCACTCCAATCTCTGAACTCTTATTATATTGATTTTCCATAACACTCATAATGGTGGCATATAATGACAAAACTTCAATAACTATCCACACTTATATCAGCACGTTTAAACTTAATCATACTTATTTTACATACTTGTCTCAGTGTCCCCTCTGCTTTTGCATGGTAGCTACTCTCTTCTGATTACTGCCAAAGTGATCTTTCTGAAGTACAGATTTGATTGATTATTCTTCTGGGTCTGCCCATTATCTCCAGAAAAGAAAGAGAAAGCCCTTGCATATTGTTATCTTTTTAGGCCGGCTCCTACCTGCCTTTCCAACTGCATCTTCTACCATTCCTTTGGTATACCCACACTTTGTTGCTGTTCACCCAACATGACATAGCAGAGTTTCTTCCTTTTAGCTGGGCACTTATACCCCTGGCAAATATTTACTCAACCTTTAAGACTCAGATGTTTCCTCCCCTTGGAAACTTTCTCTGACTGTTTCAGGCAGGAGCTGGCCTGCCCTCTGCACCTCTTTAACATCATACACAATGCTCTGATGCAGTATATCTTATTGTACTATATTTGTTTTCTCGTATGTCTCCTCTTCTAACTGTACACTATTTAAGATAGAAACTGTTACCTTCCTCATTTTTATATCCTAGCTCAGCTCCTGCCACATAGCAGTTGCTCAATAAATGTTTGTCAAATGAATGAATGAATGAACAAATGAACTTTTTTAAAAGAAAAAATTTAAAAGCCAAGTACCCGCCAATGAGAGAGATGCTTTAAAGTATTTTATATCCATAAATATCCTTTTTATGTCAGTATATGAATTACTTGCTAAGGAGCCTGGGTACATACCCTCTGTTGTCTTTCAGCAGAGAATCCAGTCTGTTGAAATATGTCTTGACCATGAATACTTTGATTGGAGAAAGTCTTATAGTTTGAGTAGAAGTGATTATTGCTATTGTTGTTGATCACACCTAGATTCCAAAGCAGGTCAGATAGGTGTGAGGACAATTTGACTGTAACAGGGTAGAGTTTTTAGTCTTATCTTTTACCATCTCTTTACTGCAAAGTAAGCTTCAGAAAATTAATACTATTCCTAAGTGTTTTGCAGTATTTTCAACCTAGACCTTAACAGGATGGAATGAGTCAATATTCTCACCTGCTTTGTTCATATAAGACCCAAGCAATGGCCAGTTCTATCCAAAATTAGCATAAAAGAACAATGCCGCTAACATCCTACTCAGGGCCAGCCATAGGACTTCCTCATCAGGCAGCCCTCAGCCCCCAAATCTGGAAGCGCAAACTTGAAATTTGATATTCTGTTTCTTTTTCTGTTCCTGAGACCTAGGTGTTCTACTCACCAGGGCTCTTTAAGCAGGTAATAGAAGCAGTCTAGGAATAAAGTTTAAGAACTGCCATTTTATAGGAGAGTACAACAAGGCACGCCAAGGTTATCCAGTTTGTGAAATGATGTTGGGAAGGTTTGGGTACAGATCAGTGCAGTGCTGAGGAAAGCACCCAGGTACCCTTGACAGATACCTGGGCTAAATACCCAACTCTTCCACCCTGGGCAGTTTAACTTGTGCCAGCAATCCCATGGATTTTCTGAATGAATTACCATAATTGGATTTAATTCAGGAGGGGTATGTTTCCTGTATACACCAAACAAGCTGCATACTGGATTCTTTTGCCTCTGTGACTGGGAGAAGAAACCCAACAGGAAATACATCTTTGCAAATTAAAAAAGTTGATGAGCTAAGTCCTTCAGTGTCGGGCACTTATCCAGAGTGAACTCCTGGTGACCCCCTGGCACCTTGGCTCACCTCGGCACACTTCACAGCCAGAAGCATGCCAGGTGGATTCCCGCTCTTCCCTCCCTGATAAGGCAGCAGGACCTTGCCACACCCACACTCACATCCAGTCTCCTTCCCTGCTTCCGCTGACCCCAGGTCTGATAGAAATCCAGGGTGGTAATGCTATTGAGGTCCGGCCAGCCATAAACCATATCAGTATGTACGTAAGTAGAGGGAGGGGAAATGGGGAGGAAAAAGCAAAAAAGGCCAAATGGAGAGTTCAGCTTCACCTCTGGGTGACCTTGGCAGCATGTAGAGTAGAAGGGAAATTGCCAGGAACTTGCAGTCTTTTGTTGAGCATTGTTTTGACTTGGCTTTGCTACAGAGCAACTTTGGGGGACTGGGGCAAAAAATAGGTCATTGTGAACTGCAGGTGCAGTTTTGATCTTAAATATAATCTGAACTGTATATGTGCAAACCCAGAAGTATTTATTGAGATGAAAATGAAGCTTTCCCTCAATAGATAACACAGACCACTTTACATTATAATAGCACCAACAGCATAACTGGATTTTTGTTTCCCCAAAATGGAAGGATAGAGTAGCCGTCTCTCCTTCCTCCCCCCTGCCCCTCTCCTTCTCTTTTTTCTCTCTCTCTCCCTTTCTCCCTCAATCTCTCCCTCTGCTTCTCTTGTCTTCTCTCACTTCCTCCCTCCTTCACTTTCTCCTTTAATAGACTATGCTTCTCTATTGTGAAAAACCTCATTTGACAAAACAACTCTTGAATCTGAAGGTACCCTCCTCAGGAGATACTGATTAATGTAGGCAGATGCACTCAAAGACTCAGTGACAGGCAAGATATTCAAAGGGCTGGGACTTTAACTGTCACTCCCAAATAGTCAGCACTTACCATGATCTTTGCCTACTTAATTTAAACTCTTGATAGTATGCAGGCCAGTGTGCAGAAAAAATATATCCCAGCAAATGAAAGAGAGTTTTAAAACCCTTACTCTTGGCCTCAATCATGTCATTTAATCCCTCCCACCATATGTTTGCTCATTTTCTAAACCTAATAGGAAACATGTCAAGGCACCTGGCTGCTAGAGTGATAGGCGCTGTCTTTGGACTAAGGAAAATCTGGAGAGTATTGCGTGAGCAATTTTGTACTTGAGAACTATTAAACGCATTTCTGAGGTTGCTGATTTCTTCCCTCCAAAGTACTCTGTACATACAAAGAAGATTAAGAGAGCAGAGGTTTAAATTGCAGCAAGAAATATTTAGATTAGCCTAGAAATGCCCCAGCACAGGTTTGTCTAGGAAAGGAGGAGTCTTTTGTAGTGGTGGTTTAGTTGCTAAGTCGTGTCCAACTGCTTTACGACCCCATGGACTGTAGCTGGCTGGGCCTCTCTGTCCATGGGATTTCCCAGGTAAGAATACTGGAGTGGGTTGCCATTCCCAGGGATGGAACCTGTGTATCTTGTAGTGGAGATGGATTCTTTACCGCTGACCCACCAAGTTAGGTGAGGCCTAATACCAAGAAGGTCAGTTTTATTCATTTTCTGATTGTTGTGACTTTTCAAGATTAATAACTTAAAGGAAAAAATAGGTACCTGCTACTGACACTTTTTGGGTAAAGTTGGATTCATTGACTGAAAATGTGGAGAAACGTAAACAGCTAAGAAAAGTGGTTTCATTATTATGATGTACCTGGACAATGTGAGTGGGAAGGTGGAAAAGGAAGGATAGGTAGTCAGATGGACTCCATTGGAGGGTTCTTCAGACTTTGTGATTTAATACGTTTGAACAACTCAAAAAATTGTTGTTCTTTTTTCCTGAACCTTTATTGATATTTGGAGGAAAGAGATGAAGACTGTTGTCTCCTTTCAGGAGGGAGACGAGACTTGGCGCAGACAGATATCTTAGGATAATCTGTTGGCCTTCATTTAGGATTCCCCCCCTGTGATTCAGGGTGGGGTCCCCTAAGACACTAGGCTGCTTAGAAAGAGTCTGAGCCACTATCACCTTCCAGTGCCCCAGAATTTTGTCCACCCAGGAGATCGAGCTGCTGCCAACAGGAAGTACGAAACTTCTGTGACCTCTGGAATCCAGGCTCCCAGGGGAGCAGCGATCTGGAGCTGGTACCAGCTACACCTCTGTTGTGCTAGAAACTTTACATTCCCAGACCAGGATACTGCTGTCCTATTAATAGAACAGTGACTCTCGGTGATGATGGGAGGGCACTGGAGTTAGGGGCATATCTAGAAGGCTTCCTGACCCTAGTCATGACCTCATATCCTACTCACCTCTTCATATTCTTCCACTTATCACGATGGAAACCCCTCATACTCATCATGTATGTATAATTAATAAAAGAAAGGTTAACCTTTAAAAGTCCATGTATCACAATAAATGGTTCCTCATCCCTTTCATTTTCACTAACCATTTTTTGAATATTTCCTATGTGCTAGACAAAGTGGTATATTCATGCATTAGCTCAGGAAATTTTCCAAAAATTATGTGAGATGGGCTTCCCTGGTGGCTTAGATGGTTAAGAATCTGCCTGAAATACATGAGATCTGGGTTCAATCCCTGGGTGGGGAAGATCCTCTGGAGAAAGGAATGGCAACCTACTCCAATATTGTTGCCTGGAAAGTTCCATGGACAGAGGAGCCTTGCAGGCCATTACAGTCCATGGGGTCACAGGGTCATACACAACTGAATGACTAACACTTTCTTCACTTTCAGTGTGAGATAAGAATTATTAGTTCCATTTTATCCGTGAGGAAATGGAAGCTTAAAGAGGTTAAGCAGCATAGCTAAAGTCACACTTAGTGGCTGAATCAGGAGTTAAGCCCAGATCTGTGTGATGTCAAAGCTTCTTAATTGTTACGCTATTCTGCCTCCTCTTGCCAATGTCCTTGCCTGGAACCAAGGACATGCTGAATGGCTGGCTCATGTCTGTAGTAGCAAATGTTCACTCAGATAGCCATGAACCCTCTCCTTTAAGTTTCAGAGGAAACATTAAACAGTGCTGAGTCTTTACATATGTTTAGAATTCCTAACATCCCATACATTCATTTTTCCATACCTCAAGGTAAATACAGTCAAGTGATTGGCCCCTTTGAGGTCTAATTTTTTTAAGAAATTTAAATAGACCAAATACTATATTCCCACTATCTAGACTTGAAAATTAAAATTTTTGTTTGATGTTTCATATTTTTATTTTAAAACTCATACATTGTCAAGAAATAGACAAAGAAAGAAAAAAATAGTTAAATGAAAATAAATAAAAGAAGCAAAACATTATAACCATAGATAATACCCTACTTGATCCCTAGGCAAGCCCATTCCTGCCATGAGTTTGGCATTTATCCTTTTGGTTTTTAAATGTAAACCCATGGCAGTTTCATGTCATTGTATGGCAAAACCAACACAATAAAGTAAAAAAAAAAAAAGAAAATTAATTTGAAATAATTGATGGTGATATTAATTGACATAAAGAAATAATTGATGCCACACAAATCTGGAAATTACGGTTATAGAACTCAATATTAATTTCCTTTATCTATTGACATCAGCCATGTGGAATGTGCCTACAGTCATATGTTTATAGTTGTATATTCATAATGATTATTTCTAATATTTTGCATTTTAAAGCTTTATTCTTTGTATTTATCTGAAATTTTAAGTTTTTTGTAAATAATCTATAAGTTTTTTTTTAATTGTCAATTTAATTAAACAGGAAAATAAGTAACACCTAGAAGGGAGTTTAAAAGAAACTTTAAGTGATTATGGATGGTGAGTTTTTTCTTCTTTGTACTTTTATGCACTGTATCAATTTCTTTTTTAAATTAATTATTTATTTTAATTGGAGGTTAATTATTTTACAATATTGTAGTGGTTTTTGCCATACATTGACATGAATCAGCCATGGTGTACATGTGTTCCCCATTCTGAGGCCCCCTCCCACCTCCCTCCCCATCCCCTCCCTCGGGGTCATCCCTGTGCACCAGCCCTGAGCACCCTGTTTGATGCATCAAACCTAGACTGGCGATGTATTTCACATATGATTTCTAATAATTTTAATTGTCATCCAGATGTTTTAACTATATGTTGTCATGCATTTAAGAATGTTGAACAAACTGTTTTAAAAAATTCAGGTGTCGTCTTTGTGATCAAGTAGATCCTGGAGAAGAGTACATACAATAACTGGTGAATATTGTTAAGAAACTCCAGAAATATGTTCAACAGAATGTAGAATTTTAAAGCAAAAAAAATGTATTTTAATTCTTGATGATTACAAAATAAAACTGCATTTGTACCATGGGAAAAAAAATATTTTAAAGCCACTTGTGAGTATCTATGTGTGTGCTTTGTGTGATTTCTAGGTTTATGTATGTAGGTCATGCTGTGTATCATCCTGTTATATTATTTTTCAGGTTCAGTTGGTAAAGAATCCACCTGCAATGCAGGAGACTTGGGTTCAATCCCTGGGTTGGGAAGATCCCCTGGCGAAGGGAAAGGCTATCCACTCCAGTATTCTGGCCTGGATAGTGAGATCAAATTTGTTCCTCTTATATGTAACATAGTTTTCCATTAATTACTATGTCGTGTTTTATTTTTCATTCTGCTATTGATGAGCATTTCAGTTGTTTCCATGTTATTATTTTGTTTCCAAATAGCATTTCACGGAACATTCTTAATTGCTTCCTTGTGCATACATATGTATGTTTCTTGAAAGTTTATTCCTAAAAGCATACCTACAGGTACAATGACTGGCTCGTTAAGTTGCCCAGCCTTTTTTTAAAGCTTTTTATTTTGTTTTGGAATGTAACCAATTAATAATGTTGTGATAGTTTCAGGTGAAGAGCTAAGGGATTCAGCCATACATATACATGTATCCATGAGTTGTAGATATATGTATTCTTGAGAATATACATGTATTCTTGAGTTGTCTTGTCTTGATGCACATGAGATTTTCATATGTTGAGATAAATCCAAGTGAAACCATCCGTGTATGTTTACAGTAAGAGAGAAGAAAGGTAGGGATGGTGTCAGTGTAGAGTATAGAAATGAGAGACTGGCTCTCGCGGCTGTAGTAGCATTGTTCCCCCTCAGCAGACAGAATGCCAGTCTTCAGCCCTGCAGGCAGGAGAGATCACTGTGGTTCAGTTGGTTATATACGTCATCTTCTCTTTACTGGAATGTTTCCCCTTTTTTATACACTCTGAGATAGGTCCATTCCTTAATTCAGAAAAAGGAAATAAAATGTTTTATGTTCAAAATTCAAACATCAGCCAGCTCTGTGGTATTCTAAGCAAACTGCTTTCAGGATCTTCATAATATCCCACTGTCTGTCAGAATGCTTTACTGTGGTGCCTGCAGCAGAACCTGAAAGAAAGAATTTCTCTTTGCAGGAGTGCCTGAGAACAGCAAGACTGTGCATTGTCTGGACGTTCTGCTGTGTTTATTAAGTATTTATTTACTTTATTTAGTGGCAAAGGCTGTGACTTTATCTTCTTCTAGCTCATTTTCCAGTGTAACAGGATAAGACCACTCCTGCCATTATGATTTACCCTGCAGTAAACAATGAGGGTTTTTGGATTGCATTTTACAGAATTTCTTTATTCGGTTCTCCTTCCAACCCCTTTGGGAAACAGCTGACAATTGATATTTCTCTTTTGGATTTCTCAGTGAATTCAGCATTCCTAGATTTGGTTTCTGTTTGTTATTTGTCTTGTAAAATCCATCACTTTGGGGATAAGAATGGCCTTTGTCCAGCCTAACAGCTTCTTGCTTGCTAGGCTACCCAGTGACAGGAGAGAAACTGCAACGTGGCTTGCCCTGGCCCTGTCTCAGTTGTCTCATGTTTACTTCAAACATAATAGTGTCCTGCTCCCAAACAAATGACAGTTGGGTGTCACCTTTGACCATGGACCATAGTCCTTTCCCAGGAGTTCATCTTCAGTCATGGAAAGTTCAGATATCTCAGAGTCAAAATTCTACAGAATTAATCAGCTCATTCTAGTCTCTCTGACCTCAGTCATGTCCTACTTTGCAACCTCATGGACTGTAGCCTTTCTCCATAGAATTCTCCAGGCAAGAATACTGGAGTGGGTAGCCATTCCCTACTCCAGGGGATCTTTCCAACCCAGGGATTGAACCCCTGGCCCATTGCATTTCAGGAGGATTCTTTACCATCTGAACCACAGAAAGCCCATCCTAGGGGCCAGTTAATTTCACAGGGCATGTTTATTATGCTTATAGAAGAGGAGTTTCTGGATCTTTTGTGTTTTGAGGCTTTCATTTAATTTTCAATCTGATGTCAAATGTAAATTGATCCCAATTTTAAATTATCCCGCAACTTTGGATCTTGCTTTCAGAGGAAAAGATTCAGTATAGGTGTGTTTTTATTTTATGCATCCATTTTTTTCTTACATCAGCATAGCTTATTTGTCATCTGCATATTTGTCTTTTTAACATTAGTTGCTGATTTCCTTTTTATGTGTCTATGTTTCAATTCTCAATGCCTTTTGTCTTGTTAATTTGCAGTAAGTAGATATTGAATTAATTCCATATGTATTATCAGGGGTGAATTTGGAACTTATGAGGGGAAGGAAAAATAGAAAGAAAGCACATAAGCCAAAACTCAACCATTGAGCAACAGAATGCTATTTTGCCCAATGTTTTTAAACTCAATTTTAACTACTAGCCCAGAAGTAATATATACATCACTCCATTCTGCATCTTTGCTCTATATATTTTATATTCAAAATCCTGTTTAAAAGGTGAGTATAGTTTATATGCCAGAGCTTTACCTGCTACTTCTCAGGCTGATATTTAATTGTCTTAAATTTATAATTTGTCTTTAATTTCATGGGAGTAAGTATTGGGATTCCAGTTGGGAGGTATAAGAAACCCTTCTGGATTGCACCAGACCTCTTCAACAAAGACCAGGAGGTGCTCACTCAGATGCTTTGATCCTCTGCTACTACATCCTTTGAGACCTGTATCCAGAGAGAATACATTTTTGTTTTCCTTTGTGGACAGGAGTAGAGACCCAAGTAAGGGAACTTAAACTGGCTTGTAAGAAGGAAGTTCTTCATCCTGAGACTCACTGCTTTCCATTCATTCCTTTTGTAATCACAAAAATTCTGTTATCCATGTTGTAGAGACATATTTTTTCTATATAACAGATTATTTTCAATGTGATATAGAGAAAGAATTCTGACCTGAGAATACAGAGATCCATTCTTTATTTCTATCTCTATTTCTTTTTTTTTTTTTTTTTTTTAGTTTTTATTTATTTATTTTTTATTATTGTTTTTGCCATACATTGTCATGATATCACCATGGGTTTACATATGCTTCCCCTCCGGGTCCCCCCTCCCTCCTCCCTCCCCCCCGGGAAATCTCGCTGCACCAGTCCCGAGCATCAATCCTGGGCTGGCGATTGATTAGACACATGACAATTAACATGCTTCAATGCCCTTCTCCCATCTCATCCCACCCTTACCCTCATCCACAAAGTCCACAAGTCTATTCTATACATCTGCGTTCCTTTTGTTGTCTCCCATGTTGGGTTCTCATTACTGTCTTTCTAAATTCCATATATATGTGTTAATATACTGTATTGTTGTTTTTGCTTCTGGCTTACTTCACTCTGGATAATGGGCTCCAGTTTCGTCCATCTGAGTAGAATTGCTTCAAATGAATTTTTTTTTAATGCTGAGTAATATTCCATTGTGTATATATACCACAGCTTTCTTATCCATTCGTCAGTTGATGGGCATCTAGGTTGCTTCCATGTCCTGGCTATTGTAAACAATGCAGCGATGAACATTGGGGTGCACGTGGCTCTTTCAATTCTGGTTTCCTCGGTGTATATGCCCAGCAGTGGGATTGCCGGGTCATATGGCAGGTCTATTTGCAGCTTTTTAAGGAACCTCCACACTGTTTTCCATAGTGGCTGTACTAGTTTGCATTCCCACCAACAGTGTAAGAGGGTTCCCTTTTCTCCACATCCTCTCCAGCATTTATGGCTTGTAGACTTTTGGATGGCAGCCATTCTGACTGGTGTAAAGTGGTACCTCATTGTAGTTTTGATTTGCATTTCTCTGATAATGAGTGATGTTGAGCATCTTTTCATGTGTTTGTTAGCCATTTTTATATCTTCCTTGGAGAAATGTCTGTTAAGTTCTTTGGCCCACTTTTTAATTGGGTTGTTTATTTTTCTAGAATGGAGCTGCAGGAGTTGTTTGTAAATTTTTGAGATTAATTGTTTGTCTGTTGCTTCATCTATTTCTTTTTGATTAAATATGAACAAGTAATCTAACCTTTCTTGTCAGTTGTCATTGGAGGCAGTTAGCTATGATAATAAGCCCTAAGGCATTGTGTTTCATTTGGAGTACCACATATTGAGCAAGACACTGATAAAGTATGTTTAGAAGATAAAATTAATCAAATTATCAAGAGATCTGGAAATCCTGTTTAAAGAACTGTGGATATTTCAACCTAGAAAAAAGAAGGCTTGGGTGATTTATGATACCCAGTTTCAATCATATGAGGACCTAACTTGTTAAGAATTGTGAGTAGACTTACTTCTGTTTTGCTAACCAGAACCCATGGGTGAATGTTAAAAGGAAGCAGATTTCCTCAGTATTAGAGAAAAACTTGTCAACAGTTAGAGAACTCAAACATTTTAACAGACCACATTTCCTATGAGGCATGCAAGCAGAAAACAGATTCATAGTTATAAGGGGATATTTTATATTGGGTAGCAAACTCTACTAAATGATTCCCAAGGCCCCTACCAAAGCTAAAAGTCCGATTCTGTGAGTAGACACACTCAAAGTCCTTCCACCCTTCACTTCTGTGATCCTGGAGGATCTATACTTTTTAACAAGCTTTTCTTCAAATCATGAGAAGACTAGGCAAAGCATGTTATTTTGTTACTTTAGAATCTGGCAGAATTTTGAAGTCTGATATGATCACAGCTTCCCTGGAGGGGGTGCTCCAAGCTTGTTCTTCCTCTGCTGGGTCTCCCTCCCTCCAAGCACATCTGCCACGTTTTGTTTTTTTTTCTTCTTCTTCTTAGTGATTTTTGTATTTCTTTGACTCTTTACAGGTGGTAGCAATTTTGGCTCATCTGACTTGATGGTATGAAATTCTAAATAGTTGGGGGTCATTTGGAGTGATTACTTTTTTCTTTGTATTCTGGGAGCCTGGGGGAGTGTGTGTGGAGCTGCTTAGTTTATAGTCCTTGTCAACATAAACTCTGTATTCATCTTCCCATCTCTGAAGAACAGACAGAGGAGGTTCATGATATCACAGATGTCCTGCAGCAGACACATACAGAGTCAACAGAATTACAATAGTCTCTAAACTGGACAAATTTTGTAACTTACATTTTTAAGTCAGTGGTTCGGGGGGTGGAAATCTGTAGATTATCACCAGATAGAAAATAAGACCTCAGTTTTGATGGACAGTGTCTTTAATAGGAAATTTGTCGGAATATGCTCTTGCATGTGGGAATATCTTTACCTCACCATCCCCCCAAGGATTAAGTTACTGAGAATTGCAGCTATTACAATGAAATTGCCAAGATCTTCTCTGTTCTCTTATCAAATTATCTGGATGGCTGGGTTTTTTTTTTTTTTACTTCCCTTACTCCTCTTTCTGAATTCTGCTGGAGCCCACATTTTATATGAGATTCTTCCCCGTTACACTGTCCGGGTGTTTGAAATCCTATCTAGATTATTGGCCATGGGGCAGGGAAAGAGAATCTTTGAACTTGATCAGTGTGGCAACATATTTTAAAACAATCTCTTCCAACTTCACAGAGATTGTACTGTGACCCTCTGCTCATAATTGTTGCTTTACATAATCAAAACTGGGTATAACTTCTGTTATCCTACAGACTTGTTCCAAAGCAAATTTTCAAAAGTAGATTGCCATTCTTTCATAATGTCCCCGTCAGCCTCAACTCACCCTATGATATTGATGAAAGCCTGGCAGTCTTCATGGGCCACAGCATTCCCCTTGGATATGCACACACAGTTCAGTTTCCCTTCATACACCTAACTTTTCTTTAAGGCATAACTAAAGATTTTTGTAGTTGTTTAGTTGCTAAGTCACGTCCAACTCCTCTATGACCCCATGGACTATAGCCCTCCAGGCCCCTCTGTCTGTGGAATTTCCTAGGCAAGAGTACTGGAGTGGGTTTTGCCATTTCCTTCTCTAGGAGGTCTTCCCAATCCAGGAACTGATCCCTGTCTCCTGCATTGGCAGGCAGATTCTTTTCCACTGAGCGGCCAGGGGAGCCCTTAATTAAAGATACTGCTTTATTATTATCTATAAACATTATTAGCTATATACTTAAGGGGGAGCTCAACCACTACTACTCCTGTAAGACAAAGGAATCCAGAATGTCATGCTAGGATGACACTAGCTGGAGCTAAATTTTTCAGTTAAAAAAAAAGAAGCTGATTAGAGCAACCAGAATGCTACTGTGTCATTGATGGGAGTGTAGAAGGATACATCCACTCTGGAAATGGTTTGCACTTTCTAATGAAAGTAAACCTTATAAGCCAGCAATTCTAATGCCAGGTATATATCTAAGATGAAAACATATGTCCACAAAAAGACTTGAAAAAGGATGTTCGCAGCAACTGTATTCATAATTGTAAAACCTCTTACCAAAAGAAAAACATCTTTGTTTCCTTGCTTCTTTGTCTTAGTAATCTGAGAATTTAAAAATGAATAATTGAAAGACTGCATAAAATCTAATCAAATGTAGGATGTTAGTTGTAAAGTACTGAAAGACTTTAAAGGTGAAATCTAGTGAGTGAACCAGCCTCCTCCTGAAAATCCCAGGATAGAAGTTCCCAGAGGGTATAGGATCTAACACAGAACCATGGGAAGAGTCCCAGTTGCCTGAATGAGATATTTGTGTGCCCCTTTAACTTTAACTCTTCAAAGAGTCTTCAAAGACTGGTCTCCGTAAGAGAATGGATAAACTGTAATATATTCATACAGTGGAATATCATTCTTCAGTCAAAAGTAATAACGGCTGATACATACAATAATGCGGATGCATTTCTAAAAGATAATACTGACTACAAGAAACCTTATGCAAAAGAGAACGTATTGCATGCTGTTGTTTATGTGAAATTTCAGAATAGGTGACTATTTACATTAAAATACTCGTGAATCAAGCAATACTAATAAGGTAGGGGAAAAAATCAAAACACTGGTTGTCTCTGAGGGATAGGGACTGAATAATGGAAATATTCTATCTTAATAGGAATTGGGGTTACACAGATAATATGTATTTGTCAGAACTCATCTAAACTGTACACTTAAGATTTGTGCATTTCATTATTTATAAATTTTATGTCATAAGAAGTAGAATTGTATGATGAAATTGTCTACAACTTACTTTGAGATATACTAAAAAAAGAATAATTGATGAATATGTGTATGAAGAGACAACTATAATAAAAATGTAAACTATAAAATTTAGGGGATGAGTATATAGTTGTTTATTGTTAAATTGTTTCAACTTTCCAGTATGTTTGAAAATTTTTATAAAATGTTAGTGAGAATAGTTGAGAAGCATTAATAACCACAATGACAAGAAAAGCCAAGCTTTAAGTTTTCAGTGGAGTAATTACTGTCTCAGTCTGTATGTATTAGAGCCTTCTAATACTGTTATTGTTATTATTTTTTATTATTGTTATTATTACATTCACTCATACATTTATTCAGCAAGCATTTGCAGAGTACCCACTCTGCAGCAAGTTCTGGTCTTAATGCTGGTGACAACAGGATAAAAGAAACATAAACCCTGCCCTTGAAGACCTCACAGTCTAATAGGGTAAGGAAGATAAGAGATACTTCCATGCTTTTCTGGTAGCTCAGACCTAAAGAATCCACCTGCAAGCAGGAGACCCAGGTTCGATCCCTGGGTTGGAAAGATCCCCTGGAGAAAGTAATAACTACCCACCCCAGTATTCTTGCCTGAAAAATCCCATGGACAGGGAAGCCTGGTGGGCTACAGTCCATGGGTTTGCAAAGAGTCAGACATGACTGAGTGACTGGCACTTTCCATGCTTTTCATACTTAACTTACCAAAAGAAAAACATCTTTGTTTCCTTGCTTCTTTGTCTTAGTAATCTGAGAATTTAAAAATGAATAATTGAAAGACTGCATAAAATCTAATCAAATGTAGGATGTTAGTTGTAAAGTACTGAAAGACTTTAAAGGTGAAATCTAGTGAGTGAACCAGCCTCCTCCTGAAAATCCCAGGATAGAAGTTCCCAGAGGGTATAGGATCTAACACAGAACCATGGGAAGAGTCCCAGTTGCCTGAATGAGATATTTGTGTGCCCCTTTAACTTTAACTCTTCAAAGAGTCTTCAAAGACTGGTGTTGTAGAAATTACAATGCTATCTTTCTGGGATGATGTGATTCTTCCCCATCAGCCTCATACTGCCCTGTGACTGTGTAGGTTGTGAAGACTAGCCCAGCCCTGGGAAATGGGGTGGTTGGAAGAAACAGAAAAAATAACTCCTGCTTTGATCTTCCTCAAGATAAGTGGGGATCTGTGTTTCATTGATCTTTCTAGGTCATCCTAATTCTGCAAAATTCACAAATCCTGTCTCCATAAGGATTGTCTGCAGCTGACAGACATGTAATTCAGGCTCTATGTGTTGACAAGCCTTGTTAACACAAGGTATTCAGCAAATAGTAAACATCAGAAAAATACATTTCTTTCTGTGTTGACTTCGTGACCAGAGAGTCGTAGTGATTTTTAATTCTGCTAAGATTGGATTTACTCAGGATCAACGAGTTTTAATGATTACATTTAGGCTCTAATACACATTTAATTTTTCCACACCTACTGTTGCAGTTAGACATTAAATTTAGGAGACAAAATATGGTAAACTTGAGAGCCAAGAAGATAACTCAAGCCTGGATTTAAACACAAACAAAAAAACCATATATAGTCAAACTGGGCCTTTTTCTAAGAAGGAAGATGTGTTTTCTTTTCTTTTCTTAAAGCTGTGTGACTTCTGAAAGATGGAAAAGATTTTGTGAATATTATTCTCAGCTGTGACAAATCCATGTTGGCAACACTAGCTTGTATGCAGACACTTTGAACGGTACCTGTTTCACTTGGCCTGTGTTGTGTCACATATGTGCTTTCCCTTGTGGAGAGAAAACACTTTACACAATCATCCTGTTCACAGAACATGATGGGATGCGGCAGGAAGGAGTCAGCCAGGGACAGTGACTGGTTATGCAGAACAAAGATATTAAAGCTGATTTTAGGCCCAAATTCCATGCCCCTGGAACCTGGAATAAATAGCTTCCAGATACTTGCTTTTACATTCATCCCCTTTATGTTCACAGATACACACAGTCCACGCCCTGCAAATATTTAAGTGTTGAAAACTTTGGGAATAGGTCTCTAATCCAATATAAAATTTAGCACCAAATGAGATTTGATAATCATCTCACCCTGTGATTCCCAAACTTGGTGGTCTTTAATTACCTGGAAATTGTTAAAAGATAGATAGATTTCAGAGCTGCAGTGATTCTGAATTAACAGGTTGGACAGGGGTGGTGTGATAAAGTCTGGGAGTCTACAGTAAGTCTATAGGAAGCTTTTTATGTAAGTTTCCCATCTAATTCAGATGACTAGCAAGTTTTGAACTATATGTATATATACTATATATGTTCTTTACAGTAAGTCTATAGGAAGCTTTTTATGTAAGTTTCCCATCTAATTCAGATGACTAGCAAGTTTTGAACTATATGTATATATAATATATATGTTCTTTATTAATATAAATATAAAATATTTATATAAAATACTCATCATCCCCACTCTCACTTTTACAAATGAGACAACTAATGCCCAGAGAAGTTATGACTTGTCCAAAGTCCCACAGCTAACACCAGAACTAGAACTCCCGTCTCCTCACTTTCATCCCAGTGCCTTTTCACCCTACCTTGAAGCAACAGTTGTAAAGACCACCTGTTTCATGCTTTTTCTTTAAACTGAAATCACTTAAATTCTTTAAACTTTAGTTACCTTAGCTGTAAAATGTTGTCTTAGTTGTATAAGTTTCCTGTGGCTACAGTAACAAGTTACCACAAACTTGGTAGCTTGAAGCAACAAAAATTTATTTTTTAACATTTCTGGAGGCCAGAATTCCAAAATCAAATGTAAGAAGAGTCGTGCTCTCTCCAAAGCCTAGCAGAAAGAATCTTTCCTTGCTTCTTCCCCTTCTGGTAGTTCCAGGGATTCCTTAGCTGTGGTTTGTAGAACTCCAGTTTTTGCCTCTGTGTTAGATGGCTTCTCTTCTTCTCCCCATGTCTTCTCTTTTGTCTCTCAGAAGTATATGTGCTGTTAGATTTAAGGCTCATCTGTTTAATCCAGAAACAATGTTTTCTTAAGACCCTTAACCACGTTACATCTGCAAAGATTCTTTTTCCAATTAAGGTCATAGACACTTGAGATTAGGACCTGGACTTATCTTTTGGGGATCATCATTTAACCCACTAAATTGGGTTTGACTTTAAAAATATCAAACCCACCCCACATGAAAAGCACATTCACCCTGTTTGAACATCTACAAAAGTTCAACCCATTACGACATTTTCTCTAGGTCTGAAATCTCATTTAAATATTATCAGCTTAAAAGTCACCAATTTTATCATCTAGATCATCTGTGTCAGATGTAGGTGAGAATCTAGGTATGATCAATACTACAGTAAAACCTTTCTCTATTAATGGCTCTGTGAACCTAGAAAAAAAGTTATCTGATTCCAAAATTACTATGATGTTTCAGGTACATGATAGACATTTTCATTCCACAAGGATAAAATGAGAGAATAAAGGGATTACCAATCCCAGAAACTTTGGAATACAGTAAGTAAAATTCCATTAGATTTCAAGGATTGGGACTTGCTCTGCTGCTCTTAGCACTGCCCTCTGGGCCTCTGACTCTGACCTCCACATCTGTGGCATCTCAGCTTCTGCTTCTGCATCTGAGTCTGTCTTGGAAGTCATTCTTTTCCTTTTCTAGAATGGTAGCATGTGTTTGCAGTTGGGTGGCTCTATCAGCACATTTCCTGCTTGTAGAATTATGGAAATGCAGCAGTCTTCCTTCACTTCCTCCTGTCTTAATCTCCTTCAGTTCGACCTGACAGTGTTTCTGCTGATACCATACTCCTAAATATTGTAGAAAAGATTCCTGTGTATATCACAGGAAGCCTGATTTTTTTCACAGTGTAATAATGTGTGGATTGTTCTTGTTGTTCAGTCACTAAGTTGTGTCTTACTTAACTCTTTGTGACCCCATGAACTGAAGCACAGCAGGCTTCCCTGTCCTTCACTGTCTCCCAGAGTTTGCTCAAACTCATGTCCATTGAGTCGGTGATGCCATCCAACCATCTCATCCTCTGTTGCCCCCTTTTTCTCCTGCCCTCAATCTCTACAGTCTTTCCCAGCATCAGGGTCTTTTCCAGTGAGTCTGCTGTTCACATCAGATGGCCAGAGTTATTGGAGCCTCAGCTTTAGTCCTCCCAATGAGTATTCAGGGTTGCTTTCCTTTAGGATTGACTGGTTTGATCTCCTCACTGTCCAACCAATTCAAGAGTCTTCTCCAGCACCACAGTTTGAAAGCATCGTTTCTTCAGTGCTCAGCCTTCTTTATGGTCCAGCTCTCACATCCGTACATGACTACTGGAACAACCATAACTTTGACTGTACAGACCTTTGTCTACAAAATACTATCTGCTTTTCAGTATGTTGTCTAGGTTTGTCATTGCCTTTTTTGCAAGGAGCAAGTATCTTTTAATTTCATGGTTGTAGTCACTGTCTAGTGATTTTGAAGTACAAGAAAATAAAATCTCACTGCTTCCACTTTTTCCCATCTATTTGCCTTGAAGTGATGGGACCGGATGTCATGATTTTAGTTTTTTGAATACTGAGTTTAAAGCCAGCTTTTTCACTCTCTTGTTTCACCCTCATCAAGAGGCTCTTTAGTTACTCTTTGCTTTCTGCCATTAAAGTGGTGTCACCTGCATATCTGAGGTTGCTGATATTTCTCCCAACAGTCTTGATTCCACTTGAGTTTCATCCAGCCCAGCATTTTACATGATGTATCCTGCATAGAAGTTGAATAAGGGTGACAATATACAGCCTTGATGTTCTCCTTTCCTGATTTTGAACCATTTGTTCCATGTCTGGTTCTAACTGTTGCTTCTTGACCTGCCTACAAATTTATCATGAGGCAGGTAAGGTGCTCTGGTATTCCCATGTCCTTAAAAATTTTACAGTTTCTTGTGATCCACACAGTCAACCACTTTAACTGAGTCAATGAAGCAGAAGTAGATGTTTTTTTGGAATTCCCTAGCTTTATCTGTGATCCTGCAGATATTGGCAGTTTGATCTCTGATTTCTCTGCCTTTTCTAAATCCAGCTTGTACATCTGGAAGTTCTTGGTTCACATACTGTTGAAGCCTAGCTTGAAGGATTTTGAGCATTACGTTACTAGCATGTGATTGTACAATAGTTTGAACATTCTTTGGCATTGCCTTTCTTTGGAATTGGAATGAAACCTTACCTTTCCAGTCCTGTGGCCACTGCTGAGTTTTCCAAATTTACTGGCGTACTGAGTGCAGCACTTTAACAGCATCAACTCTTAGCGTTTGAAATAGCACAGCTAGAATTCCATCACCTCCACTAGCCTTGTTCATAGCAATGCTTCCTAAGGCCAGCTTGACTTCACACTCCAGCTGAGTCTGGCTCTAGGTGAGTGACCCCATCAAAGTGGTGATCCAGGTCATTAAGGCTTTTTTGTAGAGTTCTCCTCTGTACGGTTGTCACCTGTTAATCACTATGCTCTTGTTAAGTGAAGTGACTCAGTCGTGACTGACTCTTTGTGACCCCATGGACTGTAGCCTGCCAGGTTCCTCCATCCATGGGATTTTCCAGGCAAGAATACTGGAGTGGGTTGCCATTTCCTTCTCCAGGGTATCTTCCCGACCCAGGGATTGAACCCAGGTCTCCCTCTTTGCAGGCAGACTTTTTATCGTCTGAGCCACCAGGGAATCTTATGCTTCTGTTAGGTGCTTGCCGTTTCTGTCCTTTATTGTGCCCATGCCAAAGAATAAGATATGCATTTTTTTTCTGTGCCATTAACATAGCTTTATTTATTTAAACTCTTGTTTATTTAAATTTAGTTAAATTTTATTTATTTGGTTATATAGCATTATTTGTATAAACTAGAAATGATTATAAGAAGGAAATAAAACCATTGGCTAATAGTTCATCCATTTACATTTATCTGTATATTGAGCTCCTTTTCTGTGCTAGGCAGGAATATAATACTGAACCAGACAGAGTATGTCCCCAGTCTGTTTATAAACTGATGGAAACAGACAAACAAATGACCATACAAATAAACAATAAATCATCAGGTGGTAATGATTAGTTTTATGTGAAAATAAACCCATATGCATTTGACTTTTGATGCTGGTGTAAGAGATATCCATTTGGAAAAATTTTACGAATCAGTTATAAAATTAAAGAACACTATATACTTTTTTGTCCACCATACAAAAAATGTCTCTCCTAGAAATCAATACCAGGGAAATATTTGACTATTCAGGTGAATTCTATTGAGACTAGAAAGTTTGTGTATTTTTCTTTTTGTTTGGCAGCTAGGAAGCCAGTGAAACTGTTTAGCACTCCATTACAGTGATAAATTTACCCAGATTCCCAGTTCGTCTTTCACACTTTCACTTCTGTTTTTTCATTTTTTAAAATCTGACTCTTTTCTATTTATCTTATATATATTTTAAATTTTCATTTTATTTTTATTACTTCTGTTATTTTATTATTTATAGAATTTTTACTATAACATATATTCATAATGATTTACTATTTCTAGTATTAATTTTCTTATTTCCACTTTTTCTTGCTTTCTGTTAGTTTTTAAATCATCTTATTTTTTATTTTTTATATCAATCAAACAATCAATACTTTGACAACCTGGTGCGAAGAGCCACCTCACTGGAAAAGATCATGATGCTGGGAAAGATTGAAGAAGGCAAAGGGAGAATGGGGTGGCAGAGGATGAGATGGTTAGATAGCATCACTGACTCAGTACACATGAAACTGAGAAAACTCTAAGAGACAGTAGAGAATATAAGAGACTGGTGTGCTATAGTCCATGGGGTCACAAAGAGTTGAACACAACTTAGTGACAGAATTATATATGTTTTAATGTTGTAAGCAAACTTATGTCATTTTTGGTAGTAAATAAAGTATGAATAATAATTTAACTAACTCTTAAGACATACCACTTTCTCATTTATTCTACAAATACCCTTACATGAACATACATTGCATATGGCACTGGTATAAATTGGGCCAACTTTAAGCTAAAATGCCTCTGCCTACAAAGAGCTTAAAATTCAACAAATCCAGATATAACTGTTATTTCTTAAGTGTCTGTAAGTATTGTTTAAAACAAAATGATGACTTTTCACACCTACATCCTACCTTCAAAGATGATCAATCTGGTTAGTAAAAAAGAACAGAAATCTAAGTTTAATGTTAACTGAAAATGTAGTACCTATATCTATCATGGGATATAGAATTATAATAATAAAAATTTTCCAACGTATTTTTAGATGTTGCCATTGTTTTTGTGTTATCCAAGTAATTCAGAGTCTGGAAGAGAGGGTCGAGTAATGTGGTGATGCCTCCAGGAGGATTAGAGAACAGGCCAGTATCCCAAGGCCACTGGCAAACATAGCCACCAATAGACTCACTGTCTGATTTGATTGTATATTGTTGTAGAATCTTTAGTGAAAGGCTATTCAGGACAAATTAGCCCAACTTGCATTCTCTAGGCATCCTCTCCCTATACCATTAAAAAGATAGATAGTGAAGTGAAAGTCAGTCATGTCCGACTCTTTGTAACCCCATGGGCTATACAGTCCAGGGAATTCTCCAGGCCAGAATACTGGAGTGGGTAGCCTTTCCCTTCTCCAGGGGATCTTCCCAACCCAGGGATCAAACCCAGGTCTCCTGCATTGCAGGCAGATTCTTTACCAGCTGAGCCAACCTTTTTAAATCCCCAAAATTCTTAAGAGATTTAAATTTAGATTCAGAACATTTTAATATGCTTTCCAAACTTTTTTCATAAGTTGATTCAAAACGAATTACTGACCAAAAGTATGAACTTTGAGGAAACTTCTAACCATCCTTCCCCTGTCCCCTACAAAAAGAGTCTCATCTATGAGCCAGTCATCATGTTCTGACAAATTCACAAATTTCCCATATTTGCCTTCCAACACAGCTGTAGAAAAGGAGATGGGAGTTTACATGAGTAGTTAAAGTCGCAGACTTCAGTCTGCCAAAAAGTGTCTCAATTTCGTAGCAGATCTGAGAGGGAGGACTTTGACATCTGGATGGAGCTGGAAAGGCCAGAGGCACACCATCAGGTCAGCACAGTATATTATCCTTTGGAAACCCTGGGAGAAGAGCTCAAGGAAGACTAGAAACTTTTAAAAGGTCCTAAGCAAACAAAGGGGTTTCCTGGTGGCTCAAGTGGTAAAGAATCTGCCTGCAGTGCATGATACCTGGGTTCAATCCCTAGGTCAGGAAGATCCCCTGGAAAAGGGAATGGCTACCCACCCCAATATTCTTGCCTGGAGAATCCCCATGGACAGTGGAGCCTGGTGGGCTACAGTCCATGGGGTCACAAAGAGTCAGACACAACTAACAGCAGCACATTTTTTATTTTTTTACATTGAGTTTATGAGCTATTTGTATGTTTTAGAAATTAAATCCTTGTCAGTCATTTGCAAATGTTTTGTCCCATTTTGTAGGTTGCCTTTTCATTTTGTTTATGGTTTCCTTTGCTGTGCAAAAACTTTTATGTTTGATTAAGTCTCATTTGTTTGCTTTTGCTTTGGGAGATTGACCTAAAAAAACATTTCTACAATTTCTGTCAGAGAATGTTTTGCTTATGTTCTCTTACTGGAGTTTTATGGTGTCATGTATTATATTTAAGTCTTTAAGCCATTTTGAATTTATTTTTGTATATGGTGTGAGAGTGTTCTAACTTCATTGGTTTACATGCAATTCTCCAGCTTTGCCAACACCATTTGCTGAAGAGACCATCTTTTCTCCCTTGTATATTCTTGCCTCCTTTATTGAAGGTTAGTTGATCGTAGGTGTGTGGGTTTATTTCTGGGCACTCTATTCTGTTCCATTAATCTATATGTCTGTCTTTGTGCCAGTACCACACTGTTTTGATTACTGTAGCTTTGTAGTATTGTCTGAAGTCTGGAAGGGTTATATCTCCAACTTTGTTCCTTTTCCTCAGGATTTCTTTGGCAGTATTGAGTCTTTTGTGGTTCTGTATAAATTTTAGGGTTATTTTTTGTTGTTGTTCTGTGAAAAATGCCATAGGTAATTTGATAAGGATCACATTAAATCTGAAGATTGCTTTGGATACCCTCTTTATTCTTGAGAAATTTCCTTGACTCTGAAATCCACATTGTCTGAAATTAATAGGTTTTATTCCAACTCTTTACTTTTAATCTGTCTGATTCTTTATATTTAAAGTGAGCTTCTTATGGGTAACATATAATGGCATCTTTTAAATTTATTCACTCTATTATTCTTCATCTTTTTTTTTAAAGTGAAAGAGACTTTATTTTGAATAATAATACATATATCATTTATTCCATTTAATTTTCATAGTGCATAGCTATGTATGGAAGTAGAAAAGGAAAAATTAACATTAGAAATACCTAAGGAAGGAAGTATACAGGCAAAGAAGACATTTGATATATACCCATGAACAAGCATCATATCATAGGACAGTATCCATCAGAAAAGAATAGAAACCATGCAAAAAGTCTATTCAAACCACACATCCAAGTGCAAAGAGTACAAGTTATAGTTTATTGGATACAAAAAAATATACATGTTCTTTGGATTGAAAATATAACATAAATGAATGGCTTGCCAAAAATCATCTATAGAAGTAAAAAATGTGGAAGCCATGTGTGACAATAAAATATTCAAGGCCACAAATGGAGGTCATCAGCTTAAAAAGAGAATATTGAGAGGTAGAGCAGATTAAAAACAAATAGAGATACGCAGTAAAGCCATCTCTGCCTAAGTTAGGAAATAGCAAATGCATAGACATTAAAATGATAACAGTTCTTCATACTATGCTGCATTTCTATTTTCTCTGTCAAAAGAATTCACTGTGTATCACTACAAAATTCAGCTAATAAGATGAGGCAATAAATGTAGAGCCTTGTCATTAGGGAAAGTTTAATTTCCTTTTCATTTTATACAAGGAGGGAAAAAGAATATAGAACATGAAATGCTCATCTTTCCATTCGAACACTAACTTTTAAGTGTTTCATATATACTGTGTTTGGGACAATGAAGGTAGGAATATGAAGACATTAAACTCAAGCTTCCAACTCAAAAGATTTTAGATCTGGAAAGCCAAAGAAAGGTAAAATTCTTTACCATTTTAAAAATTAAATGCTTAAAGCAGGTTTTAAAAATTGAGATGCAAAACTTTGGTTAGGAAAAACATCAAAGAAAGATACTGAAAAAAATTTCCTGGTTTCCTTTATAGTTTTTTTTTTCCTTTTATTTTTCCAAATTGCATTTTACAGTAGAAATGCAGACCACTCTGGATAGCTAGGGCTCAATATTTCTTGGTGTTCTCCTCTTAAGACATCATCTTACACTCCACTGAGCAGAAAACCATCCCTTCTACTGGCTTGAACTTCTGCCCAATGAGACATTTGCTGCAGCAGGAGCACAGAAAGCACTCTGTGGACATGTGCCAGCTAAGTTGTTATAGGTCACCTGCTGCACTTCGGGATCAATGGCATTGTGGTATCCTTGACATACCACAGCGTGGTTCTTCACATAACAGGGTTTGCACACAGGCTTGTCGTTGACCATCACGTGTATTTCCCCAGCTAGGATGTTGTCACAGTCAAAGCAGCAGAAGTGTTTCAGATGCCAGTTTTGGTTTTCTGCCTGGGTATACTCGTTACTGAATATCAGCTCATCACAGCCAGCACACCGGGGTTTCTCACTGTCACAGTAATGCCTGCCACAATACAGCTTGCCATTCTTCCAGAAATAAATCATGTCGATCAGGAGCTCATGGCAGGTACTGCAGAAGAAACAAGGTGGGTGCCACAGTTTATCGTATCCGGCCCTTTCAGCATAGATGGCTGGGTCTCCCTCCTTCATACTCAGTTTGCAGCAGTAGCAGGAATAGTGAGTTCTTTTGTGTTCTGCTGATTTGTCCTCCATGGCCCCTACTGCTGCTGTGGTGCGTCTGTCCCCTTCAGGAATGTACATTCTGTTGGGGCCTTGAGTGTTCATGTCACGGGGGAGTTTGACATCTCCCACTCCCAGAGCCTCGCTCTTGTATTTCTTCACAAACTGCTCCATCTCCTTCACCTCTTTGGGAGACAACTCGTGGCATTTTGAAGGGTCCTGGTCGTAGGCAGGGAGTTGCTTTGCCAACTGCTTCTTCTGGTACTGTTCCCCCTCTGAGCCTGCCACTGGCTGCTTCTCTTTGGGCAGCATTTGCATGTACTGCCTGGCCAGTGCCTGATTCTGGACAGGAGGAGCCCATTCGTAGGTAACTGTATTGATGGAGATATTCTTCTTGGCAGCAACTGGATTGGTCAGTATCATAACATTGTGTTTATACATGGAAATACCATCTGATTTGAGCTTTGCAATCAGGGTGGTGTACTTGGTATCTTCAAAAAGTTTCCCTACTTTTCGATCCTCTTCATTGCTCAAGAGGACATCATGCTCTTCTTGGCCACACTTGCAGTTACAACATATTTTTCTCCAGAAGTGCAGTTCGAATCCCTCACATTTTTCTTTGCATTTTAAACAGGGGGCTCCAAATCCTTGCTCATGACCTAGACCCATCTTCTTCACTTTGGCCTCCAGGTCCATGTCTGTGTGTCAGATGGGGTTTCTCCTCCTGGCGGGGACAACACGCCCAGGATCACTGGCACCACTGCGGGTACTGGAGGAGATATACTCTTAATCTTTTAATTAATATTTAGATCATTCATTTACATTTGAAATGATTGTTGATATAGTTAGAGTAATATCTACCATATCTGTATTCTCTTTCATTGCCCTTGTTCTGTATTTGTTTTTATTTTTATTTTTTGTTTTTTTCTTTGTCTTCTATGGTTATAACTGAATGTTTTAAAGATGGCTTTTTTCTCCTCTTGTATCATATCAATAATAGTACTTTTTTTTAGTGGTTGCTCTAGATATTGAAATATAAATTTACTATGAATCCAAGTCCATTTTTCAAACAGTGTCCCTTCATGGGTAGTGTAAGTACATCATACCAAAGTGTTCTCAATTTTTCCCTGCTATTTCTTATAACATTGCTGACAATTTATTTCACTTACCGATAAGGTATATGTAATTGCATAATATGATGTTGCTATTATTGTTTTGAACAAACTGTTATATCAATTAAGGTTAAGAAAATGAATTTTGTATTACCTTAGTTTATTCCTTCTCTAATGCACTTTATTTAGAGTTGATTTTCTGATGTATGTAATTTTCCTGCTTTTAAGAACTTCCTTTAAAATATCTTGCAAAGAACTGGATATAAGATTCTAGGTTAGGGTTTTTTCTTTCAATGGTTTAAATATTTCATTTCATTTCATGTCTTCTTGCTTGTATGGTCTTCTGAGAGAAGTTTGAAACATTTCTTGTCCATACTCCTCTGTAAGTAAAGGGTTTTTTTCTCTTACTTTTTTCAAGATTTTCCCTTTGTCCTTGATTGTTTGCAGTTTCAGTATGATATGTGTAAGTGTGAATTTAGATATTTATTCTGCAGGTGTTCTCTGAGCTTCTTGTATCTGTGACTTAAGTTCTGCCTATAATTTTGGAAACTTCTCAATCACTATTAACTTCAAGTATTTCTTCTCTTCTTTCTTTTCCTCCTGATGTTCCCATTACACTTATGTTATACCTTTTGTAATTGTCCCACAGTTCTAAGATACCAATATCTCCCACTTTCTGCAACTTAACATTACACCATTTGCTTTTACAAAAAAAACCTATGTTGTTACTTCTTTTCACTAACCAAAATAAATCCAAATTTTTTGTTTAACAAATAAAAAATTGTTACCATACTAACACTGGTCTTTCATGAAAGTAAAACGGCATGATGTGAACTTTTAGCAAGCATGGGATACTGTCTGCTTTATGCCAGTTTGGCATATAAAAGTTTTCATAGGAATGCTCTGCATTCAGGTCCTGGGAGAGACCTGTATCCTGTTCTTTTCTCTTTTTTTCTCTTTAGATTTCAGCTTTGACAGTTCCTATTGACATTTCTCCAAGCTCACTGATTCCTTCCTCAGCATGTTCAATCTAGGGATGAGCACATCAAAGGCATTCTTCATTTCTCCTCCAAAGGGCTTTTGATTTCTAGCATTTCCTTTTGATTTGTTTGTTAGAGTTCTTATCTCTCTGCTTACATTACCCATCTGGTTTTGCATGTTGTCTATATTCCTCACTAGAGCCCTTAGCATCCTAATTATAGTAGTTTTATTCCCAGTCTGGTCATTTCAACATTTCTGTCATATCTGAGTCTGTTTCTGGTGCTTGTTCTGACTTTTCAAACTATGTGGTTTGCCTTTCAATATGTCTTGTAATTTTTTGTTTGTAAGCCAGACATGATGCAAAAAAAAAAAAAATGAGGCACTAAAATGTCTTTAGTGTAAGGTTTTATGAATATCTGGATAGGAGTCAGGCTGTGTTTACTATTTGTTTAGATCTGTCAGAGGCTAAAATTTTCTCTGGCGTCCTTGTTTTTATCTTCTTGTTGTCTTTGGATTTCCCTAGAAAGTTCTTTAAAACAAAAACACCTGAGATATGCTGTTCATTCAGGTATATTCCTCTTTGTTATGCAAGAGCTCTATTGTTATGGCCGTAAGGTGTGGGGAGAGCAGAAGTGTTCTGTAGTCCTAGCGTTTGGTCTCAGTCTTTTAGTGAGCCTTTGCTCTTGAGATATTACCTTTAAAAGCACATTTTAGCTCTCCCCACCCACTTTTATGAAATAGGAAGGCTGCAGAGGGCTAGAGTCCAGTATTTTCCTTCCCCCAGGCTGGAAGGAAATACTTGGAACAGTCTGGAGCATTTCCTTTCCCCAGGATTGTTAGGTTCTGATAAAACTCCAGTTAGGTTCTTATAAAATAGTTTTTCTTGAGAGCAGGCCTTGCTGAGAACAGGATGCTCTGGGAGTATTTCAAATTGACTACTGAAAATAGCTACCGGGTTTCTTTTCAGAGTGATGAAAATGTTCTAAAGTGATTGCAGTGCTTGATGCACAGTTAACGTGAACGTCATAAAGACCACTGAGTTATACACTTTTCACTGAGCAAATTATATTGTCTGTGAATTGTATTTTAGCTAAACTGTTTTAAAAAAAAATGCTTCCTCAAGTCCAAAAGTGAAAGAAATTTTTGCTTCCTTCTTTCTTTGGCCTTGACTCTCTCCTGTCTCTTCTCCACCCACACTTCAAGTCAGTAGCCTCCAAGGAGCACTCAGTTTACAGCCCCTGCTGCCACAACGTCAAACTCTGTAGAAATATGTTATGCAGAGCAGAAATCAAAAAGTCATAGTATGTGAAGTCCGACACAAACTGGCAGTTGCACAGACACTTAGAGGTCAGGCAGGGGACGAGGGTAAGAAGAAGGACAAGCTGACTCTGGAACGTGTTTAAATTCTCTTTGTCCTGTAGCTAGAGGCTTTACTTCATTTATACTCAAGTTTCAAGTTTTCTGTGTGTTTTGTTCCTAATCTACATGTTGATTTCTTTTCATATTTTTATTATGCATATCTTTTGAGTCTTGGTGCCCCTGTCATATCATCCCTCTTTTTCTAGCAAACATGTATGGTTGAAATTTGTACGTGTACATTTTCAGCGTCATGATTGCATTCTTAGAGAGAGAACTGTATTTGGCCGATGATAAAACTATTGATCAGAAATAGAGACAGCATCTCCGTTATCAGCTGCCTGCCACATAGCGCTTGTGCTTTCCTAGTTTGGGCTTGGCATTTACTCACCTTAGTGATAGATTTAATTTTAGGAATGTAACCGTTTGCATCTCCATCACTAAACATAATGCCTAGTCACTCTTAATGCATTCCATAAATATTTATGAATGAATGAATTCATGAATGAACTACCTCGTAGCCTCTATTTAGTACTGATGCTTCCTTCCACTGGCTTCTTTCTCTGCTGCCTTTTTCTTTTCCAAGCCTACCTTTCTACCTTGAAGTCTCAGGAAATATTGACTCTCCTTAAAGTTTATAGCTGTGTCATCTGTCTGTCCTGCAAGTAGAAAATCATTCTGGAAGAAAAGAAAAACATGATTACTACTTCTCTGTGTCTAGATATGAGACTAATCATCTGCTGTTGACAGTGATCAGAGACAACACTGACTTTGCCAAAGAGCAGTAGAATCACCTGGAATTGTTGGGGATAGTGAGACCCTTTGTGGTCTCCTTAGTTTTAATGTCACTCTTTGCTTACAATTCTACAATATATCTTTTTGCACCAGATCTTGGCTAAATGACAGTTAAGTGAAAAGTTACCAGCAAAGTAACTGCATCTTTCAAGATTCTTCTGCTGAGTCACAGAAATCTCAACCACTTTGCCTGGGGAATGGCATCACTAATTGATTGAGTCATCATGGGCCAAACATGTCAAAACAGTTCAAAGACAGGGACAGTGCTGGAATGAAGTTTCCAGGGCATTCTGCAGAACCTAAGAATACTTGAATTTATTGGTAGCTGTCTTACAGGAAAGTGTGAGGAAAGTTAGGCTGTATTTGAAAACCAAGTATTTAGTGATTTTAGAAGTCTAAATTCAAGACAGTACTGAAAAGTCAGTGCCAGGATCTGATTTACTTCCCTTTGCCCTCAAAATGGTGTATCCAGAAAGTTATTTTCCAAGCTCAGAAAAAACTAGGATTCTGAATATTTCAAGTCCCTTCATCTCCTCTTGTGGATGGAGTACCCTAATATTACAGCCCTATTCTCCAACTGCCATGTGCCTGCAAACATAAAACAATACCAGCTATGCTGGTAAGCAAGCAATGGTACTGAAGGAATTAGTTACTTTGATTTGCCAAGAGGTTGCCTGATCTGGTCAGGGGAGAAGCGTTCTTAGTTCCCTTAGGTTCAGTTCAAGAATCTGAGGAAAGTAAGGTAGCTTTTGTAGAAGCTTTTGTAGATGTTAATTTGCATATCCATATGATGTGAGTAGGAATCCTTTCTTCTTGAGAATTATCAGAATGGTTAGATGTTAGCATTTGTTAGATGTTTTAAGCTCTGTCATCAGCTGATATGTGTATGTATATATGCTTTTGTAGGGCTGTGTTTACAATCTTCTTGGTATGAGTAGCAAAATATACCTGTAAAAAGATAAGCCAAAATAAAAGGTAGTGTATGATAAATGCCAAATAAATGGTACAAGCATTGGGCAGAAGAGGTGATAGCAGAGGCTGCAATGGTGTAGAAATCTGCTTAGAGAGACAGAGAGCCTTACTCATGCAGCAAGGGGGAGGACAAGGACTGCCCTGAAGAGAGAAGGACACCTCCGAAGAGCATGGCTGGGAAAGAGGCTAGAGTAAAGGAAGCTAGAACCTCAAAGACCTGTCTACCGGTGACGTGTATCCTTGCTTCACTCTGCGTTTAGAAATCCGTTTAGAACTATAGCTAGCAATTCTGCTTGAATTTTCTAGTCCCTTTTGTTTAACACAGAAAATATGGTTCCACAGCATTGTGATCTTTTGAGGTTCTTGGTCCCATTTTAGCTTTTATAAGAGTAGGGTTTATTGAGTAGGGCTTATTTTCCCTAGTGTAAAAGTAGTACATGTTTATTATAGAAATTTTGAAAAATATGGGTCAACTATTGGGGATTTACAATAACCTCATGTTTATTACCCATGTTTCATAGAAACATTGTATTCTTATCAGTGGTAGCTCTTCATGTAGTAGAGTTATTACTTCTTTGTTGTATATACTAAAGACATTTTCTGTGGTTTCTTTGCCTTTTGTCTTTCTATATGTATTCTAAAGCTGTAAATTTGTATGTATTAATAGTAATTTGTAATTTCTCCTATTCTTCCAAAGTCTTTCCACAATCAGAAATAAGATTAATACTGTCATTTCTTCTTTATTGTTTCATTTTTTAAAAACTATATTGTAAATGCACCTAGAATTTATTTTGGAGGAAGGCCTGAAATTAGGATTTATTTTTGTCTCATGCAGTTAATTTTTCCCAGCGCTGTTGTTGATTAATCTGTTTCCCCAGATTTGGCAATCTGGTCTTTTACATTTATAGTGCTGTTTACTTAAAGAATGCATGTGTGATGTTTTCATGGAAAATAGGAAGTTGGGAAAGTTGGGAAAATCTTCCACCATGTTAAACCAGAACTAGGTTCTATTTTCACTGGGAACTTTTAAATCAGATATTCTCAGTGGATTTAATTTTGTCAAATCAATGCTATTCTTTATTTTCAGCTGTTCTCATTGATAGAAAAAGATTTTAAGTTTTCCTTTTCGATTTTTTTAACTTCTGTTCTCTGACACGTACCTGTAAGGCCTGTTTCTTCATTCTTAGGAATATGTCATTTTTTTATTGCTTTCATTCATAGTGCTTTTTGCCTGAAAGGTCCTCTTTCTAGTCATCTCCCAATAGTATTTCAATACCCAGATCAAATCCTAATTCTTCCAGCTTGTTTAGTTTGGTCCTCTAAACTTCAGTAACACTGATAATCTATATCTAACGATTGAACCCTTTCATTCATTTTATCCCCTATGTAAATTTGTTTTACAAGATATTGTAGGCTTCTTGCAGAGACTATTTATCTTCCTTAATACTTAAAACTAAGATTTTCTTTTAATTTCCTTTTAATATATGGATCAGGTCAATAACTAAAATATTAGAATGCAGAGAATCAAGTGTTATATATTTACCACCCTCTCTCCAAGCACCTCATACAGCTGTAAGACCAAGGCAAAATAAATTACTCTTCCTACTTGACACAAGAAAGAATTGTAATGCAAAAAAGTACCATGAGTTATTTAAAGACATCACTCAGAAGTAAGAACTCCCAAATTCACTCTTCTTGTCTTTCTACTAGTTCTTCCCTTTCCAAAGCTACCTTGTTACCAAATGATAATTTTAATTTACTTTATATTTGTCAAAGTATGTTCAATAGAACCATAGTTTCATAGCATGCTATTAAGTGTTTTGCAATGAGAGTTCCATAGTAAAGAAATTTGGGACATACTGAGTTAAATTTCAAATGAGCTTCTTTACAACAGAACTTCTCAAAATCCTGTACTTGACATAGTGGGTTAAACTTGTAGACTGCAGAATTCTTTTTTGTTTTTCACAGAGAATCTGTGAACATACTTTGGGAAATAGTGCTACTCTGCTCCTTTACCTCGGCATTTACCTCTCTCTTTCCTACTTTTTATATTCCTTTTTGGGTTTCTGTCTAGGGTATGGTGTACAGTAAGGTGATCCTGGCTTTAAAAGATCCTTTGAGATGGGGATGCATGTCAGAAAGACTCCCTTGTCTTGCTATAATTACACCTAGTAACACAAAAATAGCCACAGCTTTATCATTTTAAGGAACATTATTAAGTGGCATGTGGTATCTATTTCTTTGAAATAGGCAGCTTTTCTAAAAGAAATGTTTTGAGTTAATGCACCAAAATTTACCAGTTTGAATCTTTGTTGGGAATTTAGGTGGTTTATCATTTTTGCTATTGCAAGTGACTCTATGATACACATTTTCATACAGTATTAACTATAGAAGAATGAAAATGAAACAGATATTTGAATTTGTAAATTGTCTCTCTCCTTTCTTCCCTTTGTGTGATGCTCTGTAGCCTCCACTCTGTAGAACTTCCTACCTTGACCTCTCTGATGAATACACTTGATTTCTTCCAGGCCTGGAAAGAAAGGTCTTGCTTATCATTATAGATGTTTAGAGGTTGGACTAAACCTTTCCCGTTGTCATAAGGATTGCAAATGGCAGGCTGATTCTCGGTGCTCAGTTTCTGCCAACCTGAATCTGTCTGACCTCTAATCTTCACCTGCTTTCTCTTTGCTTAATGCTGCCTCCTCTACACTCTCCCATCACTGTCAGAGTTAGATCTTCTTCAGGATGTCCCACTAGTACTCCAAATGCAGTATGTCCTAAATTTGATGCTCTATTTTTACTCTTTTACTTTTTTTTCCATTCCTTCTCCCCATTAACGGCATCACTACCCAATCCATCATTCAAACTAAGACATCTTTAATTTACCCTTGATTCCTCTTTTTTCTCCCACTTACTATTCATCCTCCTGGGTATAGGGCAGATTTTCAAGTGATGTCAACTCGATGTCCTTACCACATCTCAGACCAATTGTTTACTCTGTATCTCTAATACTTCTACCCAACTGAAGTTCTTTCAATTTATCCTTCTCTTCATTATTTCTTCAACGTAGTGCATCCTCCACAGTGGAGTAGAATGATCAACGTTATCAACTCCCCACTTCGACACCTTTGATCACTTCCCTTTATCTAAATGGTAAAATCCAAACTTCCTTCTTTGGTATAAAATCCAAACTTGCTGACTCCAGTCTGCTTTCATATCCTCTGTTCTACTTTTTCCCTCTCATCCTATGTATGCTTTAATCATACCTTCACCCTGAATGTCTTGCTCTCTCATACCATTTTACCTTTACAACCTTTTTCCTCCACCAGCAATACTCTCCTTGTTAGCCTGATGGATTCTATTAATGAGCAACCTTAGTTATGTAATGCTGAAATGAAGGTATCACCTCCTTAGCTTTTGCCCAACCAAGTGGTTTTTCTAAGTTGAGTAAAATCATTAGCTTCTTGATGAAAGATTGTCTTGTTTAAAAAAAATACATGCAGCTTCAAGTTGTTTGTAATTCTAATTGCCCTAAGACAAAGAATGTGGTATTTTGTGAGATTTGCTTTATAGCATGTTTCTGACCTAGTTTTGTAAACACCCCCTAGGTGCTTGAAAAGAATGTTCATTTTCTCATAAATAAATGCAGTGTTATATAGCCAGTGAATCAAACTTAATAATTGTTCTAAGTCATTTGCATCTTTACTAATTTGTTTAAAACCTGCTTTATCCAATTACCAAAAAAGAATATTAAAAACTCCCTCTATTATTATGGTGTATCAATTTATTCTTATAATAGTGTCAGTTTTCATTTTGTATATTTTATTATATATTCTGAGATTATGGTCTGGGTCTGTAAAAGTTTAGAAGTTTTATGTCATGGTGAATTTTTCTTTTACCAGTATATTGTGGCCCTCTTTATTCCTAATGACTGCTTTTTTGTCTTATAGTCTGTATTGCACCTACCTTCTCTTTTGTTTTTAGTATCTGCTCAGTATGTCTTTTGCCATTGCTTGACTTTGAGCTTTCTGTGTCCTCATGGTTATTTTAAGTTTATCTTTTATAATCAGCATACAGTTGTATTTACTTACTAATGCATGAAAATTTTTACCTTCTGACTTTTAATTTAGATCATTGCAATCACATTTTCGTTTCTAACCTCTTATTTTTGCTATATGGACCATGCTTTTTCTTAGTTTTTTTGTGTTTTTATTTTTTCCTGCTCTCTATTTCTTATTTTGGTTTTAAAATTCATTACAAATATGAATTTATAGAATGCAGATTTTTTCTTTTTTTCTTAATTTTTACTTTGTGGCCACACCACACAGTGTGTGGAACCTTAGTTCCCTGACCAGAGATCAAACCCATGCCCCCTGCTTTGGAAGCAGAGAGTCTTAACCACTGGACTGCCAGGGAAGTCCCAGAATGCAGTTTTTCTTTTTTACACGATTTTACCCTTGGAATTGCTTTTGGTCTTTGACACACATATCAAGGATTATATCTTTTTTGTTTTGTTTTGTTTTATGTAATGGCTGCTTCCTATTTACCTGACAATTCTACTGCTTCTTATTTACCTGAAAAATAAACTGACAACTTGCTTCTAATTAAGAAAGCAGAGAACATGCCATCCCTAATTTCAAAGCATTCATTTTTCCCTTTGCCATTATTCATTTGAATGACAGAGCTATCAAATTTAATATAACCATCACCAAATGGCTTTTCACATACTTTGCACATCAGTTCACTGATGAACCAAGGCTCCTGACTTTCTGAATGAGATTAGTCCCTGTGCAGTTGCTACCAGAATGACAGAGTTTTGGTGATGGTGCTCATCGTTGTGCGCGCCTGCGTGCAGTCGTGTCTGACTCTCTGTGACCCCATGGCCTGTAGCCCGCCAGGCTCCTCTGTCCGTGGGATTATCCCGGCAAGAATACTGGAGTGGGATGCCATTTCCTCCTCCAGGGGACCCTTGCGATCCAGGGATCAGACCCACGTCTTGTGGCACCTGCATGGCAGGCGGGTTGTTTACCACAGAGCCACCAGGGAAGCCCTTGGCGATGGTATCAAGAGCTAATCAAAGTGAACATAAAATCTAAATTCATACTTTTTCTTTAAAATGTGAGAACCCAAGTGAACCTCAACCAATATATTTTAAAGAGATATTATAGGAAAGGAATAATTAACTCATACATTCAGAGCTGCGCCTTGACTCTCCAGTAACACCAGGCTGCTTCCAGCTCCTTGCATGGAAGGTGCTGTTTCCCTCTCTGTGTCTTTGCTCACACTACCCTCCTCACCTGCCGGAATGTCCTTCACCTTTCTCTTGCATTTTATGTTAAATTTTGGGGGAGAATATTTTAGATTTACAGAAATGTTACATAGATAATACAGAGAGTTCCTGTATACCATTTAACCAGTTTCTCCTAATGTTAACATCTCTCCTCTTCCTGTTGTATATTTGCCATACTAAGAAATCAACATTGGCATACTATTATTGACTAACTACAGACTTGATTCAAATTTCATCAGTTTTTCCACTAATGTCCTTTTTCTATTTCAGGATCCAGTCCAGGTTACTACATTGCATTTAGTCATTCTATCTCCTTAGACCTTCTACCTTCTATTCGACTATTTTTAAAAAAAAATATCCTTTCCCTCTTTTCCCCTTTACTCTAATGGCTTTGCATTCTATTTCTGTTCTTTTAGAAGTTATCAACACACCATGTTTCCTGAGATATGGAGGAGCCATCACATGGTCCTGTGGTGGTATAGACTGGTACAACTTCTAAGGAAGAAATATAGTGTGTACATCTTTTAATCCAACAGTTCCTCTCCAAGAATATAGTCCTACAGATTTATATACTTGTGCATATATACTAGGTTATTTACTGCATCATTATTTATAATTGTTTACTAGGTCACTAATTAAGAAGTTTTATATACTGATAGGAAATAATGCCAAATATATTATTGCTAGATGGGGACAGGGGAAGCAAAATTCAGAACAGTGTGTTTAATGTGCTCTGACAAACAGATGTCCTTATTCCTGCTGATTTGCTTTCTGGCCTGCCCTTTTATGAAGTTTCAGCTCTTGAAGAACCTTGTCTTCACACAGCAGTCTCAGTTCTAACCTGGCTGCATAGACAAGTCACTGTCTCCAGTCCCCATGTGGGCTTGAAAACCCAATCTTCAGGTACCTCCCTGCCCCCTAGGACAACTAAATGAATTTTTCATTACTACCTGGTTTTAATAATGACTTTTTACATCAGTGTAAAACACTGCCACTTAGGAATATGAAAATTAAATAAAGAATAATGGAAGCAAAGAATTTAGCTCAATACCTGACCCACAAAGTACTCAGTAAACTTTAGCTATTGTCATTGAGTTGCTTTTCTGGGTGCTGTCAGACTTGCTACTGATATTAGATTGATATTTATCAAGCTTTCTTTACTCATACCTCTTCTTAATAAGCCAAAAATATCATATCCTGTTTAGTATTGTTTAAAATGATAAGATAAAACAATTACATGTCTAAAGGCAATAAAAGCATTGGTAATTTCCAACATCCTTTTCAAGCTACACATGTATTCGGTTTCTTTCCTCTTTCCCTCTGGGAAAATTCTGATATACTTTCTTCCTCCATAGAAGGGTGCTGGTACCCTAGTTGATATCCAGTGATTTAACATCTTTCCAGTTTTGTGTCATTGGGTTTCATTTTTCCCCTGAGAATTCTGTAATATACATCTTCATACACAGAACATTTTTAGTCTAGTAGATTATTCCCTTCATATAAATTTCTAGGAGTGGAACCAATTGTGCCAGAGGTAGAAATATTTTTGTGATTCTCAAAACATAAGGTAGTATTTCTTCCTAAATTATTTCCTATATAATAGTGCTTTATTTGCAATGCATGAGTATACTTATTCTACCAAAACCTTGCAAGCATGAAGTTAATATTTAATGCATTCAGCTAATTCTTAGGTGTAAAATGGCAACTTCTCATTGTTATATGTCAGTTTTCTTAATTACAAGTGAGTGTAAACTAAATGTCTATACAGCATACATTTTTTCTATCTTTTATTCTTTAATGAGAATCACCAGGCATGAATCTAAAAAATTTTGTATTTAGGCTTTTGCACTCTGAAAAGATTTGGAGCTTAAACAAACTGAAACAAAGGAGAGAAATTAAACTAGAAAGTGGCTGTGTTTATAAACAAGCACTCTTGAAACACAAGACCATTGTGGTAATTGGAATGGTCTGTATCCCAGAATGTCCTTCTTAATAGATGCCAAGCTTACCAACTAGCTGGGAAAAGGCAGAGCAGTGTGTTTGCCCCCAAGGTGGTCAGATGAGGCAAATCTGAATTCCTAAGCTCCACAATTACTCTCTGCCCAAAAACTTACCATGGTCCCCACCATCTAAGTGTTTACGTTAAGGATTCTGTTTTTCTGACGTGCTACAGGATTCTGGCTCTTTAAAAAAAATCTTAAAATACAAAAAGCAGGCATCTACTAGATCTGAGAACATTTTCTTTCTTTATAAATGTATTTAATAATAAAATAGAAACACATGTTCTTTTTCCAAATGCCATGTTAATTCAAAAAAGGCCTTTTCATTAGATGATATGTACACAAGGGCTAAAGATTACAAAGGAAAAAAATTAAATTGTAAACTATACAAGGATGCTTAGGAGAAAACCTTAACAGGGGCCGTAATCAGAGATCCTATCCTTTCTGCCTGCTCTGTTTGCAATCTGACATTCATGGGGAATACTGTCTAGGGAGAGCCTGAAATTGTTTCATAATCTGTAACCACAAAGGGATGACTCAGATCTTTATCTTTTATAAACTGCACTCATAACTTGGTGCTGTACTCACTTTTCCAACGACTAAATGTTTGGTCAAATGATTTAAAACAAGTTGAAGGAATCTTTTTGTTTGGGGTTTTTTCCCCCCACTGTATTTCCTCAATAGTTGTTTCTCAGTGGCTATTAGCCGTTGAAATCGGTTAGCCCTCGTTACTTTATCTTCCTATGGGGCTCTTTCTATCTTCTTAACAAGTTAGAGTAGAGCCTAGTGACCAAGAAAAAGACAGTGGTGTTCTTTGCAGACAGAGGCGCAGGGTAGAGGGGATGGAGCTCAGACATGCTGAACACAGATGATGCTGCCACCACACATTTTTAGTCCTGGTGACTCACATAGAAAGCAGTCAGTCTCTGAAGAGAGAGTGTACTGCAAGGACTCACGTGAAAGTAAGTGTCTCTTCCCCTTCTCCTGGCATCTTAGCCACCAGCCTCACCTTACTGGTTGAGTTACTAAGAAATGGTAAATGCTTGAAGGGAAGGGACCCCTAGCATTAAAGTCCCTTCTGCCCAATTAGGGTTCAGAGTACCTTGTGATGAGTTATTTAAAGTGTTATGCATGTGTTAAGTGGTATATACAACTCACTGTGCAGTCACAGCATTTTTCAGGAGAATTACTCATGTAGCCAGACAGCCCCATGACCCCTCTCCGACATAGGCCAGTATCAGATGTTTCCTGAGAAAGGTGCCAATGAGCCCAGAAGGACTCAGTGACAAAATCCTCCATCACAAGAAGAAAGGCTGTGTGCTCCACGTGTTCTCCCCAGCTGACAATTCGCTCAGCTTCCAGCTTCGGGCTGTTTGTTTTTGAGATCCTGTAACTAGGTGCTGCTGCTGCTAAGTCGCGTCAGTCCTGTCCGACTCTGTGCGACCCCACAGGCGGCAGCCCACCAGGCTCCTGTCCCTGGGACTCACCAGGCAAGAGCACTGGAGTGGGTTGCCGTTTCCTTCTCCAGTGTATGAAAGGGAAAAGTGAAGTCGCTCAGTCGTGTCTGACTCTTCGCGACCCCGTCGACTGCAGCCCACCAGGCTCCTCCGTCCTTGGGATTTTTCCAGGCAAGAGTACTGGAGTGGGGTCCCATTGCCTTCTCCGCTGTGTCTTATAGGACTCATTATTCAGGTGCCTCGAACACAACAGGCAGTGAAGTCCAGCCAATAAAAGGATGGAAGTTGTAAATGTTTCAAAGAAATACTATCTTCCTTGGCTATTTCTAATTAGTGAATCTGCCAGGTTCTGGGAGGCTTTCATGACCTGTCTCATTATTATGAGACTACTGGCTGTTTCTCAGTTATTCTAAAATCTCTGCTTAGTCACATCCCTTGGCTTTGCCCAGCCTCATCTCCCTAGCTTGACCCTTTTACCAGCTAGTTAATTCATAAAGGTTTTCCAAAGAGAGAAGACAGATGAAAGAAGGCAGTCACAGAGTATTTATGGGTTTCAGATACATATGTCAAATGTGTTTTCAGATGTCTTCTGGGCCGAAACTCTGAGTTGATAATAGTGACACACATAAGAAGACAGCCTCTGCCCTAAAGTACCTTAAAGTAAATTATTCTTAGAGGTTTATTCATTCGTTTTTTTCAGTAAATATTCACTGAGCCTCTGCTGTGTGATGCACACTTGAAATATATCAGTGAACAAAATAGACTTCTGACTTCATGGAGCTTACAATTTAGAATGGAGAAGTGAGGAAATAAATAAGGAGAATAATCCATCAACTGGGCACTTGTAGGTGGTTAATAAGCTCTGTGGAAAGAATAAGAAAGTAGAATAAGGGAAAAGTGGGTGACAATGTGGAAGTCTGGGGATACAGGTCACAGTTTTAAAAGAGATCAGGTAGGCTCCGTTGAGGGTGAGATTTGAGCAACGCCTTGTGGGAGATGATTTAATTAGCCAAGCAGGTACCTGAGAGAAGGGCAGCCTTACAGGTGATGGGAGAGCCATGATTTATCATTTAAAATTTGCAGGCATTTTTAAATTTGGTAATTTGATGTAGATTGTTTTATTCTTCTTTTTCAAATGAAGAAACTGGATATACTAGCTGAATATCAGCTCTGGCTTAAAGAGATTGTCAGTTGAGATAGCTTTTAGACAGAGGCCATTGGTTTTACAGATGGGAAAAAGTGAGACACAGAAAGGAAAGAGGAACCAAATTCCTTAGAGTCATGAAACTGAGCAACATGGAACAGGCCACAGTCTTTCAGATTAGCACTGCGATAGTATATCATCACAGGGCTTGTCTTCCTTGGAACTTAGAGATTTCTTTCCTTGTAAATTTATTTCAATTCTTTTGTTTGATGTATTAAATTTTCATCAGTTTCTCCATTTGATAAGATGTACCTTCATCTGTTGTAAAGCAGGTTAAATGAATTTCAGTGAAGGGTGGCAGGGTTGGGGGGAACTATACCACGAAGACCTCAGACATAGGCCTAGGTCATTTCTAAGCAGCATTGCCACACTGTACATGCTTTGAATGCCCTGGAAATTATTAGTATGTTTTCTTAGAGGTCAGAGTGCCCATCTGGAAAGTCTGTAGGGAATCTGCTTGTGATCATCTCTGCTGCTTCAGGGAGCATGAAGAGCCAGCCCTCCTGCAGTATTTCCTCACCCCTGGCTGGATAGAGAGCAACCATCTGCTTTGCTTCAAGTGAGGAGGGCCAGCAGAGTGAGGGCTTGAAAGCAGCAGGGCCATCACCTAGGAGCAGTTTAGAAAGAGCTGGGCATATTCTCTAAGCTCAGTCCAGTTGATATACTTTGTAGAACCTTGAAAAGTATGAACACTTAAAGATAAATTCAATTCATTTCCATGCTTGGGTACCTAATGGAGCTTTAACATTTGAAGTTAATTAAAACATTTATGTAACACTTGAAATCTCCAAAACCCTTTATAGTTATGTATTGGCTGATTAAAATCTTCAGCTTCCCTGGGAAATAAGTTGGTACTTTCATTCCCATTTTAGAGATTAGACACAAGTAGTTTAAGTGGCTTACCTGAGGCTGTCGTGCAAGTTGGGTCCCCAGTAATTCCACAGTACGTGAGCCAGGATTCAACCGTGATCCCCCAGCATAAGTCACTTAACCTCTCCGAGCCTTAGTTTTTTCATGTATGTATGAGATACTAATGATCTTCGTCCTACCTATTCTGAAGAATAGTTGTAAAAATAAGTCATTGTATCATTCAGCAAACTGAAAGTGCTATAATGCTTGTTATAATTAGGTAATGGATTAAGGCAGAAAGAATCAGCAACTTAATTACTTAGTATTTAGGGAGTGCTACTTGTTTGGGGCCAGAGTGGAAGAAATGGGAAAGAGACCAGCTATCGCTGACCCTTTAAAAAAACTGAGTCCTCCTACTTGTTTGACTCAGCCTTGATTAGAGTAGGGAAGAGAAGAAAAATAGAGTAGTAAACTAAAGATTGAAAGAGTGAGTGAATGCTAGGAGGAGAGAAATGAAAGAGCTAAAACTGCAAGTCTTCCCAAGATTAGCAATGAACTGCCAATCTCAGCCTAAGAATCACTGTGTGAACTTGGGCAGTATTGCAGCATACAGGGAGAGGCTTAACATTCCCCAACAGAGGACACTAGCTGGATTCTGCTATCTAAACCATTGGTCCGTGTCCCAGATTTGGTAATGATCTTTCAAGATCGTGTAGTCCTGCGCTCTTTCCCTCCCCACTCCCCACCTCACTGCCTGCTGCCACTGCCTAAGCCAAGCTTTAGAGAAGGAGACCATTACTTGGCTGGCAGTATCCACACGCTGGCTGACCATTTGATGATTGCAGCTGGCGTCCCCTTCAGCCCTCTCTAGTCTGGCTTTGAGAATTCCAGACCAGCCCCTTCAGTATCACCGCAGGTGAATGCGAGTGTCTCTTGCTGCATGTATGAAGCACAGCCCCCAGCTACAAGGGACTGAAAGTACAATCAAGTTGCTAAAACTTTAGCCTTCTTTCCATTCTCTCTGGGTTTTTTTTTTCTTCATTCCTTTTTCTTTTTTAAGTTGGTCCATATAAGGGCAGAACTGAAGGTTTAAGTAAACATAAAAACTGAAGTAAGTCGTGTGGAATAATGCAAAAGAAGAGGTCCTGGGAACAAACAAAAACTCAGCAAGATAATGAACATTGATGGAGGACAGTGAACAAGTAAATCGTTGCTAATCAGGTTGTTTGTTCTGGATGTAAATGCATATACATGCATATGCATTTTTGTGTGTGCACTCACATGTATACCATGTTATGATACCTTTGTTAGATGGTCTCCTTATTCTAGGTTGAGCCCCTAGAAATTAAGATAGAATCAAAAAATTCATTCGTATGCAGAAGAGCTAAAGTGTAAAATGTCATATACTTAGGATTAAAGCTCCAAGCTACTGGAGCAGAAAGCAACCTGAGAAATTCACTTTAGTGGGGAGCTGAACACTAAGTAGCCACTCTGCAGGCCTTATTGCACACATCCGCAAAAAACGGAACACATTTATGAGATATTTTCTTGATTGACACAAGGCAAGTAATATTTTTCCTCTGAGTACACACTGACTTGTTAATGGCAAAGTTTTCTTCCTTCATTGTTCCCAGTAGCATGCATTTTCCTTTTCCGAAGAGTCCTTCAGTGATTTAGAACAAGTTACTTAACCTCTCTGGCCTCATTCTCTTCAACTATAAAGTGGGCTCATTAATAAATCCTGCCTTATAGAGTTGTTTTGAGGATAATTAAAATGATATATAAAAATGCTTAGCACAAGGTCTGGCGTGTCATTTCCATATTAGCACTTATCACTTGCTGAATGCCTATTATGGGCTAGGTTCTTTTCAGAGCAGTTGAGGCACAAAGGAGGTAAAACATAGTCAAGGAGGCTTCTAGATGCTCATCCTCTCTTCAATTCCTGGAAACTCCTAACTAAAAATGCCTGATATCAGTTCTTTGAAGCAGACCCAATGCGCCTAGGTGCTCAGGCACCCACACTCACACTGCACTTTTCCTGTCTCTTTTTCCCTGTCTCCCACTCTTCTGTCCAGCCTCTTGAAGGCAAGTTCCCTCTACCCCACCTTGAACAAGGAATACCCCTGTGGTGGAAGACTATGTCTTGGCCACTAGAGCAGAATCTCCTCGGCTGGAGAACTTTTCCTTCCTCTGCTTCAGGCACCTGGTACATCGTGAGTCTTACACAGTGAGCGCTCTGAGTGCACCCACTCCTTTCACACCAGCTCCATTTTGTGGCTGAGGAGCGTGTGGCTCCACGTGCGTTTGGACCACCTCACTCCATGTCACTGACTTTGAAAGACCACCTTGGGTCTCCATGCTACCCCAACTCAGGAAATCCTGTTTCTTGATCCTGTTCTGCGTTTGTTGTGTGTTGGTTCCTTATCCTAATTCAAGTAAAGGGACAGAAAGTAGCCAAGAGGGAGAGATTGAGAGGCAAAGACTGGTATTATCAATGGCAGACCTGCAATGGGAAAATATGGTATAATAGTAGGTTTCTATGGGAAGCATAGTTCAATCCCTGGGTTGGGAAGATCACCTGGAGAAGGTTAAGGCTTCCCACTCCAGTATTCTGGCCTGAAGAATTCCATGGGGTCACGAAGAGTCGGACACAAGTGAGTGACTTTCACTTCACTTCACTTCATGGAAATCATACAATGTACACCTTTAACCCCCAAAGTTAGGCCTATAGGAGAAGAGGAAGACACCTCAGTTCAGATCACCTTATTCCCTCAGTCACCCCATTTGCTGCAACTTTTCTTCATGGTCTCCCTGCTGCCAGTCTTACCGTCCACTGGGCGATGTTCTCCATATCACTGTTAGGTCCCTCACTACTCAGAGATCCCACAGCCGTAGGGCTCTCCCTTGACGGTTATTGCTTTCTACCTTGTGTGTAGAACTGTGTGTGAATATCCTGTTTTTGCCAGATTAGAAGGTTACAAGGTCACTGTGCTACACTATCTTTCTCTTCTTTGATTACCAGTCTTCTTTATGAACCGCCCAGTCTATCCTAGTCTGTGGAATCAACTGCCTCTGTTTAAATCCTGGCCCTGCCACATGCTAGCTGTCTGGTCATGAGTTAACTTTTCAGTGGCTCAGTTTCCACATTTATAAAAAGAGGGTGATAATAGAATCTTTTAGAGCTACTAAAGATCAAATAAGGAGATACATAAATAATACCTGGCATATAGTTACTAGTTTATAAATGAAGCTGCTGAGGCTACTACTCTGCTGCTAGTAGTCAGAGGACAGTGTTTTTCCCCAGGGCTTCTGCAGTTCTGTGCTTGCTTCTAAGGTGACAACCGTCCCATAAAGACTTATTCTTGGTCATGGGTGAGAGTACCTGCTATGGTACCAGCTCTTTAAAGCAGGATCTGTCCTTACTTAACTCTTTGTTCTTGACAGCACTGTGGAACTAGACACTGACTTATGTCTTACGGTTTAGTCTTCCAATTTTAAAACTTCTAAATGCTCATTAAATAAACTTAAAGAATGTGACATATAATTCAGAAAGAAAAAATATTACCCATTTTTGTATAACTCAGAGAGACAAAATATTTTGGTGTGTCTTCTTTCCTCACTAATATGGAATATGTATGATTGAGCTGATTCCATATATATAGTTTTATATGCTGATTTTTTTATACTGACTATTTTAAGAATATTTTCTCCTATATTTTTACAAACATAGCTAAACTCGTTATGCTGCTGCTGCTACTGTCGCTTCAGTCGTGTCCGACTCTGTGCGACCCCATAGACGGCAGCCCAGCAGGCTCCCTGTCTCTGGGATTCTCCAGGCAAGAACACTGGAGTGGGTTGCCATTTCCTTCTCCAATGCGTGAAAGTGAAAAGTGAAAATGAAGTCTCTCAGTTGTATCCAACTCTTAGCGACCCCGTGGACTGCAGCCTACCAGGCTCCTCCGTCCATTTTCCAGGCAAGAGGACTGGAGTGGGGTGCCATTGCCTTCTCCGAAACTTGTTATGGCTATACTATAAATTATATTAACATTCCTTTATTGTTAAATGTTGCTAATTTTAAGTTATAATGAAGAAGTCGGTAATGATCAATTTGGTATATAATGCTTTTTTTAAAGCATGTCAGAGGACTCGGTACTTTCAGCTATCAAGAATAAAATATAGAACAGTCTTTTGGACTCTATGGGAGAGGGCAAGGGTGGGATGATATGGGAGAATGGCATTGAAACATGTAAATTATCATATGTGAAATCAATTGCCAGCCCAGGTTTGATGCTTGATACAGGGTGCTCAGGGCTGGTGCACCGGGATGACCCAGAGGGATGGAGTCGGGAGGGAGGTGGGAGGGGGATTCTGGAAGGGGAACACATGTATAACCATGGCGGATTCATGTCAGTGTATGGCAAAACTAACACAATAATGTAAAGAAAATTAATAAATTAGAAATAAAAAAGAATAAAATTATAATGTCAAAAAATATCAATGACAATATACTAAATGGCAATTTCATTTTCGTTTTCAACATCTGTTTTCTTCTCTTTTGTGAAAGTTGAGACATTTGGTCAACTCTAGGCTTCTATCATTCTTCTTATTTTTTATATAGTCCTTAATCATTTATATATTCAAAAAATAAAAGGTGAAGAGGCATCTGCAGAGGAGTGGCCTGGCAGGTATGTCAGAGTCTGAGCAGGATGAGGAGGATGTCTGTGTAGAGGGTGGCCTGGCGCAAGGACTCAGGGCCCATCAGGTGAGGAAAGCATGCCCACAGAGAGGTGGCCTGGGGTGGGCTGTCAGAGCACACAGAGTGAGGTCGGAATGTGTGCTTGGGGGCAGTCTGGTTCCAGGTGTCAGAACCCATGCGAGTGGAGGAGAGCGCACACCTGGAGGAGTGGCACGGCCTGGGCCGTCAGAGCACAGGGGCAGCATAAAAAAGGCTTGTACTTGGGAGAGCTGTTCAGAAAAGGGAGTCAGAGCCAAACAGGAAAAGGAGAGCATCCACATGTGGGGAAAGGCAGAAACTGACATAGGAAACTCTCTATATAAAGGAAAATTGATTAAATAAATAAAGTGAATATATTAAGGATAATGGAAGCCAGTTTCTGTCAGAAAAGGGGTTTACAGATATAGAAAGGGAAAAAAGTTGAATGAGCCCCATGGTGTGAACTCATGGTTTTTTGTTATAGATAAATATAGAAGTCAGTGTCTGTGTTCTGTATGCATTCTCTACGTTTGTCTGGGAATAGCGATAACCCCATGGAAATGAGTAAGCGTGGCTAGTGCGCTATCTTGCCCTCTCAGGGTAATTGTCTACTAAAAGGAATCAGTGCATTTTGGACAAGTGACTAATTCCTGGGTCATGAGTCTGTTTGTAGGCTCATCATGAGCCTAGAACATCTTCTTGTACCAGAAGTGAAGTGCTCAAAGAATGGAGGTGTGTCAGCAAAAGCAGCCTAAAGGGGCCACCACTGGCTAAATTGGTGACAATTTGAGCACTTAATTAAATAATTAAAAATAAATTGTTATAGTAACAAATTATGTTGAAAAAATAAGAAACCACAAGGCAGTACAACAGTTTATTCAGTATACTTTGAATAAACTGAATACATTGAACATTTGATGAAGAATGGTGTATTTATGTAATTTCAAAGTATGTATCTCCCCACAAAAGACTTACTCGTTGAAAGTGAGAAAATATGCCATTGCACCAGAGAAGCCTAGCAGATAGTGCCTTAATCAAGTGATCAAAGTGAACATCATTAGTAACAGGGCAATTTGAAATATTTGATAGGATTTGAAATCACTCGATAGGATGCAATGAGGAAATAAGCAAGATCACTGACATGTTATTGATCGAAATGAATCATCTCAATCTAGTCATAGGAGAATATCAGATAAATCCAGACTGAGAGACATTCTACACAGTAACTGATCTGTAATAGTCAAAAACATCAAAAATCATCAGATCCAGAGTGAGAGACATTCTGCACAGTAACTGATCTGTAATCATCAAAAACTCAAGTAAAATCAAGGAGCTAACAGTTCCAAATCTAAGGAGTGTAAATAAATGACTATTAAATGCAACCCATAATTCTCAGCTGAATGCTTCTAGTGTAAAAAACACTGAAACAACTAGTGAAATTTGAGTGGGATTTAAGGATTAGATGATAGTAACTTATTGTAATTTTCTGACTTCGATAGCTGTACTGTGCTTATGTAGAATAATATCTTTGTTTATAGGAAATATAAAGTATTTGCTAGAGAGAGGGAATCAGATTGGCATTTTACTCTCAAATGGCTCAGGAAATTAAAAAAAAAATTGTACTGTATTTCCAGCTTTTCTGTAAACTTCTGATTATTTATCAAAGTATAAAGTACTAATTCAAAAACAGAAAAAAAGATTCAAAATTTGCATGAAAACCAAAATAAATTAACCTAATTGTGTATTAAAATGATAATATAACCATGTGAGACAAATAGTAATTTCAAGTTACTTTTGAAAACAGTTCTATTCTTTCCACGAAAGGACTGCAAAATGTTTTTAAATTTTTGCTCATAGATTCATTATAGTTGGTAATATTGATGTTATACTTTGAATCAACTTTGTGTATATTACAAGTCAACAACTAAACAGATCAATGTTATTAGAAACAAAGATTTTTACCAAAAGAAAGAAACTAATTTAAAATAAATAAAAGAGGCTTGAGGGCTGAACAGTCCTCCGATGTGGTTTTTCCCCCACATATTTAGTGAATAATCTTATTTGATGTATTCCTGTACAACACTATTTAAATTATATCAGAATTTAAGAAAAACAGAACATTTTCCCAGTTCACTTTTTTTAGTCTAATCAAATTTAGACTAATTACAAAAGTTGCATTACCGAAACACACAAAGAACCTAACATTTTAAATCAGAACATTTATTTTTTTAATTTGAAGTAATACTAACCCAAAGAAAGGCAATGCCAAAGAATACTCAAACTACCACACAACTGCACTCATCTCACACACTAGTAAAGTAATGCTCAAAATTCTCCAAGCCAGGCTTCAGCAATACATGAACCATGAACTTCCAGATGTTCAAGCTGGTTTTAGAAAAGTCAGAGGAACCAGACAGCCAATTGCCAACATCTGCTGGAGCATCAAAAAAGCAAGAGAGTTCCAGAAAAACGTCTATTTCTGCTTTATTGTCTATGCCAAAGCCTTTGACTCTGTGGATTGCAATAAACTGTGGAAAATTCTGAAAAGAGATGGGAATATCAGACCACCTGACCTGCCTCTTAAGAAACCTGTATGCAGGTCAGGAAGCAATAGTTAGAACTGAACATGGAACAACAGACTGGTTCCAAATAGGAAAAGGAGTGTGTCAAGGCTGTATATTGTCACCCTGCTTATTCAACTTATATGCAGAGTACATCATGAGAAACGCTGGGCTGGATGAATCACAAGCTGGAATCAAGATTGCCAGGAGAAATATCAGTAACCTCAGATATGCATATGACACCACCCTTATGGCAGAAAGCAAAGAAGAACTAAAGAGCCTCTTGATGAAAGAGGAGAGTGAAAAAGTTGGCTTAAAGATCAACATTCAGAAAACTAAGATCATGGCATCTGGTCCCATCACTTCATGGCAAATAGATGGGGAAACCATGGAAACAGTGGCTGACTTTATTTTGGGGGGCTCCAAAATCAATGCAGATGGTGATTGCAGCCATGAAATTAAAAGATGCCTACTCCTTAGGACAAAAGTTATGACCAACCTAGACAGCATTTTAAAAAGCAGAGACATTACTTTGCCAACAAAGGTCTGTCTAGTCAAGGCTATGGTTTTTCCAGTAATCATGTATGGATGTGAGAGTTGGACTATAAAGAAAGCTGAGTGCTGAAGAATTGATGCTTTTGAACTGTGGTGTTGGAGAAGAGTCTTGAAAGTCCCTTGGACTGCAAGGAGATCCAAGCAGTCCATCCTAAGAGAGATCAGTCCTGGGTGTTATTGGAAGGACTGATGTTGAAACTGAAACTCCAATAATTTGGCCACTTGATGCGAAGAGTTGACTCATTAGAAAAGACCTTGATGCTGGGGAAGATTGAGGGCAGGAGAAGAAGGGTACAACAGAGGATGAGATGGTTGGATGACATCACCAACTCAATGGACATGAGTTTGGTTAAACTCCGGTAGTTGGTGATGGACAGAGAGGCCTGGTGTGCTGCAGTTCTTGGGGTCGCAAAGAGTTGGACATGACTGAGCGACTGAACTGAACTGAAAATACTGCCGAGTGAATTCAACAGCATTTTAAAAGAATAATCTATCTTGACCAAATAAGATTTATCTGAGAAACACAAGGGTATTTCACATTATCAATAAATAAAAATATAAAAATCAGTAAGTAAGATAATTAAATCGCTAAATAAGAATGCCCACTGTGACCAGTATCATGGTACTATATATTCCAGTTCATGAACATGACAAGCAGAAATAAGAGGCAAGGAAAAGAAAAAAATTTGTCCTTAATTATAAATAATATAATTGTTTGCTAATAAAACATATAGGAATAAATTGAAAACTAATTGGAGTTTAATGAAAACTTATAAACCAGAGTTAAAATACAAGTAACAGACTAGAAGAAAATATGTTTATATCTGTAACTGACAGAAGATTGACATTCAGAACATATAAACAGCTCTCACTAATCAGTAGGAAAAAGCCCACAGAAAAATGGGCAACAGATGTGAACATGTGTATATATTGTTGTTGTTGTTTAGTCACTCAGTCATGTCAAACTCTTTGTGACCTCATGGACTGCAGCGTGCCAGGCTTCCCCGTCCTTCACTATATCCCGGGGTTTGCTCAAACTCATGTTCATTGAATCACTGATGCCAGCCAACCATCTCATCCTCTGTTGCCCACTTCTCCTCCTGCCGTCAATCTTTCCCAGCATCAGTGTCTTCCAGTGAGTCAGTTCTTCACATCAGGTGGCCAAAGGATTGGAGTTTCAGCTTTAGCATCAGTCCTTCCAATGAATATTCAGGACTGATTTCCTTTAGGTTGACTGCTTTGATCTTCTTGCTGTCCAAGGGACTCTCAAGAGTCTTTTCCAGCACCACGGTTTGAAAGCATCAGTTCTTTGGCGCTCAGCCTTCTTTGTGGTCCAACTCTCACGACCATACATGACTACTGGAAAAACCATAGCTTTGACTATATGGACCTTTTTCAGCAAGGTGATGTCTCTGCTTTTTAATACGTTGTCTAGATTTGTCTTAGCTTTTCTTCGAAGGAGCAGGAGTTTTTTAATTTCATGGCTGCATTCATGTGTGTGTGTGTGTGTGTGTGTGTGTGTAATGCAATACTACTCAGCCATTAAAAAAAGACTAAAATAATGCCATTTTGCAGCAACATAGATAGACCTAGAGATTATCATACTAAATGAAGTCAGAAAGAGAAAGACAAATACCATATGAAATCACTTGTATGTGGAATCTAAATTATGACACAAATAAACTTATTTATGAGACACAAACAGGCTCACAGACATAGAGAACAGACTTGTGGTACCAAGAGGGAGGAGAGGTGTGGCAGGGATAGACTGGGAGTTTGGAATTGCCAAGTTCAAACTGTTATAGATAGAATGGATAAACAACAAGGTGCTGCTGTGTAGCGTGAGGAACTATATTTAATATCCTGTAATAAACCATAATGGAAAAGGAAAAAAAAAGGAATTATCCAAAATAGAGCTTTTTCAGTCTGGCTTCTTTCACTTCGGGGATTGGCAGGTGGCGCTAGTGGTAAAGAATCCACCGGCCAGTGCAGGAGATGCAGGAGACCTGGGTTTGATCCCTGGGTCAGGATGATCCCCTGGAGTAGAAAGTATGAGCATTTGAGATTCATCCGTGTTGGAACATGTATCTGTAGTTCATGCATTTTGTTGCTGGATAGTGTTCCACTGTATGGATGTATCACTGTCTGTGTATCCACTCATAACTTAAAAGATGTCTGAACTTCTACATGGTTTTCTCCTGTAATTGATATCTAATCTCACTGTATTGTGGTCAGAAAAGATGCTTGGAATGATTTCAATATTTTTGAATTTACCAAGGCTAGATTTATGGCCCAAGATGTGATCTATCCTGGAGAAGGTCCTGTGTGCGCTTGAGAAAAAGGTGAAATTCATTGTTTTGGGGTGGAATGTCCTATAGATATCAATTAGGTCTAACTGGTCTATTGTATCATTTAAAGTTTGAGTTTCCTTGTTACTTTTCTGTCTAGTTGATATATCCATTGGTGTGAGTGGAGTATTAAAGTCTCCCACTATTATTGTGTTATTGTTAATTTCCCCTTTCATACTTGTTAGCATTTGCCTTACATATTGTGGTGCTCCTATGTTGGGTGCATATATATTTATAATTATTTCTTCTTCTTGGATTGATCCTTTGATCATTATGTAATGTCCATCTTTATCTCTTTTCACAGCCTTTATTTTAAAGTCTACTTTATCTGATATGAATATTGCCACTCCTGCTTTCTTTTGGTCTTTATTTGCATGGAATATCTTTTTCCAGCCTTTAACTTTCAGTCTATATGTGTGCCTAGGTTTGAGGTGGGTCTCTGGTAGACAACATATATAGGGGTCTTGTTTCTGTATCCAATCGGCCAATCTTTGTCTTTTGGTTGGGGCATTCAGCCCGTTTACATTTAAGGTAATTATAGTTAAGTATGATCCCGTTGCCATTTACTTTTTTGTTTTGGATTCGAGATTATATACCCTATCCGAGTTTCCTGTCTAGGGAAGATCCTTTAGCATTTGTTGGAGCACTGGTTTGGTGTTGCTGAATTCTCTCAGCTTTTGCTTGTCTGGAAAGCTTTTGATTTCTCCTTTAAATTTGAATGAGATCCTTGCTGGGTACAGTAATCAGGGTTGTAGATTATTTTCTTTCATGACTTTAAGTATGTTCTGCCATTCCCTTCTGGCCCGAAGCGTTTCTATTGAGAGATCAGCTGTTATCCTTATGGGATTCCCCTTGTGAGTTGTGTCCAGTTTTTTGCAATTATGAATAAAGCCATTTTAAGCATTCACATACAAGTTTTGCTCTGAAAATAAGTTTTCATTTAGCGTTTATAAATACCTAAGAGTAGGATTTGTGTGTATGAATTATATGCTAAACCTTAATGAGAAATTGCAAAGATATTTTCCACAATGGATGTACAGTTTTGTATTTAAGTTGAGCTATTTCAGTAGGTGTATTGTGATCTCGCTGTGGCTTTAATTTATATTTCCTAAGTGACTAATGATGTTGAGCATCTTTTCATGGGCTTATTATCATCTGTGTACCTTCTTAGGTGACATGTCTATATAAATCTTTTTCTCATTTTAAAAATTGGGTTTTTCTTATTATTCAGTTTTTTTTTATTATTATTGTTTTTGCCATACAATGCCATGATATCACCATGGGTTTACATATGCTCCCCCTCCAGAACCCCCCTCCCTCCTCCCTCCCTCTTCCCTCCTCCCGGGAAATCTCGATGCACCAGCCCCGAGGCATCACTCCTGGGCTGGCGATTGATTAGACATATGATAATTAATGTGTTTCAATGCCATTCTCCCATATCATCCCACCCTTACCCTCATCCATAGAGTCCACGAGTCTATTCTATGTATCTGCGTTCCTTTTGCTGTCTCACATGTTGGGTTCTCGTTACTGTCTTTCTAGATTCCATATATATGTGTTAATATACTGTATTGTTGTTTTTGCTTCTGGCTTACTTCACTCTGGATAATGGGCTCCAGTTCGGTCCATCCGAGTAGAACTGCTTCAAATGAATTTTTTTTTAATGCTGAGTAATATTCCATTGTGTATATGTACCACAGCTTTCTTATTCATTTGTCAGTTGATGGGCATCTAGGTTGCTTCCATGTCCTGGCTATTGTAAACAATGTGGCGATGAACATTGGGGTACACGTGGCTCTTTCAATTCTGGTTTCCTCGGTGTATATGCCCAGCAGTGGATTGCTGGGTCATATGGCAGGACTATTTGCAGTTTTTTAAGGAACCTCCACACTGTTTTCCATAGGGGCTGTACTAGTTTGCATTCCCACCAACAGTGTAAGAGAGTTCCCTTTTCTCCACACCCTCTCCAGCATTTATTGCTTGTAGATTTTTGGATTACAGCCATTCTGACTGGTGTAAAGTGATACCTCATTTTGGTTTTGATTTGCATTTCTCTGATAATGAGTGATGTTGAACATCTTTTCATGTGTTTGTTAGCCATTTTTATGTCTTCTTTGGAGAAGTGTCTGTTAAGTTCTTTGGCCCACTTTTTGATTGGGTCGTTTATTTTTCTAGAATGGAGCTGCAGGAGTTGCTTGTATATTTTTGAGATGAATTGTTTGTCCGTTGCTTCATTGGCTATTATTTTCTCCCATTCTGAAGGCTGTCTTTTCACCTTGCTTATAGTTTTGAAAGTTCTTTTTTTATTCTGGATACAAGTCCTTTATCATATATATTATTTGAAAACATTTTCCCCCAGTTAGTGGCTGTTTTTCATTCTCTTTTAAAGGGCAGAAGTTCTTAATTTTGATGAAGTATGATTTATCAATTTTTTAGAGTTCTTGGATTAGGCACTTTGTATTAGATCTAAGAAATCTTTGTTTAAACCAAGGTCACAAAGATTTTCTTCTGTAAGTTTTACAGTTTTAGATTTTTTTTGTTTAGGCATTATGTTCCATTTTGAGTTAATTTTTATACATGATTGGAATTTTTGTATAGATTGGAATTCTCTCTCTTTAGTTGTATGCAGCTAGGGTGGCCTCAATGATGGTCCCGCCAAAGATACGTCCCCATCCTAACCTCCAGAACTGTGAATGTTACTTTATGAGGCACAAGATGCGATTAGGTTAAGAATTTTGAGAGGAAGTGTTTATCCTGTGTTACCCAGGTTGGCCCTAAATGCAATCACCTGTAATTTTTGAAACATACAGAGGGAGAGGAAGTGGTAGTGTGATCAGAGCAGCAGAGATTGCAGTGATGTGCCCATAGGCTAGTGATGCTTCCAGAAGCTGGAAGAAGTGAGGAACAAACTTTCCTCTAGAACTTTCAGAGGGAACACGCCAGCATCTTGATTTTGGACTTCTAGTCTACGTAACTGAGAAGGAGTAAATTTTTGTTGTTTTAAGCCACCCAGTTTATGGTAATTTATGACGGTACTCATAGGAAACTAATATAATGACTATCCAATTCTTCCAGCAGCATTTGCGGAGAAAGGTCTTCTCTATTGAATTGCCTTTGTTCTTTTATCAAAACCAGTGGCCACACATGTGTTCAGTCTACTTCTGACCTTTCTGTTCTGATCTACTGACCTGTATATCTGTAATTTCACTAATACTACTTGGTCATGATTACTGTAAATTTACAGTAAGTTTTAAAAATAGATAATGTGAATCTTCCAATTTTGTTTTGTTTTTGAAATAGTTTTGGCTTTTCTAGTTTATTTGCTTGTCTATACAAATTTTAGAATCATCTTGTCAATTTCTGCTCAAAAGTTCCTGCTAGAACTTTGACTGGAAGTGTGTTTATCTACAGTTTGGGAAATTTTGACCTCTTACCAGCCTTGAGTCCTCTAATGCAGGAGTTTGGGTATTTAGGTGTTCTTTGATTTCTTTCATCACTTTGAAGTTTTCATCGTACAGATCTGGTACCTAAGTATTTCATGGGTTTTGGTGTTTTTTAAATAAATTTATTTAAATTTCCAAGTATATATTTATATAGCATCAGGGTATATCTTTCTATAGAGTGACCCTTTGTACTGTGATCTTACTGAATTTAGTTACTAGTACTAGTAGCTTCTTTTGTAGACTTGAGGGAGATTTTCTATGTAGAGCATCTTATCATATATGAGTAGTGCTATTTCTCCCTTTCTTTCATTTTTTTCTTCCCTTGCCTTATTACATTGCCAGAAACCTCCACTGTAGTGTTGAAGAGAACAGTAGGAGTGGTCATCCTTGTTTTGGGTCTTCACTTTGTGCTTCATCTCTGAGTGTCTCTCCTCCAGCAATTTACTACTGATGTTGGCTATTTGTTTCTTGCTAGTTTGGTGGTGAGGAGTCAAAATGTTCACATTTTCTATTCTCAGCAATCCTGTCCCCACCTCAGCAGGTAAGAGCTGTCTAATGACCTTGGACACCCTCCTTTTTCTGTGTTTCCCCATGGATACAGGGTAGGGTTTTTTCTCTTCCCTTCCCCCAGCTGTACTAGATCTTGTCCTGTGCCCTAAATTCTGCCTGTTCTTTCCTAAATATCTCAAGGCTTTTTTTTTTTTTTTTTTTGCAGTTGAGAAAGGGTAGAAGTACTTTGGAGAAGGCAATGGCACCCCACTCCAATACTCTTGCCTGGAAAATCCCGTGGATGGAGAGGCTTGGTAGGCTGAGGTCCATGGGGTTGCTAAGAGTCAGACACGACTGAGCGACTTCACTTTCACTTTTCACTTTCATGCGCTGGAGAAGGAAATGGCACCCCACTCCAGTGTTCTTGCCTGGAGAATCCCAGGGACGGGGGAGCCTGGTGGGCTGCTGTTAATGGGGTCACGCAGAGTCGGACACAACTGAAGCGACTTAGCAGCAGCAGCAGAAGTACCTAGGGCAGAGCTTTAATCCTTTCTTGAAATGGCTACCACATGTCTTCCCCAGGCCTCCGCAGTGAAGGAAGCCTTTTCTCGTCTCTCCTGTTCTTCTCCCAGTCACGAGTGGTGACGTCTGTGAGAAAGAGTCTCCTAAATTCCTCTGGTGTATATTGTTCCCAGAAGTTCCATACTCTTGCTAGTCCACGCTCAGCCTCTAGGAGCATGTTAAAGACTTTAGCTGGCTTCTCACCAGCTCGCCTGGCACCCAGCGTCTGCCGCAGGTGAGCATGTGCTTGGCTTCCCTGTCTGCTTGAAGCTGTCTGTCTTTCTTTAGGTTTCAGGCCCGTTGGTTCTAATCTCAGCTGTCTGACAGGTTCAAGAATTGTTCCTTCCTTCGACGTTTTTACTCTGCTTTAATTTTCTTGGACATTTTTATGTAGTATAACGGTTACTTTCTTTAATAGAAGTTTAGTTAATAAGCATGGTGTTTAGTAGGGAGTGAGATGTGTTGCAGAGGTAATGTGAGGCAGAAGATGCATCTACTTCAGGCTTCTTAATTCCTGGATGATGTTAGGGTGGTAAATCAAAGAGATATGATGAAACTTGTGCCTGGCCAGGGTGATCCCCGAGTGAAACAAGATTTCTCTCTATAACATCTTACCTAAGAGGAGAGACACGATACTCTAAGACTTATTAACTTGAATGTCCCTGCCTTCTTTCTGTGCCCAACCAGGCAGGTGGGAAGAAAATGAGATTATTTGGCCCTCTGTCGCTATTCAGCCAGCTCATGAGTGTGAGCCTCGTAAGTAGCTCTTGCTCCCCATTTCCAATGTAAGCCAGACTCCTGTGATTAATGTGATGGGGCATTCACCAGTGCTTTTAAAAGATGGATCATTGTGAAGAGGCCCATCCCTGTTTGCTGCATTTCCTCCCTAAAAGCAGTCAGTCTTGACAGAAGCTATGCGAGTCATCCCGTCTCCCATTAACAATGACCTCAGCTGTTTGCTTTAAAGAGTTCACAACCCCAAAGCAAAATTTTCACATACAGAAAAACATAGAATGAACCAAACCTTTGGGGAAAGCTTCTCCTGAGTCCTCAGCCTGTGTTTCTGTTCATTAAATCCAAAAAAACCCTTTATAGTAGGTGGGACTCTCCCACCAGTGGCACTGGCATGATCTTAAAGGAAGCTTGCAAACGGCTGCCTCTCCATGTGCCTGCAGTCTAACTGCACATCAGCTGATGAGTGGAAATTATGGCGGAAAAGAAACAGAAGAGGTGATTCCACAGAAGCAGGGTTGATTGGCTGGGGATTTCTAGCCAGAAACAGACACTGGGGAGGGGCTTGGGCTACCACAATGGTGTGTGGTGACAAACAGTCATCAGGGATGGCACTCGTGAGACATCCTGTGCCCTAGGCACTGGTAACAGTTCTCAATAATAGCGAATGACTGGATGAACAGAAATGGCACATTCTTGACTTAGGTTTTCCACAACAGAAAGAGACTCCTTCGAGGGGGTGGTGGACAAAAGAGCATCATCAGAGCCCCTTTTTGAGCATGAATGGATAGTTTCTGTTTCAAGAGCTACCAGTCTACAGATAAAGTCAATTTTTCCTTGAAGGTTAGTGCCATCCAGAAATCCTAACAAGACTTACTATAGAAAGTCTAACGGAATTCATTCCTCCTTTTTCCCCATGTTGAGTGGATTGGTAAAACCAGGAAGGTGAATTTCTTTCACCTCTGAACACTGAGCTTCAAACTGTCTCTGAGTTCCCCAAACAATGACTGTCTAACTTGTTCCTATAATTAAGCTAGGAGGGAGATTTCCACCTGTTTTGATTATCATTTTCTAATGTTAATCATCTACCCCCAAATTTAGTGACTTCAGTCATCAATCATTTTATTTGTTCACCATTCTGGAAGTCACAGATTTGGCCAGGGTGCAGCTGGGCAGTTCTTCGGCTTTACGTGGTATTAACTAGTGTCTTTTCTGAGGCTGTGATCAGCTGGCACCTGGGGTTGGAGTCCCAGAATGGCTTTACTCATAAGAGGGGCACCTCGGGAGGGCTGACTAGGAGGCTAGGATGTCTCTCTGCTTCCTCGCATGGATCGCTTGACTTCTTTACACGATACCTAGATTCCAAGAATGAGTATTCCAAGTAGTGAAGCAGAAGCTATGATCTATGAAGGCCCAGCTACAGAAGGTACATACACAGCATTATTCATGATAGTCTTTTGATGAAAACAAGTCCTAGAGCTAACTCATATTCAAAGGGAATATGGGAAGTGGAAGGGTTACTACACAAAAGAGCATGTGGCGTGGGAGATATCATTGCAGTCATCTTTTGAAACACAGTCTACTACACCACCTAATGCTCTCCTCCACCGCCTCAGTTTCTGCTCTGTAAGACCTGTTTTGTATCTAACCAAAGTGTTATGTACTGCAATTGGCATTCATGCTTTTTTGTTTGGAGAGTGTGGGAGTCACTGCCCTTCCATACATCCCTGAAAGACTGATTATCGAATAGACTTGAGCTCTGCTTAAGTAAGATTAGAAGTTGTGAGAAACAACTTGGAAGGAAACAAGATGCAGATTACTGCTTCATTTCCCCCATTGTTATCTACATCAAATGCATTTTTATTATTATTAAGTTAAAGGTGTTTTATTATCCACACAGGGATTTTCAGTTCAGTTAATATGCTTGATACTGACATTTAATTTTTTTATTACCCTATTCTTTTATCCCTTCTCAGTACCAGCAACTCCAAGTCCTCTTTTATAGGGCTTTTATTTTCTAGGGTTATTCTATTCCTGTGTGTGTTAGAAATTGGGTTTATTTCTATGAGACATTAGTAATTAAAGCAAATCTCTACAACAAGCCATAAAATAGCCTGCCCTGTCCCAAGAAACTGGAGCTATGGAGGGGACTAAAAGTTGAATAAGACAAAGATAAAAAGTTCTGTTGGTAGCTGATCCACCTACCATCACATCCTTTGAAACAGTTTCTGCTCCCTGCATCTAGACATGCTTCAGGCCCCCTTTCAGGCAAAAATGTCACCTTTCTACAAAGAGAGGCACCAACATAGGCCAGACACTACCTTTGAAACAGCACTCATTTTAACTCGGTGTTCTTGGGCCAAAGGGAGAAACACCTTCAGCATATTCCAAATCAATGGAGCCTTATTTTTTTTTTTTTTTCCATCTCAACACACCTAAGGGATTCCACACACTCCTATCAGTGGTAGAGACTCATTAGGGCAGTGAAGGGCTTTGTGGTTTGGGAAAAGCCCATTATTGAGAATCACAGAAATAAAACTTTAAATAGCTTAGGGTAACACTGGATGGCAAAGAAGGCCAAACCAAAGGAACAGTCAACCAAACTGATATATAGCCTCCTAAATCCTTCACACAGCCTCTGAGGTTAACAAAACAATGACTACTTTTATCCAGAATCACATTGGTTTCCTAGTAATCCTCGATTTTGCTACCTGACCACATACTAAATTCACAATGAGAAGTGGGAACTTGGGTAATTAAAAATCATCCATAACTCTGCTCATCACCTTCTAGTAACCTTGCCAGGCATGGTGCCTCATTAAAATCTTCATAAAACCTACCCTATGGTGGGTGTGGTATAATGTTTCATCTCAAGAAGTGACCAAGTTTTTGTTTCTGTTATGGCTTCATGCTCTTTGGGGCAAGTGGGAGGTATTCATTATGGGTCTTCATTAATGAGTAGATGAGAAAATGAATGCATGTGTGGAAATAACTCTGCCGACCTTAGTCCTGACCTTGTACCTGACTTCTCAAAGGCTTTACTTTCCCTGGCAGTACAGCTTTAGTAGAAGGGGAAGGCTCAATTTCCCACCTCAATCTCTCATTGGAGAATATGGCATATTTAAAGATTAAGTTTCAGAGCTCGAAAAGGGCCCTTAGAAATCAATTAGCCCCCAAACTTCATTTTACAGATGGAGAAATTGAGTCCAGAAATATTATGACTTTCCCCAGCATCACCTGTCAGTACATCTGTAACTGAATCTCTGCAAGGAGTTGGGGGGCTGCATATAAACTGGTTCATTGAGGACTGAGTCTTAGAGGTCACAGGTGCCCAGGCATTTAGTGCAGACAGGACACATTTCAGGTGGAGAGGGAGGAGAATAAAACAGCTAACCCTTTCCTGGATCAGCTCTGGCAAGACGAAACAGCGGCTGATTGGGGAGGGTGTGAGGTGGTGTGTTTGCCTTCTACCAAGACCATCTGACTCAGCCTGCTACTCTTTCATCATCAGCACCCTCAAATAAGCTCTAAGTGAAAACACTTTGAGAAAAAGCCTTTGTAAACTCGGTTGCTCTCTTGTAACCCAGACATCATCTCAAAGATTTCACGGCTGAATGCTCTCTCCCGGTCAGCAAACGGCTTATAGGGGTGTGAGCCACGGGGTTTCTAAAGGGATGTGTGCATGCTTTGCTGAGGAAACAAGCCTTTCCATTTCAGACCACAAAAAAAAAAAAAAAAAAAATTCTCATTAGTAGTGCAAGCCAAGCTCCTGTGGGCACTGTCCCTGGAGAAGCAGCGCACACTGACTTGTTACGTGAAGCATATCCCCCTCTGGGACGGCTGCCAGAAAACTGCACAACCTTATGGAAATTGTAATGACTTGGGGGCCCTTTGGGAAAGGTAGATGTCCTGGAAAACACCTGGTCCCTTAGCTGTGAAATAGATGGCAGGTCAGGAGAGGGGGGAATTCATTCTATAAATATTTATTGGGTGTCTATTATGTGTCAGGCACTGTTCTAGGAAATAGGTATCTAGTATGAACCAAATTGTGGTATCATCTACTGTTCTTCCTTTCTAAACCTTCTGTAGTGATCTATACCTTCCTGCACAATATGCTTATCTTATTTAGCATCAAGGGAAAATTAACAATATGCCATCCATAAAATAGTACCTGTATTGACAAATACATTGGTCTGGATGCCCAATTAAATTGTAGCCTCCTTGAGGGCAGAGGTAGTATTGTGTCTTTCCTTTATAGTCCTCACAGCATTTCACATGATGGTGAATGCAGAGAAAATATTCAATAAAGGGTAACTGACTAGATCCCTAAGAAATAATATCTGTAGACAACCAAAGAGAATTAGGGATAGCAAGAAAAGTTTAGGATCCAAAAGAGAGGGTACCTACAGATACCCACCAAAAGAAAGTCTTATTATTTACAGTAACTTTAACACCATCATTGGGTGAATCATATTCAGTTATAAAGAGCAGTCATAAAATACGTTATCACCGAAGACCAAAATTAAGTACCATTTATTTTAAGAAAGAAGGATTGCCTTGATTATGGCCATTGTATTCAGGTGCTCACAATTATGTTTTCAGTGCACTTGGCTTGATTTTAACATTGAGGACACAGGTTATAGCACTCATTCTCTGATGCAGACATAAGCCTTTACTTCAGCAAATACAGTAATGATCGGAAATGTAACTACAGCCCCATTTCTTAAATGAGCCACTTTTTCTTTTCTTCTATGAGCTTAAGTCTGCGTTGGCTCTTTGAAACACATATAGCTTCTGATCAAATGGAATTCTTACACTTCTATTAGCAGGAGAGTATGCTAAGATGGAGAAATTTAGAGATCCTAAAGACATCAGGCTGAACTTTGCTTCTTTAGAAACCTGACAAATGAAGAAAGAAGGGGGTTACTATGGAACAGAGAGAAATAGCTATGATTGTAAGATAAAAATCCAAAGAGAAGATGGTTCTGAATTCTTGATTAGTGGCAGTGGAAGACAAGAGAAACTTAGAGAATCTTTGATGATTTGCAATGAAGGGTACGGGCACCCTGAGTTTATAGCATTGTGAGGTGCAGGGCTGGGTCTAAAATCTAGAAAAGAGTTAAGAGGAGACTAGGCATTCATTTTATTTTGTAACTTAATCATCCCTCAATTGTTCTAGTTGGAGAGTATGAGTTTTCATAGCCAATAACTTATTATTGTGGAAAAGTATTGTTTATACTTCAAAATGAGAATATATTTGAACACATTTTACAGACCTTAAAGCACTAGATAAATGCAGGTTAGCACTCTGCTTCCAGAATGTTTTGGGTATTTTCAATGCGTTCTCTGGATTTTCAGCACATACGTATGATTTAGGCATCAGAGCAAGAAAGCATGGGATCTTCTGATAGATAAGAATAGGAATAGTAGAGTAGATAGGAATCATTGAGGTTCCTAACACTTTCCATTCATCTAGGCTCTATTCAGTTATTTCCATTCAAAAACACTTTGATATATGTTAATGGAGAGTAAGTTGATACACCATTTTGGAGGACATTTTATCAATGGATATTGAAAACTGTGACTGAGAATTCTGCTCCCAGAAATTTATCACTGTGTCGTTATCGACATCATTACAGCTTACATTTGTTGTGCATTTACTATATGAAAGGCACTGTTCTAAATGCTTTGCATGAATTAATTTATTCAGTCCCTGTTATTATCCCTGTTATATAGATAATGAAAAACTGAATTGTAAAGAAGTTAGATAACTTGCCCGAGATCACAAAGCTGGTAAGTTGAAGAGCTAATAATCTAAGTTAGGCTGTCCAGATCCAGAGTCAATGCATTTAACCACTGTACTACATTAGGACTTGTGTTATTTCCTAAAGAACAATTGAAGAAATGCACAATGATGTATATTCAGTATTTCATCAAGGCATTGAGTAACATAGGAAAGGATTAGGGGGAACTCAGAATATCTGCCAGCAAGGCATTTGTTCAACTTAGTGTGGTGTATAGCCATTTAAAACAGATACTGTGGTGTCTTTAAAATGATTAAGTTCATCAGTATAACTTCTTTTTACTATCAGTAAAAGATGTGCTGTATTAGTGAAAAAAAATCAACCTTTGAAAGTACATATAATTTGCTCTGTTTTGGTAAGAAAATAGTCTTGAAGGCTAGATACCAAGTCATTGTCAGTTATTATCCCTCAGAGATGAGATTATGGATGATAGCTTTTCCACTGTAGTTTTTTCTTTTGAGTTAAAGTTTTTCTTGAATTTTTTTGCAGAGAGCATTTTTTGTTTTTATAAAGAAATACACAGTAAAGCTACATCATTTATGGAAAAAATTATACTTAAAAGAAGTAGGTCTCATTTATACCCTCCATTCCAGCACAGTCTGCTGACAAACAACTCTCTTTGCTATGAAATGTTTCCTTACTTTGTACAGTAAGAGATTTTGTAGGTTTCTGGGGGCTTAGTCACAAATGTGTTGAGGCCCCACTATGTGTGCCTTGCCGTGTTAGGCATTCTGGATCTCAGATTGCAAGGAATTGACTTTCTATTCTGGGAGACTTTCTCTCCTTAGCTTTGGGTTTCTCTCTGTCTCAACATCTGGTTACTGACATAATCCACTGTTCAGTTGTGAGGGACAAGTAGTTGGAAGAATAGAAAACTATGTGACACAGTGTTTCCTGCGTACCGTAAACAGTAGGTGCAAACGGAGTTCGGAGAAGGGATAAATCTAAGCCGATAGCAGTGCTCAAGTTTTCCTAAAGGAGATAAGGACTTAAACAGGATCTTGAAGGATGGTAGGAAAAGGAGGACATTGTATCCAATCTTACCAAAGTGAACTTTTGCAGATTTCCTTCCTGGTTCTAAGAGTCTGCTCTCATATTTAAAGATGCAGTGAATCAGATAAACCCGAGTTCAACTTCTCACTTGTTTCTTTATTAGCAGTGAGCTTTTAAGCAGTTGTTTATTTGCTCTGTGCCTCAGTTTCCTTATCTATAAAATTGGCACAGTAATAGTATCTTCCTCCTAGAATAAAATTAAGTGAGTCAGTGCCAAAAAAGCATTTAATATAGTGCCTGGCCCACTTGCAGTTCACAACAAATGTAATTTTTATTATGCTTCCCAAACTCTCACCCCCAGGTTGCCACCCAACGGTATAATTTCTTATTTTCTATCTCTTGGAACATAGTTGCCTTTCTTCCTCCCCGAGTTTACTTTTTCAGTTCCTAACTGACCTGTTGAGTCTGTCTCATTGCCCTTGGCTGGTATCTCTGTGTTATGCAACTGTTTGCCTGATTTCAGAATGTCGGCTTCGTTACGGCCTCCTGCTTGCTCACTCTACTTCCCCATGATTCTCATATCCCAGCCTCCATATGTCCAGACTACAGAACTCACCACCAAACACAGAACTTGAATTGAGAGGCAAGAACCTGTTTACATTCTTCTCCAAGCCCAGGCTAAAACTTTGGACACTAGTTGCCCCTGTGACTAGAAGCTGACTTCAGACTCCCCATGCCAAGCTTAAATATCCCCAGTACTGTCCTGGCTCCATGGCCATTTCACTTCCCCACTCAGCTCTGTGTGTCAAAGGCAATGCCAAAGCATTTCTGAAGGCCTGATTCTTTTGAGCAGTGAGAGGTCTTGCCTTGAGTGGAAGCTGAGCTAAGCCACCAGCTGCTCTCCTCATGTCATGGACCTTGGGCTTTGCTGCCTTTATGGTCAAGACCTTGCCAACTGTAGAAACAATGAGCCTCTTTAGCACCCGTGTCTCTGCCGTAGGGTAACCAGAGACAGAATGACTCCTTTCCAAAGGTGACTTTGCTGGCCAGAGCCTATCCCCTCAGTCTGGGCTTCCTGACCACATTTTACAATTCTTTTGGATCAAAAAGAGTACTCTGTGGCCTTTTCTGGTTATAGAGGTCTCATTGTTTAATGGTCAATATAGGCCTTTTGCAAACGTATCCTGGCTTTGGAATCTTAGAGGGTTTAGCAAACTTTACTTCAGTGGAATATCCTTTTTTTTTCTTTAAGCATGAAACAGTGAATCATAGAAATAAATGTTCTTGGGTCATCTGGTCACTCTCCCGGGTACAGCTACAGGGTGTTTCCCTTAGAGTACGGTCTAGTCTTTGTCCAGTCACTGTTTAAACGTCCCAGATGTCAGGGCATCCTCATCTCCCATAGCAGCTCAAAGAACAAAATAAGCAGTGTTTTCTTTCAGGCTTCTTTCTCCTGCCTGCTGCCTTCAGTCTGCCCCATACTGTACAGCAAACCCAAGGCAGAGCATCTCTCATAGAGGCAGAAGTGTTGCTTCAGGAATACCCTTAATGACAAGCCAGGAGTCAGGGCAGAACAGCTTCATGTTCACCTGCGAACTTGCAGCTGGCTGAAAGTGAGACCAAGAGCAGCTCAGCTCTCCTGTTGAGTTTGGGGCTTTTGGAGTCTTCTAGAGCTTTAATTTCTCTCACATGGCCAGATTTCTTCCCCCTTCTTTCCGGGATACCTATGCAGTGTTTTCTCTTTTGTTTGGAGCTGTGCAAAGGAACTGTTTGTCTGACTCTGAGTTTCCCTTTTTTTAACTCCCCCCACCCTAAACCCATAGCTCTCTTCCTCTCCCAAAGAAGAAAGAGGAAAGCAAGCCACAATAATACTTCTGTAAATTTATGGCCACTCTGTAATGTTTAATCACAGCTACGTGACTGGGGGCTTCAGAGCAGGCGTACAAGTTCAGCGCAAGGTGAATCTTGTCTGAGATAATCTGAAAGTTCATTCAGAGGTGAGGGCAGCAGCCTCTTGCAGACGGGTGAGGTTAACAGGAGGTCACCTGCTTTTTTTTTTCTTCTGGTCTTCTCCCCTTTAATGTGTAAACAAAGGGAAAATGTAACTTCCAATGAACTTGGCATATGTTGTGCTCACGCTAATCTTGGCCTGGCCAACTGTAAACAGTCCAATATCCTGTGGCTGAGCCTTTCCACCCATTCTCCGCCTTTTGGAGAGCATGAAGAAACATCAGCTGAGAGCACAGACCAGCACCTCGAGGAGGCAGACTCCAGTGCCCCCAAGAGAAGCACCAGGAGCCCAGCGGGGAGGCCCTGGCAGACTTCAGACTGACGTTTTTGCTGCGATGTATTCAAGGGCCTCCAGCACATTGGCCTCCTGTGATGCTTTCTGACAACCGTCAGTCAGCATGCATTTATTGAGCTGCTTTTCTGCCCCACTACACAGTGCTAAACACTAGGAAGTGAACATGCATGGGCCCTAAGGTGCTTTCAAGTTGAAAGCCAAGAATACCTATGATCTGGCCCTAGAGGTATGAGGATGAGGGAGGGGACATTGTTAGTATCCAGAGAAGGCTGACCACAGCTTCTGGATAGAACCCTGTCAGAAGTTCCCTCCATTGTAGGGCTGTGCTTTGGTTTCCATCCCATTTGCGGACAGATATGTCTCCAGACTAGAGAATTCCAGAACTTATGGAGGCAGTATCTGTGGGCTGTATGGGGACCCATGGCCTAAGCATCAGCAGCTTACAGTAGAGCAGTGGTTATTTGATGATTTGTTACCAGCTCTCATTTGCCATAAACCCAATTCCTTGGGCCAATATAGATGTGCTTGGGGAACATACCTCTGCTGTACCTCAGCAGCTCTCTTGGGAATGTGGAAATGTAATTAGCATTCCAATATCCAGAACAGGAATTACTAATTAGTAAATTATCTGTTCAGTTCAGTTCAGCTGCCCAGTCATGTCCGACTCTTTGTGGCCCCATGGACTGCAGCAAGCCAGGCCTCCCTGTCCATCACCAACTCCCAGACCTTACTCATACTCATATGCATCAAGGTGGTGTTGCCATCCAGCCATCTCATCCTGTCGTACCCTTCTCCACTCACCTTCAATCTTTCCCAGCAGCAGGGTCTTTTCAAATAAGTCAGTTCTTGCATCAGGTGGCCAAAGTATTGGAGTTTCAGCTTCATCATCAGTCATTCCAATGAATATTCAAGGCTGATTTCCTTTAGGATTGACTGGTTGGATCTTGCAGTTCAAAAGACTCTCAAGAGTCTTCTCCAACATCAGTGTTCAAAAGCATCAGTTCTTCAGCTCTCAGCTTTCTTTATAGTCCAGTTCTCACATCCATACATGACTACTGGAAAAACCATAGCTTTGACTAGATGAACTTTTGTTGGCAAAGTAATGTCTCTGCTTTTTAATATGCTGTCTAGGTTAGTCATAGCTTTTCTTCCAAGGAGGAAGCATCTTTTAATTTCATGGCTGCAGTCCCTATCTGCAGTGATTTTGGAACCCCCCCAAAAAAATAGTCTCTCACTGTTTTCATTGTTTCCCCACCTATTTGCCCATGAGGTGATGGGACCAGATGCCATGATCTTAATTTTTTGAATGTTGAGTTTTAGGCCAACTTTTTCACTCTCCTCTTTCACTTTCATCAAGAGTCTGTTGGTGAAAGACAAACATGAATTATGTATGGCAAGCATTAAATCTTAAACCAGCTTCTAGAACCCCTTACTTATTTGAGGAGTATTTAGGGAATGTGGGCTTTCCCAGCATTCAGCCAACATAGGACTTTTTGAGTAGTATGACACAGTAAGAAAAGCTCAGAAATCCTGAGCTGCCAAGAAGACACAGCCTTCAGCTGGGAAATTCCCTGTATACTGTGCTTAGTACTACTCTGTGACCAGGAAATAGAAACCTCTGTAACTACACTTAATATCAAGTATTTCATAGCTAACATGGGCCCAGGATTGTGTCAGGTAGAAGCAAAGGGAAAGAGCCTATGCTTAAGGAGGAGGCAAGACAAAAATCTCCTTGAGGAGGCAAGACAAAAAATAATATTAATATTTAGGAGTTTAAGCTGGGTTTTGATACTATCAAGTCAGCCATTGTACCTGGAGCACCTAATAATAATTAGGAATTTAAGATGGACAATGATACTCCCAAATGAACTATTGTGACAAAGGCTTCTTAAGGGTCTCTTTAGAAAGGGAAAGGTCTGGATGGAACATAGAGAAAAGGAGAGGTATGCCACTTGAGAAAACAGCATGAGGGCATTGTGAGGGCAGAGATAAATTGGTCAGCTTCATTGTCATTTTCTTCTTCTCCTTCTTTCATCATTATCATCATCATGACTAACATTTGCTGAGCATTTACTGTGTGCCAGGCACTATGCTAAGCACTTCACTAAGGTAGGCATTAATATTTCCACTTTCATGAGAGCTCAGGGCCACAGAAGTGAGCCACAGTGGAAATTCTGAACTATAGCTCCTAGGCAGATTGACTTGGATTTGGCTCAACACCACTCCTCTTTATAACTCTGAAGATCTCTTAATCCCCTTCCCTCTGTTCCCAGCCCAGTGTTGGAAAATGTTTGATCTTGAGATCCATAATGGGGACAGGGGAAGGTGTTGGGAAAATTTAGCTGCTGGAGAGGACGCTTTCAGTCAGGAATGGGGCCAGTCTGTGGAGAGGACTAGTTAAGGGCTGACAAGATGGCAGTGATTTGCCCGTGCACTGTGGTACTCCTTTGGGGTTATTTTCTTACAGACATGCGAAAGGTCTCAGGTAGAAAACTAGATTGTTTTTCCCACAGCTTACCCACTGTATTTAAAGTGTGGGTGGTCCCATCCTAAGAGCCGCTGCTTATAATCTGGCCCTTGAAGGACCTCAGCTCCCAGGAAACAAGCCACATGGACAAATGCTAATCTGGAGAATGTCCATCTGCCCCTGGCTCACAAATAATATGGATGTGAAAGCCCTGGGGTCAGGAGAAGGGAGTTGTAGCTTGAATGAAAGCCAGGGGCTCCAGCCTATATTACATTGAAGCAAAATTTAGACAATTTTTGTTGCCTTAAAGTCCATGAAGGGTAATGTTTAGTTGCTTTTTAGAAATATCTTTGAATGGTAATGACGCCCTGTGATAAAAATGTTATTAACTATAATAACAATGTGAAATTTTCAAGTGGTTTCACTTACTATGTCTCTTTTTTTTTACTTTTTTTTTTTTACTATGTCTCTTTTCATACCTTTTGTCAATAAATTGGAGCAGTTTTTTTTTTAACGAATTCACATCACTGATTGATTCAGAAAGCCATAATGATTTGTTTGAGACCTTACAACAAGCCATACTATAACCCAGAGATAATAAACAGGCAGATCTTCTGTAGGATGAAGGCTCCCATGCCATCAAGGACTTTATTACTCTGGCCATACAAGAAACCAGAGGGTTGATTTATCTTTGCAAAATAACAGAAGAATTCTTTCCATTCTAGGATGTTGGAGAATGACACTCAATTCTTCCCCAAGGAGGCTTCTTTCTTCTCCTAATTTCTCCTTCCTACCAAGTCAAACACTAGCTAATGGGCATTTAGAGGCTTCAAGTTCAAGACAGAAGGAAATGGCTACTGAACAGAGTTCGCCATTCTCTGCCACCCCAGGTCAACCTCATCTTTGAAAATATTGCAGAAACTTCCTGGTCCATTCCCAGAGGCTCAGAAGTGAGAATGTAGCTTCCTGACTTTACTATTCAGAGAATTATTTTGCGCTTATCTTCATTCTAGTCAGAGTGGGTGTGCTTCTTTCTTTATTCCTCTGCATGTTCTTTCTCAAGGAGAGATGGCGACCCTTTCAGTTACTCTTTAGGAGCCTTGGCCTGGACCGAGATTCCTCTGAGCCACTGGCTGTGGTGTCAGTTAATAAGTTTGATAAATACAGTGTAATATATTTAAATATGCTTATACAGTGGAGAATACTCTTTAGCAGTCAAAACTCAGTGAACTAGGTCTACATGGATCATCACAGGTAGACCTTGAAAGCGTTCTCTTTTTTTTTAACTTGAGGTATAGTTTCTTTACAATGTTGCTAGTTTCTGCTGTACAACAAAGTGAATCAGCTGTATGTGTGCATATATCCCCTCTCTCTTGGACTTCCCTCCCACCACCACCCGCATCCCATCCATCTGGGTCATTACAGAGCTCCAAGCTGAGCTCCCTGTGCTATGTAGCACGATCCTGCTAGCTATCTGTGAAAACAAAATACTGAATGAAAAAAATAAGTTATAGAACATTGTATACAATGTTTTAATATATATGTGAAGTAAAACACGAAACATTACCATATATTGTCTCTCTAGTTACTGTTGTTGTTTAGTCACTAAGTCTTGTCTGAGTCTTTGCGACTCCATGGACTGCAGCATACCAGGCTTCCTTGTCCTTCACTATCTTCCAGAGTTTGCTTAAACTCATGTCCGTTGAGTCAGTGATGCCATCCAACCATCTCATTCTCTGTCACCCTCTTCTTCTCTTCCTGCTCTCAATCTTTCCCAGCATCAGAGTCTTTTCCAGTGATTCAGCTCTTTGCATCAGGTGGCAAAGGTATTGGAGTTTCAGTTTCAGCATCAGTTTTTCTAATGAATATTCAGGGTTGATTTCCTTTAGGATTGATTGGTTTGATCTTGCTGTCCAAGGGAGTCTCAAGAGTCTTCTCCAGCACCACAATTCAAAAGCATCAATTTTTCAGTGCTCAGCCTTCTTTATGGTCCAACTCTTACATCTACACATGACTACTGGAAAAACCATAGCTTTGACTATACAGACTGTTGCAAGCAAAGTGATGTCTGCTTTTTAATACACTTGTCTAGGTTTGCCATAGCTTTTCTTCGAAGGAAAAAAAATCTTTTAATTTCAGTCACTATCTGCAGTGATTTTGGAGCCCAAGAAAATAAAGTCTGTCACTGTTTCCACCTTTTCCCATCTATTTACCATGAAGTGATGGGACTGGATGCCATGATTTTAGTTTTTTGAGTGCTGAGTTTTAAGCTAGCTTTTTTATTCTCCTCTTTCACCCTCATCAAGAGGGTTTTTAGTTCCTCTTCACTTTCTGCCATTAGAGTGATATCATATGTATATCTGAGGTTGTTGATATTTCTCCCAGCATCTTGATTCCAGCTTGTGATTCATCCAGCCCAGCATTTTGCATGATGTACTCTGTATATAAGTTAAATAACCAAGGTGACAGTAGACGGTCTTGATGTACTCCTTTCCCAATTTTGAACCAGTCTGTTGTTCCATGCCCAGCTCTAACTGTTGCTTCTTGACCTGTATACAGGTTTCTCAGGAGACAGGTAAGGTAGTCGGGTATTCCCAGCTCTTTAAGAATTTTCCAATTTGTTGTGATCCACACAGTCAAAGACTGTAGTATAGTCAATGAAGCAGAAGTATTAAAACCGTAAAAGCTTGTGCTATGTGTATGCTACGTCTCTTCAGTCGTGTCCGACTCTTTGCAACCCTATGAACTATAGCCCGCCAGGCTCCTCTGTCCATAGGATTCTCTAGGCAAGAATACCAGAGTGGGTTGCCAGGCCCTCCTCCAGGGGCTCTTTCCCACCCGTTGATAGAACCCACATCTCTTTTGTCTCCTGCATTGGCAGGAGGGTTCTTACCACTAGCACAACCTGGGAGGCTCTTTAAAAAAAAAAAAAAAATCTAGGCGATTATATAATTAAATCATGATGGTAGTCTCCTCCAAGAAGGCATAAAGGCATCCTCACCTTTACTTATGTTTTATTTCTTGAAAACAAAGGTAAGATCTAAACTAAATTAGACAAATTGTTAACGTTTGCTCACTAGGGCTAAGATGGACTTTATTCTTTTTTACTTTACTTTTTAATTAAAAAAAAACCAAAACCCAGAAACCTCTTTCCTTCTCATTCACCTAATCTAGGCATTTGTTCTCGTAGATTTTGGTTCTTCACCAGCTGGTTAAACTGCACCATATAATTGAAAGAAAAGTTGACTAGAAATCAAGGGCTTATGTTCTAATCCACCTCCATTCACGGAAGCTTTGCCTGTGATCATGAAGTCTTTCTTGACCTGTTTCCTCCTTTGCAAGACAAAGAAATGGTCATCTTCTCTGCAGTTCCACACAATTTGCCATTTTAGCAGGCTCATTCCTGCTAAGTGAAGAGAATTACTCTCTGTGTCCTATAGTTGTTTACTTCCCAATAAGAAATTCTCTGGATTTAGAATCTTAGAGCTAGAAGGGACATTAATGTTTCTGGTCTTCAGTAAGTGTGATTTTTAGAGGAATCCTACTTAGTAGTAGGGCTGTCTGCTATTGGCAGATCCAGGGCTTTGACGCTGGGCCCTGATTGATTTTCCTAGAAATTAAACAAAATAAGATGAGTAAGTTGCCTGGCCCAGCGGAATCTATCGCATAGTAAGTGTTCAGAAATGTCCAATTCATTCTTCCCTTGAACACATCTTAGCTACTCCCCTTTCTGCACCTTGACTTCCAGTAGTCTTTTTGTCTGAAATTCCTTTCGTCCTCTTCTGTATTTGATCTAAATTGTGCCCATCCTTTTGAAAGACTGAAACTTGAAATGATTTGGGCCTCTCCCATCTTTCCTGGTCCTGAATGCCTTCATTTGGCTCCCAAGGGCAAGTGACATGCTCCACAGCACTTTTTATCAAATTTGTTTAATTCCACCTATTTCCAAAATGACCTTGAGGTGGCTCATTAGAATAATACATAAAATATAATTAGGAAAATAGGATTGAAAGGAAGGAAAGAAATTTAATGAGAAAGAACCAGCAAATATCCCAACCCCATGGGGCTGAGTCTCTAGCCTTCCTAGGAACTAGTGTTTACTTCACACAGTCTTTAGGAAGCAGAACCCTTTTGTGGTTTGGAGTTTATTGAGGGGAAACAAACAAAAAGCATCCCTTGGTGGTTGAAAACCATTTATCATTTAATAGTTCTTTAGTTGGTCTATTGATCAGTTCCAAAATTTGGCAATGGAATCTGAGTTGCAGTTTTACTTGATCTCCAACCCCTCACACACAGAACAAAATAGATTTTAAATGCTTACCTTCCTGGGCTAAGGGCCTTCAGAAGCTAGTTGTCTAGTGCTGAGCCTTTTGTCCAGACCCATGCATATTTCCCAGACCACTGAGATTCTAGCTTGTTCCAAATTTATCCAGGGTATAAGGATGCTTCCTGCTTTACTACCCTTTTGATGTCAGATATTTTTTCCTATGCCAATTAGAAAGTTCCTGGATGGTAATTTGTAATGACTCATATAAGACAATAAATAGTGTTCTATAACTAATGTTCCTAATTTATCCACTTACAAAAGAGAACCCAAACTATTTTCATTATGAATTTTGATAGATTTTCCTGAAGGTTATCTAATCAGTATCTCCAAACTTTTTTGATTGGCCACTACTGTTGACAAAGACATCTTGAGGACTCACCCCAAAATATGTATATATATAACAGTTTATTAACAAACTGTAATTAGATACTGAATGGCTACAAAAGAATAGTCCCCCACACACCCCTTCTCCCCACCTCAGGTTAAAAAACAGAAATAATATTACCTTTGAAAGTCTATGTGTCTGGCCATGTACATGTACATACTCATGTTACTATCATTAATATTTCAAGGCACAATATGTACTTAGGCTAAATTAAGTTCATTGTTCACAATAGTGGATATGAATCATGTCTTAAATAGTCTTTTTATAATTTCAGGTTTGGCAAACTGCTTTATGAAAGCTAATTAGTCATCATTGTTTTTTACTTTGTAGTGTGGATGATAAAGAACTTGCACATGATCTGCAGACTTGTATGCTCTGCCATTTTCTTGATGCTGCTTACACTTTATTGTTAATATTATCTTCAATTCCTGGTGTCTTTACAGGGGTATTTTTAAACTTATTTGTTTTGACCAGAGAGGGAAGAAGAGTAGTTTAGTTAAAAACTCAACAGTATAGTGCCTAATCCGCCTACCTAGCAAACTTTAACAAATCACTAAATCACTTTATGCTGAAAAGGAACTGGCCCATGGCTCCCACCTCCCTCTACCACATCTGTGGCAGCAGTCCATCCGAACCAACACCTGCCTGCCTTCCCCCTTCCCCGTCCCAACAAGGGCAACTCAGCCCAGGGCAGTCTCCCATCCTCCCCTTGAACATGTATGTGCAGTATGGTTATTATCACCCTGCAGCAGGATAGATGCTGTCATGAATGAGAAATGGCCTTACAGTAGTTTCTGACACAAAGGAATGCTTACTGTTAAAATTTTTGAATTTTGGGAATCTTCCCTCAGACACCAATTGATGACAATGGAAGAGCCGTAAGCCTCCCTGTCTTTCCTTTTCTCTTTACCAGGGTAGTCTCAGAGGTGAAAAGTTTAGATAGCAAACCTATAAACCCATATTTATGAGGCAAATAAATATTTCCCAGAGTGATGTTCCCTTCCAGGCGAAGCTGCCGACTTGTAATGGGTTTCTGATAAAGAGCTGAGTGAAACTTCCATCCACCTGGCAGCTGGGCTGGAGGGAAAACAGGGAACTGCATAGCCACTGTTTGCCCCTTGCCTGCTGCGCTCATCCAGGGTAGAGAGAGGAAGAAGACAGAACCTTCTGGGAGGCCCCAGTGCCAGCCTATAGAGTGGCCATTGTTGCAAAGCTCAGGTTTAAGCCAGATCCCTTTAACCTATAGAGATACAGAGAAACTTGGACCCTCTCCCACCCCAGTGTCATAGTCTGTGGAAAATCCAAAGATCGCTTTCAGATTTCTGTGGATCCCTAGATACCTCCAGTCTTCTTGTTTCCTGGGTTCCCCTTTCCACAGTGTAGCTATGCAGCTTTCTAGGTGTGAAACTCAGCCTTTAAAAAAAAAGTCATTCACCCAAGCAATTAAGAACAGATCTACTGAATTGTCTTAAGACTGGGATTGAGGACATGGATTTTTAGGGGTGATGTCTATCATACACTACACAGCGAACAGCTCTGAAAAAGTCAGTTAATCAGCCACCCCAGATCTCAAGAGTTGTTTGGAGCCATAATTACAATAACAATAGGAATTCCCTTCTTAGCCCTTCCCACGTTAGCTGTCTCCTCTCTCTAGATTAGCTCCCTGCCTCTCAGAAGCCAGAGCAAAGATTCTGTCCCCTTTCTCCACTGCATGTCTTGGCACCCTTGGGGATCTCACAAAGCAAGGTATTTCCCGCATATACATTTTTCTACCCTAAAAGAATTATGATGCCAGATACTAAGATACTGAAGTTTTTGCCATCACGTTATAATCAAAACTGTCTCCCTGAAGCCATTTTCTTTCCTTTTTTTTTTTTAAATTTGTGGCTGTTAGACATTTTACACCTGAGAGAATGTCAAGCCACCCTGTCCTCCCTGGCCTGAATCTAGAGGCAGATCCTCTCTGTAAAGGACTAGTCGGTGAATATTTCCAGTTTTCTAGGCTGTAATGGTCTCTGTCACAACTACTTAACTCAGCTGTTACGGCACATAAACATAGACAGTATGCTAAGCAATGAGCATGGCTATGTTCCAATAAAACTTTATTTGCAAAAACAAGTGGTGGCTGTAGTTTTCCATCCCATGATCTAGAAGAAAGCAGATAGCAGCTTTGATGAAAATAAGTAGAGAAGGCTCCAGGCTAAAATTCAGTCTCCTTAGCTTATTAGCATATGAGGCCGTTTATCATTTGCTTCATCGGTCCTGCTTATTCACTAAGGCAGTCTCCACCTACCTGGCTCAGGCTTAGGTGCCCTTCTTCTGAACTTTCTTTGCACCCTGTTAGAGTACAGCTCACAGTGCTCACATCACTCTGTATCTGTTATTTACTAGACTGAGTTTCTCAGAAGAGGAAGTGTCTGCTTCATCCTTTCATGTTCCTAGAAGAGTACCTGATACTTTGCTGGTACTCAGTTTGTGTTTGTTAAAGTAACCGCTGCTTTCCCTTTCCTGTGTTTGCCCAGATTTCTGGGCAGACAGATGGTCTGTGAATGAGAGTGGCCCAGCCCCAAGGACAAGGAGTTGGGGGAACCTCGGGCGATAAACACGAATGTGTCCTTAGTCAAGTCTGTGCTTTTTGGTAGACTTTTTACAATTGTTCTCTTCATCTGCCCTCAGCTATTGATAGGAGCTCTTGTGTTTCCGTATCCAAATGAGAAAAACAGATTTGGTGCCTTACCTGGGGTCACACTGTCAGTTGGGGGACCCCCAGCCTGAGGGTCTTTTATTGTGCTAAACTGCCTTTTAAAAGGCACCTGTGCGTTGATGTTTATGAAAAATGCTTTATAGTGATACAATTGGTTTCAGACTGTTAAAGGCTAGAAGTGGACCAAAAAAAAAAAAAAAAACCCTGGCTTAGTGTTCTGTATGTTTGAAAAATGAAACTGAAAGTGTTAGTTGCTCAGTTGTGTCTGACTCTTTGCGACCCTGTGGACTGTAGCCCGTCAGACTCCTCTGTCCATGGGATTCTCCAGGCAAGAATACTGGAGTGGGTGGCCATGCCCTTCTCCAGGGGATCTTCCTGACCCAGGGCTCAAACCTGGGTTTCCCACATTGCAGGCAGATTCTTTACCGTCTGACTGTACTTTATATGGTAGCCATGTTCTGAAGAGGTAGCACCTTTAGAATTTTGTCATTTAGATTGTATGTTAAGTGTTCCAGAGGAGCGTGTTATTTGAAATCATTTTGTCATCTAACCTGTTTACCATGAAGATTTCTTCTGGAGTGTATATGAAGTGCACATTCAGATTTTCATGTATCAAGTTTACTTCAAGGACATACTTTGGGAGCACACTTCTCTACAGGACTCAGTGTGCCTTTTCAATAGAAAACATGTAAACAAAATTGCTCCTGGGCAGAAGAGGTGTGGCTCTGGTCAGTTTGTCTCTGTGTCTGTCTGTGTGTACCTTCACTGTGTAGCTGTGGCCCTTTGCTGCCCGTGGAATCTTCAAGAGGAAACTCTCCCTGACATGAGGTAGGCCCCATGCTGCCTGCTAGAAGCCGGCCCAGTTAACTCGCTGAAGCCAGACATCTGCTGAATTCCCTTCACTAGTCACAGGATCTTCCCGTTCATTCCCACTCATCTGTCATAGCTCTTATTGCTCCCATTTGATGTTTCCTTCTTCCCCAGACAGCCTTCTTTCTAGTGCTGGTCAGAAGGACCCTAGGTTGGTCTATTTGGTAAGTTTGTTCTGAGAAACAAATTATAAGTCCGTCCCACCATCCCCAATATTGTTCCTGTAGGTCAGTTTTACCTGTTTTAATTCTATTTAACATGCTTTTATGGACTACCTGCTGGTAATCTAGCCCTTTGCCAGTCCATGTTGTGGAGTAGTCAGAAGGAGGAAACATGTTCTCCATCCTTGTGAATCTCCCCATCAACATGGGAGATGAGACTTATATCTCAAAAATTAGCAGTGAAGGTGAGAATATATAGAACAATTTTCACCAAAAGTAAGCATGATATGAGCTGGTTTAGTAACAAATACTAGTCTAGTAGTGAGCAAACTTTGGGAGATAGAAGGACAGGGAAGCCTGGCGCGCTGCAGTCCATGGGGTCGCAAAGAGTTTGGCACGACTTGGCACTAAACAACAACAGTGGGAACAAGCAGGGCATTCTTCACCAATCTTTTCAGTTTTACTTTCTGAGTTGGGGGGTGGGTGGTAATCCTTTCTGCCTATGAGAACACAGGAGCACCCTTGGGACCATTTGCTTGAATATTAACCTGTAATTCTCCTTTACCCGTGAACAACTCATCCATTTGAATCACTTTTGCATGTTCTGTTGGAGAAGTATGTGTGTTGATATGCATGAACAAGTATGTATGTTGATATGCTTATCTTAATATCTCAATTCTAAGGTCTTTCCTAGAAGTTTGCATTTGTTCTAGTATTATGATGCGATTTACACTCTGTCCAGTTAGCTCACTGTCTGGCTTTGAACTAGTTTGCACTTTGACTCATTTGAATTTTGCTAGTCTTTCCTAGCTACCATTGCAAAAAATGGAAAGTCTGTTCAGAACTTTGACCTAGCCTTAGGCAAGTCCCTTACCCAAAATCAATGAAGATTTTAAAAAATTGACAGCTATGGCATCTTGGGGAGCAGAAGTCATCAAGCCACGTCTACTACTTGTCTTGTTTGTGACTTTCAGCCATTTACTCATCCTTTCTGGGTCTTTGTCCTCCCCACTCTGCCCACCCCCCGCCACCCCATGAAATCAGAACTGTAATTTGAGTCCTAGAAAGCTATGAGCATGTTCTGAAACAATGAAAATGTATTAGAGACAGCTTTAGAATTGCCAAAGCCCTAGTTAGAAGTCATAACAGCTAAAATCCATGGAAGAGGAAAAAAAAAGATATTCCTAGATTTAATAGCTTGTTTAGTATAACCTGATATCTTTCTTCATCATATCCTTTCCTACTTGTATACAGTTTTCTATAATAACCAATAATCACATAATTTATGATTTTTATTAACCTTTGTAGTTTATAAGATGTCACATCAACTACTACACTAGTTTTTCTGATAAATACCATAAACAAATAACTCTGTGTTTGAGGTCAAAGCATCATTAATGATTGGTTGAGTTGCTTTTGACTGAAGAAGCCATAGCATTTATCAGTATGTTCTACTCTGGAAATACCCAACACTCCTGTTCCACCAGTTAAATGATAAAATGCCCCCCAAAATAATGTCTGATCCATCCCTTGAAAATGGCTTATATAGTTGATAAAAACTGCACTTATATGAATAAATCAAGAATATGATTAATAAGGAATTAGCATCTTTGGTGTGAGTCCTAGGAGTACCATTAAGTGAAAAAAGCAAAAGTGCAGAAGAATATCTATAGCATGCTACCCTTCTGGTGAGAAGGAAGAGGATATAAGAAAATGCACATGTGGCTTCTCATTTGTACAAAAGAAGTAAAAGAAGGATAAACCAGAAGCTATATTGGTTACCTGTGAAGAGTCAATAGAAAAGATGTAGAAAGAAATTTAGAGAATAGAGCAGCTTAGTTGGGATGAGTAAAGAACGATACTTCTGAGTACTTCTGATACTTCTGAGCTTTTTATATAGCTCTGATTCATTCACCAAAATAAATTATTTAAGCCAACTAGAATGTGAGGGGGTCTAAAATGGAACACAAGCAGTGAAAAATATATTTTAACTAAATTTTGAGAGACTTGCACAATCATACTGAAAGGAGTGAGGAAGAAAACAACTAACCTAAGTAATTTTGAGATGGCTGGATGGCATCACTGACTCAATGGACATGAGTTTGAGCAAATTCAGGGAGATAGTGACGGACAGAGAAGACTGGTGTGCTGCAGTTCATGGGGTCACAAAGAGTCAAACATGACTTAAAGAACTGTATAAAGTACTGAACTACAGTTAGTAAACTTGTTTTTCTCATGTGGGTATGGATTAGCAATTCTGAAACTACTTTAGACTGTACCAGGATGAAACCAGTAAGTAAAATATGAGAGCTAGGTTTCTCATTGTCAGAGAAAGAAGAATAAAGAAGGAAAGAAGGAAAGGTAGACTGAATCCTGTGCTGTTGGCCTGGAATGTAAACTGACATAAAATAAGAACTCATGATTTTAAAATATATTCACAAAGAGATATAGAAGTAAATATAGATCTGTTAATAAATGTACATATGTTTCCTAGCTCTGTCCACTGATAGAGCTTAGAAACAATAAAACCGCAATAGGAATGAGCATGCTAAGTGCCCAGATCTTGGTTGTTTTTTTTTTTTTTAATCTATTCTCCAATACAAGGAACCAGAGCTCCTTGGAGAAGTGACTGGTTCCAAAGCAGGGGCAGGGAGTGTGCAAGATGAGCTTGGCAGCAAACAAAAAATGCATAACCTCAATCCAGAGTTTCTTGACACTACTGACATTTGGGATTGGTGATTCTTTGCCGTAGGAGCTGTCCTGAGCACTGTAGGATGTTTACCAGCATTCCTGGCTCGCTCAATGCCAGAAACATCACCTCCACTACCACCACCGGCCTTGTTACAACCAAAAATGTCTTCAGACATATTGCCAAGTGTCCCATGTGAGGCAAGATCTCCCCTCGTTAAGAACTACCGTTTCATTCTAACCATAAGCAAATATTGGGCAGACTCAAATTAAGGGACCTTCTGCAAAATAAATAACTAAGAGTAATTTATAAGTGTCAAGATCCTCAAAGATAAAAATGAGAATATATACTGGAAGTGTCGTAGAAGACATGATAATTAAATGCAGTGAGATACTGAATTGGATCAGAAAAAGGATGTTAGTGGAAAATCTGGTGAAAATAGAATGAAATAGTTTAATAGTATTGTACCAATGTTGATTTCTTGGTTCTGATCATTGTAATATAATATATGGACATTAGAGAAGCTGGGTAAAGCTGGACATTAGAAGAATTGTCTAAACTATTTTTGCAACTTGTATGTAAGTCTAAAATTATTTCAAAATTAAATTTTTTAAAAAACAAAATCTGTGACTGATGGTAATAAAATGCAGGCAAATTTCCATATCTCACTCAGTGACAGAGATATAATCATAACATGTTTGTTTTGCTGATGTGATTTTTATCACCTCAAACATTGTCTGATAATCAAAATAAATTTAAACCAATGCATGTGTGTGTGTGCGTGTTCTGAACCACAGTTTATATATGCTATTTAAATTTTGTTATAAGTGAAAAACCTTGTAAAGTGTTCATGTGATAGTTCAAAAAGAAAAGGAATACATTATTTAATAGCATTTAAGTCATTTGGCTTGGATTAAGGTTATTTGTGTTTTTCTTTTATTCTCCTATGTGGGGGGAAACCACATATTTTAACATCACTTGAAAAGCCAGTCCCTGTCCTTCCACATATTAGATGCTTCTAAAAACATTTGCTGAATTCAGTGGTTTATGTCTTCATTAAGACAATCCAAGACAAGCAAATATGCTTTATTATTTATGTTTCAAATCGTATTAGTAAATATTAGAAGAAGAACTTTTTAAACTTAAGAAGGTTATAATTTTTATGCAACTCTTTTTTTTTTTATTGTGTTGGTTTTGCCATACAACGACATGAAACTGCCCTGGGTTTACATATGCGCCCCCTCCAGAACCTCCCTCCCTCTTCCCTCCCGCTTCCCTCCCCCTGGGACATCTCGGTGCACCAGCCCCGAGCATCAACCCTGGGCTGGCGATTGATTTCACATATGATAATTAACATGTTTCAATGCCATTCCCCCATATCATCCCACCCTTGCCCTCTTCCACAGAGTCCACGAGTCTGTTCTATACGTCTGCATTCCTTTTGCTGTTTCACATGCAGGGTTCTCGTTACCATCTTTCTAAATTCCATATATATGTGTTAGTATACTGTATTGTTGTTTTTCCTTCTGGCTTACTTCACTCTGGATAATAGGCTCCAGTTCCGTCCACCTGAGTAGAACTGATTCAGAGGAATTTTTTTTAATGCTGAGTAATATTCCATTGTGTATATGTACCACAGCTTTCTTGTCCATTCGTCAGTTGATGGACATCTAGGTTGCTTCCATGTCCTGGCTATTGTAAACAATGCGGCGATGAACATTGGGGTACACGTGTCTCTTTCAATTCTGGTTTCCTTGGTGTGTATGCCCAGCACTGGGATTGCTGGGTCATATGGCAGGTCTATATGCAACTCTTAAGAAATATAAATAGAATGAACATGGCACAGGCCCACAACATGGTTCTGTAAATTCACTGAGAAGTCATCATGTGGAAAATCAAGAATTTTAACAATGTTCTGACACAGAAGGAAGAATTCATCAAAAGTCGATTACATGGAAACCCACTCTCTAATGAGGGTTCCTGGGGATGAGAGAAGTGAACTATTCTTGTGGTTGTGTTAACATGGTGCCCCAGCCCATCTAGCCTCCTAGGTCTCACCAATGAAACCAGACCTTTGGCTGTGGACCCTCCTGACCATCCTCGGACACAGGGCCCACGTGTGCTCTGATCTTCTCTCATAATGAGACTAATTCTTGCTGAAAACATCTGTTACAGGTGCTCCCTTGTGCCCATGCACCCACTGGCCCAGGCACACAGTCATCACTCAACTCTTGGCTAAAGCCACAAACCAGTACCAAAACAGAGGGTGGATGGAGGGCTTCCCTCATAGCTCAGATGGTAAAGAATCCACCTGCAATGCAGGAGACCCCAGTTCGACTCCTGGGTTGGGAAGATCTGCGGGAGAAGGGATAGGCTACCCACTCTAATATTCTTGAGCTTCCCTGATGGCTCAGCTGGTAAAGAATCTGCCTGTGATGCAGGAGACCTGGGTTTGATCCCTGGGTTGGGAAGATCCCCTGGAGAAAGGAACGGCTAGAGAATTCCATGGACTGTATAGTCCGTGGGGTCACAAAGACTCGGACACGAGTGAGCAACCTTCACTTTCACAGGTTGGATGGAATAGTGGAGTTACAGAAGGCCATCTGAAGTGGCACTTGAGTTTTTGCTTCAGTTGCTCAGTCATGTCTGACTCTTTGCAACCCATAAACTGCAGCATACCAGGCTTCCCTATCCTTCACTGTCTCCCAGAGTTTGCCCAAACTCATGTCCATTGAGTCATGATGCTACCCAACCATATCATTTTCAGTCTCCCCCTTCTCCTCCTGCCCTCAATCTTTCCCAGCATCAGGGTCTTTCCAGTGAGTCGGCTCTTTGCATCAGGTGGCCAAAGTTTTGGAGCTTCATCATCAGTCCTTCCAGTGATTGTTCAGGGCTGATTTTCTTTATGATATACTCGTTTGATCTCCTTGCAGTCCAAGAGACTCTCAAGAGTCCCTTCCAACACCACAGTATGAAAGCATCAATTGTTCGATGCTCAGTCTTATGGTCCAGCTCTCACATCCATACATGACTACTGGAGCAACCAAAGCTTTGACTAAATGGACCTTTGTTGGCAAAGTGATGTCTCTGCTTTTTAATACGCTGTGGGGTTGTCATAGCTTTTCTTCCAAGAAGCAAGCGTCTTTTAATTTCATGGCTGCAGTCACCATCCACAGTGATTTTGGAGTCCAAGAGAATAAAGTCTGTCACTGTTTCCACTTTTTCCCCATCTGTTTGCCATAAAGTGGTGGGACCTGATGCCATGATCTTTTTTTGAATGTTGAATTTTAAGCCAACTTTTTCACTCTCCTCCTTCACCCTCATTAAGAAGCTCCTTAGTTCCTCCTTTCTTTCTGCCATTAGAGTGGTATCATCTGCATGTCTGAGGTTATTATTTCTCCCAGCAATCTTGATTCCAGCTTGTGATTCATCCACCCCCACATTTTGCCTGATGTACTTTGCATATCTAAACTGAGTACAGGTTTAGAGATTACCAAGATGCACATTAAACATGAAATCATTGTTGAAAGAAAGCTATCCCTTTATAATCTTTGTGATAATAAACTGAATATCTCATTGTTGCACTGATGTTTGAGTTATCTTCTATTTATGACAAGTTAGAATGGTTTCCCATTTATGAGAATGATATAAAGTGTTCTTTTAAATTTTTTAATACCAAAATATGAATCAATGCAAAAATGTTAAATTAATAATTACACTTGTAGCATGAGGATATGGTAAAAATTACAAATTGATACTCAATGAAGTTTGAAGAATAGTTCAGTCGCCTGCCCTTGACACTCCTCATTTTTCTTCTTCTCCATCCCCCTCCTGCTTATAAACCTGAAGAAATAAAATATCTTAAAGTGTATACATAGTATTCTACTTTCTGTGAAAGAAAGAAGAGGAAATAAGGAGGCAAGCGTGTATCGGTTTATCTTTACAAATAGAAACATAGTAAAGGCAAATTCACAAACAGTGGAGTTGGGCACCTATAAGGCATGGTAGAAATTGGGGTAAAAGGGATACAAGAAGCAAAGACTGACACTTCTTCTGAGTAAACATTTTTGTATAGTTTGACTTTTGAAAGCATGTTAAGTGTCCTACATATGTAAAAAAATAAAAGAAAGGATGGGAGGAAGGAGCCTAAATGGAAACAAATGAACCCAGTGAAAAAGGAGGCAGGGAACTTTTGAAGAGTTGATATTATTCAAAAATGTCAATATCATATAAGAAAGTCTGTGGAAATAGTCCAGATTAAAGGGGACTCAATAGCTCGCTAAATGTAATACCTGATCCTGAACAAACAAGCTATACAGGACATTATTGAGTCAATTTATAAAATTAGAGTATGAACTGTATCTAAATTTATTAAAGTTAAAAACCCATACTGTATTATGTTTGAGAATAGCCTTAATTCTTAGGAATGCTGAAATATTTGGGGATAAAGGCCCATGATATGTGTAATTACTCTCAAGAGACTCCAAGGAGAAATACTGTATATGTGCAAAAGAGAGAGAGAGAACATAAATGATGGAGCATGCTGGGTAAAATGTTGATGATACAAGGATCTGGGAGGAGGTATAGAGCGCTCCTTATACTATGCCTATTCTTAGAGCTTTCTGATAAATGGAAATTATTCCCAAAATGAAAACTTTTAGAAATAAGAAATTAAAATGTGATCATGACGACACACATTCAGTGATGACAGAATGCTCAGCATCCTCTGACTTTATTGAGACCTTACAAGGCAATTGCGTGCAGAGAACTCGGCTGAGAGGCCTAATTCACCTCGGAATATCATAGTCTGGAGATCAAAGTGCCGTGATAAAGAGGCCTACTGGTTTTCTTGTTCTCTTATTCTAATGCTGGTCTAAGGAATCCAGTAGAGCTGCACCCAGAGCAGGTTAACTTAGCTAAGTCTTACCCAGAGTCTGGTTTATGTCTGTCTGTCTCAGAGGAGACCATCAGATCTAGGTACAGGCCACTGAACAGGACTGTGGAAAGCAGCATAGACCCAGAGTGTGAGCTGCAGGCTCATACTGGTTGAGCTTAGTAGAGTTGTGTGGCTTCCAGGCCCAGCGTGGGATAAACTAGCTAGCTTGTCATCCCAGAGGTCGTAGGCTCAGTACTGGCACTGAGAGACTTTGGCAAGAATTTAAAAATAGGAAACCTTGGAACTAAATTATGAACTGCCCTCCACACCCTATTGGTGACTTACCCAGGTTTCATCATCCAGAAAGACATGGTGTTCTTTGCAGTAAGTCAGAAAATGCTGATACCATCAATTCCATCACCGTAATTAGGATTCTATTAGTAGAGAACAAAATGAAATTAGTCTTATTAAATATATATATATATATATATATATATGTCCACATCTGAAAAATAATATCTAAAATAGCTTTAAGAAATCAGGTTTTCAATTTTTTCCAATTAAACCTATTTGTTATTCTTTCATGTTTCTTTTGTTAGGTCTCTTGCATGCAAACAGCAAAAAGCTCCCAACAGTTTTTGTTTAATTTTCTAAGAGAAAAAAAAACTAATTAATAAAATGCTATCTTTTTGCATAGTTTCTTTCCTTGGGGTTTGAGGGAAAAGCATAATCTTACTTGTAGAAGACCTTTAGAACAAGGGACACTCCTAGTGTCTATGATGTTCCCTAGGAGGCACTGTATTGAGGGGTCTCTAGGCTGGAAATACCAAGGTTAGGATAGGAAGTCAGGGAAATTTTTCTTCTAAAGGAGAGCTCTGTGAGGCAGTGGGGCAGTGAAACGAAGTGGTAGAAGCCCTTTTACTTGCCAATTAAAATAAGCATGACCTAAAAGAGGCCTGAGATGGCCGTTTGGGGCCTTGCTGACCCAGGCCACCCAATGTCTGTCTCTCTCCCCGTCTCCTCTCATATTTAGTATCCCTTTCTTGGCTGAGGGTGTAGGGGCTTTTCTCTGTTTTAGTTTTGGGACTTCAGCCAATTTCCATCCTGAGGAAGTTCTTAACATTTATTCTAAGAGAATGGATAGAAGAGGAGACTTGGCCAACAGTGTAAGGCCCACACTGCCTATTTGCCCAGCTCTGCACAGTGAGGAAGACAGAGGAGGAAGGTATGCCTAAGAGCCCAGACTCTGGCGTTGAATTTGATTCTTGGCCTCTCTGCATTAGTTCTGCACAGGGAGATTGTCATCTAACTTATTTTCATCAACTGTTATCTCTTGGAAAGGGAGAAGTAGGGAAATATCCTGAGCCCCAAAGCACTTATGTGTATCTCATTGCTAGAAAGACTGCTTGAAGGCCCTTCTTCTATGTAATGATGTGAGTCTGGGGCAGTGACCCCCTAGAAGTTTATACAGGGGAGCTAACAGCTTCCCTTTCATCACCCCTACCATGCCTTTGAAAGGCACTGATTTTTTTCTGTTTTAGTTTTACTTAGTTACAAGTTTTAAATATTTGTTAGACTGATACCTGAGGCTAAAGCTGGCTGAGAAGGAAAGCCTTTGACAAAGTGTATTTAGTTAGCAGATTTCTATCTGTTCAGCCAGTGTCCACATAGGTGTTGTATATTGCCTAATGCAAATATTATATGGTCCATTTATGTCTTGGTTTGGTGTGTTTCTGTGCTGTCTGTGTATCCTGTTTGTTTTTGGCATGTGTCTGTATCAACTGAGTAACTTGGCAAAGTCAACACGGCAAGTCATGAAATTCGTACTTGAACCCAGAGCTTTTAACCTGAAAGCTCATATAGTTGCATATGGGGCACTGGGCACACCCACCTTTATTTGTTCATGGTTGAATTCTGAGCTCCTAGAATGGTGCTTGGCACATGGAAGGCATTTCATAAGTATTTATTAAGTGAATGAGTGATTATTATGATAGTCTGGTGTTTTGATTCAGTCCAGTGCCAGTTTCTTTCCAGGCCTGCCTCTGAGAGCTCTCTGCCGGCATCAGCAATGCAGTGCTTCCGGCGGATATGACTCTGCCTTACAGTGATTACCCATTTATTTCCTTAGTTTCGTTACTGTAGCCATTCTTTCTCTTGTCTGTGTGTTAGTAGCTCAGTCGTGTCCAACTCTTTGCGACCCCGTGGACTGTAGCCTGCCAGGCTCCTCTGTCCATGGAGTTCTCCAGGCAAGAACACTGGAGTGGGTACCCATTCCTTTCTCTAGGTGCTCTCCCCAACCAAGGGGTCAAACCCGGGTCTCCTGTACTGCAGGTGGATTCTTTACCATCTGAGCTATCAGAGAAGAATCATACTCTTTCTCATATTACAATTTTAATTTTATTTTTCAAATCTAGTGGGTAGTGAAGGGTGCTAGGAGTTTTTGAGATCCTGATTTGTCTTATCTGTCTGATTAATTACTGGACTGGGGGTTTGGATGTTTTACAGCTTTTGGATCTCTTCATCCAGTGGGATTGGTCAACCTACCTTGCTGACTACGGTCAGCCCACCTGCAAGTACCTCCGGGTGAACCCTGTGACAGCTCTGACCCTGCTTGAGAAGTGAGTACCCATCCCATGGTCTGTTTTGAGGGGTGGGGTAATGGGGAGGGGAGATTGATACCGAGGATAATTTTCTCTTTGCCCCTACCTTGAAAAGATGGCAAAGAGGCCCCACTCTTAATGCTGCCACGGGTGCTCTCAGCAGTTTCCATCACTGGATTTGGCAGTCCAGTCTTCCTTTTGGAGCTCTTAATCCCTGAGCCCCAGCAAGCTAGGGCAAGTGTGGGTCAGGGGAACTGTGACATTACCTCAGAGCTTATCTAGAGATGACAGGAGAAAGGAAGATGCCTTAGCTTGGGGCTCAGGTCAGCCTGGTGAACAGAGTGAGCCAGCCCCAGCCATCTGGGGTGTGATGATGGATGAAGAGCGTCCCCACAGAACAGATTGCTTCTCTGGTTTCTGGCAAAGAAGGTCCTGAAATTATTTCAGCTGCCCCACCAACCCTTGCCTCCGTCAGATTGAGCTTTCTCAGGTTGAGTAGCCCAAGAAAGCTGCATTGGAAGTGTCTAACTCTTGCCTTAAGCAGTCACTAGCCAGCAAAAGTGGCTGCCATAGGACTTTCACATCTCTGAAGCAGAGGTGCTACCACTGAGATTGAGTTAGCCAGCTCCAGAACATCTCACTAACCAGTATGTCACCCAGATGCTAGAATCTGCACTGCATTGTAGCCTGGCCCTGGCTTTAGCTTACCTATTAGAGAGCTGGCAGACCGGAGACAAAGACCCATGTAAAAAGGAAGCTTTTCCTTGTCGTCAAACCCTTGGCTCCTTAGAAGCTTCTTAAAAGAGTGTCCTGCATCTAGACAGTGTAGCAAGTCTACATATATAGCCAGTCAGGCAGGTCTAAAATCCTAAGAAGGCAAGGATCAGAGTCCAGGAGGCCAGAGTGAAGCCGTAAGCAGGAGAGGCTGAGGGGTACCTTCCTACTAAAGGCTATAATAGGGGAGAGAAGGAGAGGAGGTAGAGTGGGTGAGAGCAGGAGGCAGGGGTGTATGTTTGGAGCCAAGTCACTAAGAGCCCAGAACTGACTTTTTCCAGATCAAGACAGAGACTCATGTTTCCATTTTAACTCTGTTTCCCATGATTCTCTCTCCCAATGACCTTCTTCCCTAGGATATCTAGAGAGTAAGTATATTATTCACTTGGGCCTTTTCCACTACTTTGAGGCAAGTCCTTCTGGTTTCCTCATTGACACTAATGACTACACTAAAATCCCTACCCTGTGAGTTGTCCCCACCCTGACATACTAATCTGCTAAACCGGCCTAGTGCCAGCTGGCTGGCTGCCTCCTCTCCCCTTGGTCCTTCAAGTGACCCCTGGCTTACCAGTTCCTTTGGGGCTGGGAGTGGTGACAGGGATTTTCCCCCATCAGTGCCAGGTAAAAGGTTGCTCCCGCCCACCTTCCTGGCACACTCAATACTCTTGCTAGTCCAGGGCCTGAAATCCAGCCCTGACACAAGGGAGCTTCCTCAGCAGTCTTCCCGCCCTCCTAGTGGTGAGGCCCTGGCTTCAGGATGTCCCACAGAAGACTCTTTCTTAGAGGCAAGGCCTCATCCACATTCTCAGCACCCTACTGGCTTTTGTGCTGCAGCTCAGGTGTCCTGTTCATTATGTGCTCAGATGGGCTCTGGGATTCCCTTCAGCCAGTTGCCTCTCTCAACAGTTCTTACTCCTCTGTTCCTGAGAATCTCTAGATCCAGGAAGTACTGGCTGATCTACTTCCTGTGGATCAACAACAGGCTAAAATAATCAGCCTCTCGCTGTACTTACCCCAGGTGCTCAGCAGGATTTAAAAGCTCCCTTCCAAACACAGTAGGGCTGGAGGCCACCCAGATCACTAATATCCACATTTCCCAGCCTCATAGGAATCAGTCTCTTGACTTGACCCTCTCCTGCTTTCCCCACAGCCAGCTCTACCACCAGAGCTCAATACCCTCTCCTTTCCAACCTGACACTTTTTAGCAGGATGAGACGCGGAAGGACACAAAGACCTGATGAGGAATTTCAGGAAAGAGAAGAGCCCCCGGTGTCTTTGAGAGGTGTCCAGGGCCAAAGTAGATCCAGATCCTGGGCTCACAGACTGTGATGGGGGTGGGGGGGCTCTCCTTTGGTTTTAGAGCGTTGCAGGGTACACACCAGCATGCCACCGTTAGCCCTCAGGGCACCTGGGTTTCTCCTTCAAGTAATCCCCACTCCAGGCCTTAATGGCTAAGAAATCCTGGCCTCTGGGGCCCAGAGACTACCCTCTTCTCCTGTTCCCTCCTACCTTATTTCTGCACCTCCCCTCAGGGAGTTGAAAGCCATCTCTGTCTTTGGGCTGCTTTGAGGAGTCATGAAACTAATGACCACATAGGATGTTAAATTAAGTGTCCTATAATGGTCAGAAGTGCTTTTCTTCCTTTATTATCCTTTTTGATTTGTTTAGTGTTGGTTTTATTTAGATTTATAGTATATCCAGCAGAGGAGTTGTTGTCTGGGATAAATAATCCTAAGTCAAGCCAGTTCCACAAACATCATGGTGCGGTTACTGTTTGAGGGACCAAATACAGTAATCATCATAGCCTTGAGGTCCTTTGTGCTTTCTTTTCAACCTAAACCTCTAAACCTCTGTCATCTCTTTTTCCTCCCTTTCAAGCATGGACCTCCACATGTGGGTGGTTGTACCTTATATGCAGTGTCTAAGTATGCTTGATGAGTAACTCCAGGTTCAAGGCCCTAAAGCTTAGGGAGGAGAGAGGAGTCTCAATTCGTTTGTGGCTGTCACCATCAGCCAGAGCCATAAACTGGGATGCTCATCGGAACCTCCCTACCGTATGGATATAAACGTCCTTATGGACTCTCTGACCTTCTGACCTACTGGCCTCTCTAGTCCATCCCTCTGCACGGGGCCTCCCCACAGGAAAAAGTTGTCCAGGATTAGCCAACAGCCCCTGGGAAGTCTTCCTGGGAGTAGTTTACTCCCTGGTGCCAGGTTTCTTCTGTCCCCTCTCCCCACCCATCTCCATGCAGGGCAGGGGGCTGTGAAGTCAGAGAGCTGGCCGAGTTCCCGAAGGATGGTAGTGAGGAGCCACCTAGGCCAACCCCAGGGATAAATGAGTCTGGGCAGTGTCCTTCCTTCTCTACCGTTAGAACTGTCTGTGGGCTGGAGATCCAGTGTACAGAGGCTGGGGCCAAAGTTGACAGTCACCAAAAAATAACAGGGGCTGGGGCCCCTTTCAGGCTTGAGGTTCCTCTGGATCTCGGCCTAGCCTTGACTTTCTCCATCCATGCTTTTCAGTTAGGTCTCTCCATCTGCAGACTTGATGGCCAGAACTGCCCAGGGTTTGTGCTCTAGGAATATGCTGTCTTGGGAGCTTTAGCAGGAGCCAGTTAAAAAGCTTTCCGAAGGTCCAGGTCTGAAGATGTAGCAGCCACTGAGAACTCAGGGGCTTCTCTTGCCTACAGCCCTGGTTTTTCAAGTGAGAGAATGGCTCAGCCTTTTGGCACCTGCTTTCCTCAGCACCATGCCCTCCGAACCACCTCACTGCCTCTGGGCCCCTATTCTGAGGCAAAGGAAAAGAGATCAGTCAAGCCCTTGGTTTTGTTAGGAGTAGGATAGAGTTACAGCTAGAGTAATGTTTAGAAATGCATAGTGGCTTTCAGTTACTCGTGTTCTTTTGAAATTGCTAGTTAAGAGCATTGTCCTGCTTTCCCTTTCAAATACCAGCTGTAAGGTCCCAGCAGGATTTAGTAGGTTCAGGGGGTAATGAGAAGACCTTGGGTATTCTCTGAGATCCTGCAGCAGGTGTCAGCTACCTGTAATAGGCTCATACCTGGGCATAGAAAGGAAGGAAGTAGGTAGGGTGAGTATCGATAGTAAGGGGGCTGGCCATGGCTAGCTCTCAACTGTTTTCCAGAGGTGACTGAAGTTGGGAGGGATGACGATGCCAGCAGGGCAGCTTTCTGAATAGTAGATAGTAGATGAGTATGGGCCTGACAGTGGAAATGTTCTGGACTCTCTCAACTCCGGGTGGTGGTTAAGACATGTTGGCCACCATCGCCGCCTCGAACGCTTTGCTCTCTTTCTTCCCTTATCTGTTTAGGATGAAGGACACCAGCCGCAAGAACAACATGTTTGCCCAGTTTCGGAAAAATGAGCGAGACAAACAGAAATTGATTGACACTGTGGCCAAGCAACTCCGGGGACTCATCAGCAGCCACCACTCATGAAGACGGGCCTCGGGCCCACAGAGGCTGCTGACTGCAGCCCCAGAGTCCGGGACCCAGCGCTGGCTGGCCCTGCATTTGTGCATTCTTCTTCAAAGAGAACAAATGTATTTTTTTATAATAACCTATGTACAGTATTCGCATAACCTTTCCCTGTAGTAGAAGAGGCACAAGAGTAAGCAAGTCCATGAGATGCTGCTAGGCTGGGCTTCAGGGGAAGTCACGCTACACCGTGTTTGCCTAGAGACGGTGGCGTTGTCAGTCCAGTATGAGGAACCACCTTTCATCCGTGGCTCTAGAGCTTAGGTCTGGGGCTCAGAAACTGCATAAACAAAATGGGTACTTGGCACCGGGAGGTAAGGTGAGTAGGCAGAAGGATAATAAAGTACATCCTGTTCACTCCTAGGTGCCCCTTTCACTGCGTAGGTGAGGCTGGTTGTTGTTGATGCAAGGAAAGGGCCTGGAAGATACTACTACTTGGTCTATGAAAGACCGACACACAGTTGTGGAGTTCCAGAGGTTTCTTGTTCTCAGTCCACTGACCTTCCCTGACCAGACAACCAGCATGCCATTGTGACCAGATGACAGCTTCACCGCAGTCCCCCAAGGATGGCGTCTTTTAGCCCAGATCTGCCCCCAGTGCTTTTGCTCCTGATTTTTCCGGGGCATGGAAGAGCTGAGTACGCAGTGGGACTACCTAGACCTTATGACTGGCTGTAGGTTGCCCCCCAGCCAGGAGGAGGTCTTAAAAGCCAGTGTGAATGGGATCAGAGCCCCAGACCCTTCCCCACTGCTCTCACTGCCCTCTTTCCGGGTCACGGGCTTGGTTCCGGGCATAGGTCCAGTTATTCCATAGCCGGAATCTCAGGTTTGACCTCCTCCAGCAGTGTCACTGGGATAGTCAGATTGCAGAAGCCTGAAGGAGGACCTTCTGCTCCCCCCTTGGGTAAAGTCTGAAGATTACTTGGACTCCTTCCTTTGTGTTTTAAAATCAGTTTTCTGGCCGCCACCTCTATATGAGACGCCACCAGCTCTGTGCTGTGGGCAGAGCTGGACTAGATGCCTCTGGGGCGGGGCCGCTGTCGCCATGGAGTAGAGCAGGTCAACCATGTCCAGTGGCTCGTCACCCCAGCCACCCCTCACCAAGTCATACCCTGGACAAGAAGCTCCTGCCCAAGCCTAAAGCTTCCACCCCGTTTTGAAGTCCCCATAGCTGTCTTTTGGCTTTGAGAAAGATTGCCTGTAGTCCTATCCCCCAAGCTCTGGAGTTTGCAGAGGAGCCTGAACCGGCTATGTCCTCTGTCGCAAATGGGCTCCTGTGATTTAATGCAAAGGCTTTGCTATGAGGTCAGTCAGCGGAACCTGCCCTTTAAGACACTTCAGGAAGACGCTATTAAGGCTGCTGGCGAGAGTATAATTGCACATCACCAAACAATGACAAATAAGCCACACAGGCCTTTCCAGCCAGGATTAGTGGGAATAAAGACTCATCAAACAGAATTCTTCACTACCTTTGTCAGCTACTGAGTTGCTTCTAGGGAGGGCAGTGCTTCCTTTTCACTCCCCTGCCCCCCTGCCAAATATTATGTCACAACCTGAAAACCATGGGGAAGAAAATATGCACACGGACACACACAGACTTCCTCAAAACTGGAAAGACCAGGCTGCGTGTGTGCTCTGCAGAAGCTTTCTGAGGCTCATCCTCAGGGCTAGTCATCCTGAGGGCTTGGTCCAGGGTCTAAGAATGAGGCTCAGAGGTGGGTGCTGCCACTCAGGACTTCCATAGCCAAGAGAAGGCAGGGGTCCAGTGGGAATGAGACCTAAAACGCCATCTCTCGAATTCTGGACTTTATTAGGAAAGAGCAAAACATGATCACTCTAATCCTATTGCCTAAGAAGGGCCCCAAACACCCTACAGCAGGATCTCTTCTGCTTTGAATGCTGAGACTTTGAAGTGGAATGGAGGGAACCTTAAGTATGTCACTTTTTTTTTTTTCAAACGTTTCATTGTTGGTCTGGTCTCAAACCTGTACCCTGGAGAAACAGTGCTACAAAGAGAAAATGAACAGGGTGGAGGACCGGGGATTACCCTGCCCCTTGCACACAAAAGTCCTTTTGTAGAAAACACTTACTCAAGCCCAAGACTCACAGGGTAGATCCTTTGTTAGATCCCTTCTTTCCTCTTGGTCTGCCTCCAGCCTTCCCTAACAAAACCAGCGTGCACCTACTGAGTTGTCTGTGGAGACACACTCTTGGTGACCAGGGAAAGGTGAAAACAGGGACCGGCAATGTCCAGACTGTTTGAATTGGTGAAGTAGGAGTTCTCAGTTTTGTCTATAGGCCTCAAGCTAGGTCAGCCCTTGAGAGGACTTGTACAAAGCATGGGTGCCTGTGTCCCCCAGAATCCTGAGATCTGGCCTCAAATGCCGAGAGATGTAGATACACCCCAGAGGCCTCAGTAAGAGGCGAGAACATGGATTCTTGGAGGCCTTTCCATCTTCTAGTTGGCTGAGTTCTTGGGAAAACCAGATCCACATTCCTGAAGGGGCAGTCAGGTTTAGGACCCTAGTGGGTTGCAAGTAGTAATTTAGGCAGCTGGAATAGTTTTAATGTATCACATTTCAAAATCTCTGAGTAGACTAAATGAAGCTGCTGATGGTGGGGAAGAACAGGACATGAAAATTGGAAGCAGCAGAGAGTTGCCATTGGTAAAGGGAATATACAGCACCCAGGGAGCAATGCCCAGCATTTGCACTGTCTCCCAGGCCTCCAAGTCAGCCTAGCTTCACTGCACACTTGACAGGTGCTTGCTCAGCGAGTCCCAGACCCAGGCCCTTTGTCCCCAAGATTGGCATTGGCTGTGACTCTGCCCATGAGGCCTCTGAGCACACTCCCCAGGGCCCGCTGCAGAAGCCCCCTCACCAGAGCCGCACTTCTCCCAGGACACTGCACCTGGCTGCTTCTGTTGCCTCTTTCATCTTTTTCCTTTGCCTGAGTTTGCAATTACTTTTCACTAATGTGTTGGAAATGGCCTTTTTATTTTGCACAAATAGTTGCACATTTATGAGGGAAATTTAGGAAAGTCCATTTTTAACTCTAAAGGGAACTTTTTTCTTTAAAACTCAACCAGTAAAGCTACTGATACAGATGGTCCTCATGGTTAGTAGAAAACCTCTTACATGGAAAGAGCATGTCTATTCCTCCTGTATGTTCTCTTTTAATTACTATTAAATAAGGGAACCTACGTACCTGTTCAAAAGCCACCGTGTTGTCTCATGATTTTTGCCTGTTCAAAAGCCACCGTGTTGTCTCATGATTTTTGTTCTCCCGCCCCTTTCACACCGTGGAGAATGGTTGGTGATCTGGATACAGACACTGCACCCCTTCAGCTGCACTGAGGACTGGAGTAGGCAGAAGCCTGCTGGGGAGGAGAAAGCCGCCTGCTAGACGACGCAAGAAATCGAATCGTGGCCTTGGAAACATTCCAAACCACTGGCCTAGGCTTTCCTGCCTGTACCATTAATACTGGCATCATCGTCATCAAGAGGAATAACCCTTGAATTGCCTGATTTATGAGGAGTACCTGGCTAGGCAACTAGGGGCTTACTGTGTTCTGAACACTGGCCCTGCCATGGAAAGGCTCCTGGTTAAGACAGAGCCAGGAGGGATTATCTAGGAGAAGGAGCGAAATGAGCCTCTCTTAGAGCCTGGTGGGAAGAGGAACAAGCATCACAGACTGCTGTGTGAATGGCTCTCATCAGGGAAGCAGCACAGAGAAAAGTGAAAGTCGCTCAGTCGTGTCCCGCTCTTTGCGACCCCATGGACCATACAGTCCATGGAATTCTCCAGGCCAGAATACGGGAGTGGGTAGCCTTTCCCTTCCCCAGGGGATCTTCCCAACCCAGGGATCGAACCCAGGTATCCCGCATTGCAGGCAGATTCCTAACCAGCTGAGCTACCAGGGAACAGAGAAATGGGGATGTTAATTAGCTGGGCCTTAAAGGAATTAGATTCAGTATGGTACAGACCACGTTAGAGTGAAAAGTTGGCACAAGTCTGGTAGGCATATCTGAAACCATGGTGAGTGAGGCCTGAGATGTCTGTGCAACAGCACACAGCCTTCCTGGCCCCAGGCTGGCACGGAATGGGAATAGGCCGGAGAGAATTTCTTCAGTAACAAGTCCGACCACTGGAACTTGGCTTCAATGCCTGAGAGACCTGGGCTTCAGCTCCTGCTGTACCACTTACCAACTGAATGACCTTGAACAGTGAACTCCCTGAATCTCATAACCCTTATCGGTGAAAGCAGAACCTTAGTCAGGCTTAATGTGTAGGCTTGCTGTGAAGTGTAACTGGGCTACGGATGGTCAAAAGGCCTAGCCATTTCCTAGCCACACACACAAGCTCTTCCAGGCCTTTCCCTCCCTCGCCTCCAGTTCCACAACATGCAGTGACAACATCATGTAGAATTGTCCAGAGCATCTCTGCGTCCATTTCCCCTCCCAAAGCCCATCACAGGCTTCATAGTACTGAGGTCCCCCAAGCTTCTGCGTAGACACTGAGATACAAGCCTTCACTTCAGACAGCCAGTTACCTGGCTCAGAGGAGAGCCATTCCTTCAGGTGGGATCTGCCCCTCAATTCCACTTGGAACCTCCTCTGCTAAAACTTACATCTCCTTCTAAAGTTTAGAAGTTCTTGACCAGAATTCCATGAACCCTTGGAGTGTGTATGTGGGGGAATCTATGTACATACACACAGGCTTATATGCACTCAGTGTTCTGGCTAGAAGGTACATGGCTTTCATCAATGTCTAAGGAAGATTCAGGACTAAAATCCTGAATAGTAACCAGATCCCTTTGGAAGTATAGATCTCCCAGTAGGAGAAGCCAGACACTGAGCAGTCTCCTCCTCTCCGTGCCTCACAGAGTTCTGGCAGGAGATTTTTCGAGACGTGCAGCTCTGCCTCCCACCTCTTCCGGGAGCCTCCACATGGAACTCTGGTCGCACCTAAAAACCGTACAACCATTCCTAGCTTGACCTCCCCGATCCAGTTTAGGATACCCAGGGGCACGTGAGGACCCTGTGCTTCTGAGAAGACAGACTTCCAGCTGGTTGAGGGAATCGCAAGCAAGAAGGGCCAGTCCAGAGGCTTGGGCTGTGGAAGCTGAACTGAACCCAGACTGTTTCCCACAGCTTCTGAGTCTGAGCGCTGACTGCGACAAAGTCTCGTCCACGGCCTTGTCCGGAGAGGGCCCAGCAACCCTTGTGGTACGGATGCACTGTGGGGAACCACCCCAAACTAGGGACCCTTGTCTCATCTGCTCACCAGGCAGATGAGGATGGGGAATAGCCAGTGGGAGATAAGGGGAGGGGGGAGAAAGTGCCAGGCCCTTTACCCCGGAGGCCTCAGCTTTGACTTAATGGACACCGGAATGAGAGAGCCTCCAGGCCCAAGGGACCAGAAGACAAAGGCTCTCGAGGAAGTGCAGGGAGGCGGAGGGGAGTGGTGGGGGCCGGGCATTGTGCTGGAGCACCACCCCTCTATCTGTTTCAATCACTGCTAGGGTTAGGGTTACCCTGCATTTGGGGCCCCAGCTCCTCTGTGGGGTCTATGACATCAGCTGTTGTGATGTTAATGGAGCCCCTCCCTGTTCCCCTCCACTTCCCCCGCACAGAGGGTACCCCTGCACTGGCCAGCCCACATCAGCTCCTGGGGAGGATTCCAGCTCCTATTCCCTCAGGGAGGGGGCAGTCTGTGGGCCCAGAACCCAACCCAAACAACAGCCCCCCTCCCAGTCTGAACCCACTGCTAAGTGTACCTTCCAAGCCCAAGCTGTGACCTTCCTCTCTCCAAAGCTCCAGAAAAGGAATGAAATCTGAACATTGGGACGCTTTTCTGGCCGTAAACAATCCTTCCATTCTCTAGGCTCAATGATGGGTCTATTCCCTCCTGTAAATGGGTCTCGTAATCTTCAACTTTTACCTTTGCTTCTAAGGGTAATTAATTGCATCTCCCTCTTGTTCTCCCCACACACTCCCCTCTCTGTTACAAGGCTCAGGTTAAGCTGGGTGGATGGCTTTTCTTTTTCTCGTCCATAGAGTGCTTATTTTTAAAGCTGATGGAGTAATGCCCTGCCCTCTGCAGTGAACCTCTTTTCCAGAGAAGCTTGCTAGGGAAACACCACTTCCCTGGGCACAGGAAAGGGGGCCTCAGACTGTCCAGCTTTTCAGAGAGCCAGCTCTGAGCTACCATTTCATTCCTCCCAACCACCAGATATGTTTCCAAGGTTTTAAGAAAGACATTTTCAGGTACCACTCAGGAGCAAAATGGAGGGTTAAGTAGTGATCTGGGAGGTAAAGATGGGCATGGGAGAAAGCAAGACCAAAGGGTCAGAGTCTGTTTTTTTCCAGGATGAGGAGACACAGTGAGATTCAAGTGCAGGGCAGCTTGAGGACATTCAGGTTGGAGGTGAGGGTAAGACCCATGAAGGCCAGCTGGTAGAGAGACTGCCATGGTAGAGGTAGGTCACGCAAGCAGCAAGTTGAACCCCACAGAGACTGGTGGTTTCCAATGTCAGTGTCCTTGTCTGATGCGTCTGCTCTTCGAAGGCGGGAAAGACATCACAGGCCTGTCGGAGGCCCCCGCAGCACCTCACCCAGCAGATGGCATCTGCGCTCTCATGGCCACATCAAGTCACACTTCGTGATTCGCTACCGAGAGAGGGGACTGTGGGAGCAGCGCTCCTTGCTAAGAGGAATTCTGCGTCACTGGCATTCTTGAGAAAGCATATGGTGATAATAAAAAGCAAACCACCGTTTAGCCAGGTTTATTACCGTGTAAAATTCTCTGCAGATATGTTCCATTCCACTCTTGGGATGCCACGGAATAAGGAACAGGTGGAAAACAGATTGAGTAAGGTGAGAAATCAAAGTAGCGTTTTAATACCTGCTGGGTGGGGTGTGGTCCTGGTGGTGATGGTGAACGTGTTCACACACGCCTACGCACACATGCACACGGAGATCCGACAGTACTGCTGGAGGTTCTCCCCACTGGACCCGAAGGCCATTCCCCCCATGTAATCACTGCTCACAGGATAGTGATGTTCTTTCAGATCATTTTACTGCACACATACTGACTTTTTTCACAAAAAAAGGTATGGTGTATTAAACAACAGGATTGGTTTTTTTTCTGCACAGTATATCTTAAACATTTTTGTGGCAACACTACAGGATATCTTCATCCTTTGTGAAGATCATAATTATTTCTATTGCACAGATATACCTTGAGTTTGTTTAACCAATTCCCAATTGATGGATATTTGGGATGTTTCCAGTATTTCACAGGCATTTCACAGTATATCAAGACATCTGTAGACATCTTTGCCTTGTTTAGGTATTTCTGCAGCATACAGTTTCAGGAGCAAACTTGATTGGTTAAATGCTATAAATACCATAAATATTAATAAAAAGTGTGTCTTTCTAGCAAATCACCAACTTAGACTGTCTCTAATACTATATGAATTTGCTTGTATTCTCAGCCCTAAGAAATTTCAATATTCTTCATTCATTTTTTACAAAAGTAAAAAATCATTTCCTTTTGTTTTATTTATACTTCCTTATGGTGAGCCTAAGCATCACTTATGTTTATTGCTCATTGTATTTCCTCTTGTATGAAGCAGCCATCCATTTAATGTGCCTTTAAAAAAATAGGTTGTTTCCTTGTTCATAGGATTTGTAACTCTTTGTCTATGTGGGATTTCAGTTATTTTTTCCCAGCTTTTCTTTTGAGTTTGTTCATGGTCCATATCTTTCAGAATTCTTCATTCTACAAGTTAAAAAAGAAAAAAACAGCTCAGAAAAGGAGATTTATTGATTGAAAGTCCAAAGTTAGTTCAAGGTTGCTTTGTTTCAATGACTAAAAAACATCTAGGTTCTTTCCTGCTTTCTACTATCTTTTCAAATAGCAAGGACATCCTAAATTTCACTATCCTTCTGGTGTCTGACTCATTTTTCCAGGTTTCATGTCTCCCCACCACACTGTGTAGAAACTGACTTCCATTGGCCCACTGAGATGAGTGAGGAACCTTCTGTACCATATGCCTCCCTTATTTGGAGACCTAAATTTAATTACACGTCATTCTTTTTGATCAAGACCAATTCATGAGTTTACTGCTTAGGCCAGAGTGACTTGTACCAATCATGGTGGCAAAGGCAACAGGGTTACCCTGAAAGATTAAACCAATCAGTTCTTACCCCTAGAATTTATAGTAAAGAGGTATTAATACTCACCACCAAGCACACTGCAAGACATCTGCGCAGTGGGGAAGAGGTGGGAAGAATATTGAGGAGACAGACCACAATGTTCACTCCATGGTGCTTCTTTGTCATATAGAAAGTGTTTTCTTTTTTGGAACGTTATCAAAATTTTCATTTATGATGTTTAGATTTCACATCATACTTAGATTTTCCCCTCTTCAAAACTGTAAAAACATTGACCCATGTTTTCTTTTGATATTTGTGTTTAATATAGCAACCATTTATCAGTTTGAATTTTACTTAGAGGTGAAGAATGTGGCAGAGATCCAGCTTTTTCTTTTTTTCCAAATGGCTCACCAGTTGTCCCCCAACATCACTGATTTCTTTTTAAATGTTATTTTTCATCATCTATAAAATTCCCATTTATTCTTGGGTCTATTTCTGGACTTTCTACACTGTTCCATGATCATTCTGTTTCTGAGCCATTACCATATTTTTAGTTACCATTGTCTTTGTAATTTGTTTTAATATCTAGTAACCTACATCGTGGATTAGGAAATGGCAACCCACTCCAGTATTCTTGCCTGGAGAATTCCATAGACAGAAGAGCCTGGCGGGCTACAGTCCACGGGGTCACAGAGAGTCGGACACGGACTGAAACTACTGAGCACACGTGTGTGCAACCTACATCACGGTTTTCTTTTTTCAAAATGTTCTTCAATATTTGGATACTTATCCTTCCCAACTAGTTTTTTTTTTTTAATTGAGGTATAGTTGCTTTAAAATGTTGTATTCTCCGAGAGTAGTTTTAATCTTTAAAAAACTGTTTAAAGATATATTGTGATTTTGACCAGAATTGCACTGAATTATAAAATAATTTACAGGTAAATGACAACTTTATAACGTAAAGCCTGTCTATGCAATGATGAAAAATGTTTATTTACTCATCACATGTATGTTCCTCTGACAATTTTTAACATTTTCTTCATTTAGATTCTTTGCATTTCTTATTCAATATAATCACAGATGTTTTATGTTTCATTATTGTTATAAATGAGATCTCTCCTTCCATGTTCTATATTTTCTTCAGCTTTTAATTATAGAAGTAACATGTAAACACCTATAAAATTAGCAAAACTCCTGAAGTCTGATATTAGCTAATATTGGTAAAGATATGGAGAAACATTTGTAGGAAGATAAATTAATACAACTACTTTAGAAAGTAGTTTGATGATGCTGATCCAAACCCCTCATCCACAACTCAGAAATCCAAAGAGCTCTGAAAACTGAACACTGTTTCCTAACTCATTTGGTGGCAAAACCTGACCTGATGTGAAGCTCTGTATCATCTTTATTTCTCTCACTTAATGTGAATATTTATATTTTCACCACAGAAGAAATAACACATTTGATTATAGAATACTTTCCCAAACCCTACTGAGAGTGTTAGATATGGCATATATACTATGTTGCCTTTCTTTTTTTTTTTTTTATTGGTTTTGCCATACAATGACATGAAACCGCCATGGGTTTACATATGCTCCCCCTCCAGAACCCCCCTCCCTCCTCCCTCCCGATTCCCCCCTGGGACATCTCTGTGCACCAGCCCCAAGCATCAATCCTGGGCTGGCGATTGATTTCACATATGATAATTAACATGTTTCAATGCCTTTCTCCCATACCATCCCACCCTTGCCCTCATCCACAGAGTCCACGAGTCTGTTCTATACATCTGCGTTCCTTTTGCTGTCTCGCATGCAGGATTCTTGTTACGGTCTTTCTAAATTCCATATATATGCGTTAGTATACTGTATTGTTGTTTTTCCTTCTGGCTTACTTCACTCTGGATAATGGGCTCCAGTTCCGTCCATCTGAGTAGAACTGATTCAAATGAATTTTTTTTTTAATGCTGAGTAGAATTCCATTGTGTATATGTACCACAGCTTTCTTATCCATTCGTCAGTTGATGGGCATCTAGGTTGCTTCCATGTCCTGGCTATTGTAAACAATGCGGCGATGAACATTGGGGTACACGTGTCTCTTTCAATTCTGGTTTCCTCGGTGTGTATGCCCAGCAGTGGGATTACTGGGTCATATGGCAGGCCTATTCGCAGTTTTTTAAGGAATCTCCACACTGTTTTCCATAGTGGCTGTACTAGTTTGCATTCCCACCAACAGTGGAAGAGGGTTCCCTTTTCTCCACATCCTCTCCAGCGTTTGTTGCTTGTAGACTTTTGGATGGCAGCCATTCTGACTGGTGTAAAGTGATAACCTCATTGCGGTTTTGATTTGCATTTCTCTGATAATGAGTGATGTTGAACATCTTTTCATGCGTTTGTTAGCCATTTTTATGTCTTCTTTGGAGAAATGTCTGTTGAGTTCTTTGGCCCACTTTTTGACTGGGTCGTTTATTTTTCTAGAATGGAGCTGCAGGTGTTGCTTGTATATTTTTGAGATGAATTGTTTGTCCGTTGCTTCACTGGCTATTATTTTCTCCCATTCTGAAGGCTGTCTTTTCACCTTGCTTATAGTTTCCTTTGTTGTGCAGAAGCTTTTAATTTTAATTAGGTCCCATTTGTTTACTCATGCTTTTAATTCCAATATTCTGGGAGGTGGGTCAGAGTGTTTTGCCTATGTTATCCTCTAGGAGTTTTATAGTTTCTGGTCTTATGCTTACATCTTTGATCCATTTTGAGTTTATCTTTGACAAAATTCAACATCCATTTATGATAAAAACCCTCCAAAAAGCAGGAATAGAAGGAACATACCTCAACATAATAAAAGCTATATATGACAAACCCACAGCAAACATTATCCTCAATGGTGAAAAACTGAAAGCATTTCCCCAGAAGTCAGGAACAAGACAAGGGTGCCCACTCTCACCACTACTTTTCAACATAGTTTTGGAAGTCTTGGCCACAGCAATCAGAGCAGATAAAGAAATAAAAGGGATCCAGACTGGAAAAGAAGAAGTAAAAGTCTCTCTGTTTGCAGATGACATGATCCTCTACATAGAAAACCCTAAAGACTCTACCAGAAAATTACTAGAGCTAATCAGTGAATATAGTAAAGTTTCAGGATACAAAATCAACACACAGAAATCCCTGGCATTCCTATACACTAACAGTGAGAAAATAGAAAGAGAAATTAAGGAAACAATTCCATTCACCATCGAAACAAAAAGAATAAAATACTTAGGAGTATTTCTACCTAAAGAAACAAAAGACTTGTATATAGAAAAGTATAAAACACTGATGAAAGAAATCAAAGAGGACACAAATAGATGGAGAAATGTGCCGTGTTCGTGGACTGGAAGAATCAATATAGTGAAAATGAGTATACTACCCAAAGCAATCTATAGATTCAATGCAATTCCTATCAAGCTACCAGAGGTCTTTTTCAGAGAATTAGAACAAATAATTTCACAATTTGTATGGAAATACAAAAAACCTCGTGTAGCCAAAGCAATCTTGAGAAAGAAAAATGGAACTGGAGGAATCAACCTACCTGACTTTAGGCTATACTACAAATCCACAGTCATTATGTTGCCTTTCTAAAATCCAAAAAATTCTTATCCTGAAACGTATCTGACCATAAGGGCATTGGGCAATGCATTGTGGGCCTGCATCCAAGAAAGATGCCCCTGTCCTAAGACCCAGCAGTGTTGCTTCTGAGAGCATTCCCTTGGGAAATCAAGCCTGTGGGCACGGGGAGACATAAGACTGTTCATTCTAGCATTGCTTGTAATGATGAAAAACTAGAAATTACCTAAAGGCCCACCAAGCAGTGAGTAGATAAATTGTGATATATTCACCTAATAGAATGTATCACAGCAGTTAGAATGACCTATAGTTACATATGTCAATATGAATAAATCTTTAAAAAGTTGAGTAAAAAAGCAAGTTGAAGAATGATAACAGTGCCTTGTAACTCTGAAAACATGAGGGAGAATGATAAACAGTAAGTTCCTCCTGCAGTAGGAGGAACAAAATCAGGTCCACTGGGGTACACAGGGGTTTTTACTTTATGTAGTCTAATTTCTTTTTAAAAAATCTGAAATGAACATGGCAAAATGTTGAAATGTTTTTACAAATAGATTTGTAGTCTACATAATGTCCCTAACCCCTGTGTGGCTGTATAGTATTCCATGGTGGGACTACTCCTTAATTTGGCCATTTCCTTACTATTTATTGATATTTAACTTGCTTTCACTTGCCATAAGCAAAACTGCAGAATCAAGCACATTCGATATCTTTTTGCATTTATACAAACATTTTTTAAGAGTGCTAGTAATTCCTGGGAATGATGTTAGTAGGTAAAGGGTATACATTTTATGGACTCCCCAGATGGCACTAATGGTAAAGAACCTGCCAGCCAATGCAGGCTACACAAGAGACACGGGTTTGATCTCTGGGTCAAGAAAATCCTCTGGAGAAGGGCATGGCAACCCACTCCAGTATTCTTGCCTGGAAAATCCCATGGACAGAGGAACCTGGCAGGCTACAGTCAATAGGGTTGAAAAGAGTCGGACATGACTGAAGCAACTTAGCACACATATATTTTATATCTTGTTAGATGATGCCAATTGTCTTTCAAAAAGGCTGTACTAATTTATTTTCTTACCAGCAATGTAAGAGATTGTCAGTTTCCCAACATCGTCAGTGAGGCTCAAACTGGAGGGAGGAGAAACGGCTTATTAATTTGCAGCTGCCAGTTTCTGCCAGGCTGAATCATCTTTTCCTGTCTCATTAGTCATCTATAGTATTCTCAAGAAATTGCCAGTTGATACTGTTTTCAGTTCAAAGTATGTCCAGCTACAAGTCATTGAAAATGGACAATGAGTTTGGTAAAGAATAAGGTAGGGATTTTTGTGTTCTTCATTTGGTTTCCATGTTTCGTTTTGACTAAGAAGAATTCTGGAGGCTTAAGCACAAGCAGTACAAGGCTGGAGCAGCTGAGCAGCAGAGACCGAGGCACTTTCTGTCTTCCTGTTCTGTCTCCTTAGTATGCGCACCACTTCATAGGCACAGGGCATCTGTGTCACCTGTAGACATCATGTCCACCTTTCAGGATGGGGGAAGACAAAAAATGAAGAGATACAGGCCTGTTCAGGTCAAATCTGTTGCTTTCATATATGCGTGCGTGGCTGGCTCTTTGTGACCTCATGGACTGTGGCCCTCCAGGCTCCTCTGTCCATGGGATTATCCTGGCAAGCATACTAGAGTGGTTGCCCTTTCCTCCTCCAGGGGACTTGCCTGACGCAAGGATCCATCCCGTGTCTCCAGCATATCCTGCACCGGCAGGTGGATTCTTTACCACTGAGCCGCCTGAGAAGCCTGTCCCTTTCTAATTGTTTCTAATTTTTTCTAAATGTTCATCTTAGAAATAATTTTCATCAACCTGTAATTTTCATCTTTCTTTGGGTTTGAATATTACCCTAAAATTATGCATTCTCAAAATTATTTAAATTGCTATTTAACCTTATATCTTCATGTTACCTCCTCTTACATCATACTGGTCAAAATGTGGCCACTAAACCAATCATGGCCAAAGAGAATATGACTATGGTTTAGACCAATGATGGTTCATTCCCTGTAAGCTCCATCAGAGCAGAGTGTTTTGTTCACAGACTTATCCTTAGTGTCTAGAAGAGTTTTTGCCACATACAATATGTTCAATAAATTTTGCTGAATAAACTGTACACATGAATGAAAAGATAAATGGAGCTGGGATGGGGTGGGAGATCAAGGGATCTGTAACAGTATTTGAGCCGATCTGAGTCTTGTCCGCGGGAAGTCGTTGGGAATAAATACTCTCGAGAGAGGGAGTGTATCACAATATCCTGGATCCACGGAGCCAACTGATGCTAACTACCCATGTGTTTGTTATGCATGGGCAACTACTGTCTCCCAGTCTTTCACTTATTTTTTAAATAAACTTAATTTTCAAATAATTTTAGGTTTACAGAAAAGTTGCAAAGTGGTACAGAGTTTATACCACTCACCCAGATTCCTCTGTTAACATGTTACTGTATATTTGTGTGAAAATGTTAAAAACCAAAAGTTTCCCTAGCTCCTTAGTCTCCTCGGGCCCATGACAATTGCTCAGGTTTCCTTGCTTTTCCTGTCCTTCACAGTTTTGAGGAGTACTGGTCAAGTATTTGTAGAACATCTTTCAAATTTGTGTTTGTCTGATGTTTTTCTCTTGATTAGCATCGGGTAATTGGTTTTTTGAAGAATACCACAGAGGTGAAATGTACTTCTCATTGCATATCAGAGCTTACACGGTGTCCATGTGACGTCACTGATGATTCGAACCTTGATCACGTGGGTAAGGCAGCGTCTGCTACGTTTCTTCACAATGAAGTCATTATTTATTCCTTTCCATATTCTGTTATTAGAAGCAGGTCACTAATTACAGCCCACACTTAAAAATGGTGACGGGGAGAGGTGGAGTGTTTTTACCTCCTAGAAAAGGTATCTAAATAAATTCTTTGGAATTCTTCTATAAGGATTTTTTTCTTTTTATACTCATTTATCATTTTAAATTATTTATGCATACTTGTGTTAGGTTTTTTCTTTTCGTAATTTTTTATGGTGATAGAACTCACACAATATAAAATTCATCATTTCAAAGTAACAATCAGTGGATTTTTGTGTACTCTGTGTTGTGCGGCTCTCACTATCTAATTTCGGAATATTCCCATCAACCCAAAGGAAACATTGCATTTATTAGCAATCACTTCTAATTCCTTCTTTCTCTATCCCCCAAATCTACTTTCTGTTCCTATTAATTTGCCCATTCAGTATGCATTATGCAAGTGGAATCATATGATATCTTTTTGTATCTGGCTTCTTTCACTCAGCAAAATGCGTTCCAGGTTTATACATGTTGAAACATGTATCAGTACTTCATTCCTTTTATGACTAAATAATATTCCATCCTGTAGATATTACTACATTGTGCTTGTCCATTCATGTGCTGACAGGCCTTTGCCCATCAATGAATAGACAAACAATCCAATAGAAGAATAAACAGCTTGCTCCCACTCTGGGGCTCTTGTGGGCGACGCCACTGTGACTGTTAGTGTACAATTTTGTCTGGACATGTTTTTAACTCTCCAGATACATACCTAGAGGATCTGCTAGGCCGTATGATAAATCTATGTTTAATTTTTTGAGGAACTGCCAAACTGTTTTCCAAACTGTCTGCATTATTTTATAGTCCTACCAGCAACGCAAGAGGGTTCAAATTTCATCATATATTTGCCAGCACTTGGTATTTTCTGGTTTGCTTTTTTTTAAAAAATAATTGCCATCCTGGTAGGTATGAAGTGATATCTCACTGTAGTTTTAATATTCATTCGTTTCCCTAATGACTAATGATGTTGAGAATTCTTGCTTGTGCTTATTAGCCATTTGTGTATCATCTTCGAAGAAATATCTATTCAAATCATTTGTTCCTTTTTAAACTGGGTCATTTGTCTTGTTTTTGAATTGTAAAAGTTTTTCATATATTCTGGATATTAGACCCTTATCATACACATGATTTGCAAATTTTCTCCCATTCTGTGGAACATTTCACATTTTAAAACTGATGCAAAAAAGTTTTAAATGTTGATAGAGTCCAAATTTATCTTTTGTTTTTACTGTTGCTCGTACTTTTGGTGTGATAGCTAAGAATCAAAGAAAATGTTGCTTCATTGAAAGTCATGAAGATTATGCCTCTATTCCAAGAATTTTATAATTTTACTTCATGTTTAGGTCTTTACTTATCCAGTTTGATTTGAGTTTTTGTATGTGGTATAAGAGTCCAAGTTAATTCTTTTATATGTGATATCTAGTTTTCCCAGCACAATTCATCAAAAAGACAATTCTCTCCCCATGGAATAGTCTTGGCACCCTTGTTAAAATCAATTGACTATAGATGTATGGGTTTATTTCTAGACTCTCAGTTCTGTTCCATTGATCTATGTATCTACCCTTTGGGCTTATATATTTATTTCACCTTTTAGGTTATAATCCAACACTATGTTATTTATTTCTTTTATTGCTCAGATTATTTCAGGTTGGGAGCTCTTTCGGGTTGTCTCCAGAGTACCTTTGCTAAGCCCCCATTCTTTTGTTAAAAACAGTATTTCCTTGCTTTATCAAACTACAAGATGCTAGAAGTTTATCTTCTTTTCCCCCTGTTCCAGCCCTAGAATTAACCAGTTCTTCACAGAGCGCTGATTCCTTTTATGAAAGAATCATATTTAGAAACTAAGATTTGGATTCTTGGTGTGCTCATTGCTATTGAGATGTCATTTTTTTTTTTTTTTGGCTTTCAGCAGAGAGAGCTAGATATTTTATTATATGAGATATCCGTATATACACATGGTATTACTGTTCCTGTATCTATACATCTGTGTGTATATATATATGTAAGGTATGAGGCTTATGTGTATATTTATACTACACATCAAACTCTAGTACATAGGACTAATTCTAATCTTTATTGCTTATCTCTCTCCAACAGTGATTGGAGAAGGCAATGGCAACCCACTCCAGTGCTCTTGCCTGGAGAATCCCAGGGATGGGGAGCCTGGTGGGCTGCCGTCTGTGGGGTCGCCCAGAGTCGGACACGACTGAGGCGACTCAGCAGCAGCCCCAACAGTGAGAACCTGGCTCTCACCATCTACCAGCCGTTAACATATTTATTCAACCCCAGTACACAGTTTCAGAATTGTTAGCTCATACCCTCACTTTTATCTATTTTCATTGTTTATACTAGCTTTCCTCATACAGAATTTTGAAATTTGATGTAGTTTAATTGTTGATTCTTTCTTTTAAAAAGGAAGCTCTTGAGTTTTGTATCTTGCCTAGAAAAGCTTTCCCACCCACCCCCAGATTATAAAAAATTTTAGTTTTGTTTTACATTTAGATATTCAGTCTTTCCGAATTTTATTTTGGGATTATATAAGATGCAAATCTAATCTTCTTTTTCCCAAATGGCAATCTGAAAATCCTAAACACACGTTATTATTAGTCAATCCTTTCCTTACTGATTTGTAATGCATGGGTCGATTGATATTCTACTGATCTATTTGTCTATTTCTGTGCCAATAGGAAACGTTTTTTGTAATCTTTTTTTTTTTTTTTGCTTTTCAGTTTCTTCTTTATTTTTTTTTTAATTTTTTAAAAAATTTCTTTACTTTATTGTGTTGGTTTTGCCATACATTGACATGAATCCGCCATGGGTATACATATGCTCCCCCTCCAGAACCTCCCTCCCTCCTCCCTCCCGATTCCCTTCCCCTGGGTCATCTCGGTGCACCAGCCCTGAGCATCAACCCTGGGCTGGCGATTGATTTCGCATATGATAATTAACATGTTTCAATGCCATTCTCCCATATCATCCCACCCTTGCCGTCTTCCACAGAGTCCACAAGACTGTTCTATACATCTGCTTTTCTTTTGCTGTCTCGCATGTAATCTTAATATATGTTCTAATATCTAGGAGAGAAAGGCTCCCATCAGTGACTTTCTCTAAAAATTTCTTGGTTCTTCTTGTATGTGTATTCTCACAGATGAGCTTTAGAATTATTTTGCAAAGTTTTATTTTTAAAATTCCATGGGAATTTTGATTGGGATTACATTGAATTTATTCAATATTGGAGAAACTGACTCCTAATATTGTGAGTTTCTATCTAGGTCTTCTTTTATGTCCTATGTTAAGTTTTCTGTTTTCTTCCCATAACTACTGAATTTATGATTTCACTTTATTTGCATTAATTACATAAATCCACAAGAGTATTCATATGATTCATTATATATTTTAAATTAAATCTCCAAATTTAACAATGTTAATATACATGAAAGCTACTGATTATATATTTGCCATGTATCTGAACAAGTTACTGCATATTTTATTCGACTGAATAGGTTTTCAGTTGATTCTCTAGGATATTCTATTATAGGCAGTCCTAATATCTGCAGAAAATGACAATTTCACATGTCTTTGTAAATCAAAGAACTGTCTGTTGGTGGGAGGAGGAAACACAAATCACTAAGCAAACCTAATCAAGGAAAAGCAATGTAAAAAAATATAGATACTACTATTCTGATTTCTAAACAAAACTAAGAAATAGAAAGTGGAAATTACCACAGAAAAGGGTTTAAATAATAATTTAAAATAATACTTTAACTGTAAGTAATATTGAGAATAATTTATGTAATTTTGTGGAAATCAGTCCATAAACCTAAAGAAAGATGGCTGATGCTTCTAGAAGAGTGTGTATTACCAAGAGTGACCCAGGAAGGGAGGGAAACCCCTCAAATCAACAAACATGAAAGAAGTTGAAAAACTTGTCCAAGAGCTACCTCTGGCATTTATACTAATAAAGTTTGTATTTACCCTTGCTTTTCTGATTTTTTCTTCATCTAATTAGCTAAGACAACCATACAGTGTTGTCTGTTAGTGGTGATGGTAAGATCTGTCTCTTTCTTACTTTAACCAAAATCCATCTAATATCTAGTTATTAATTATGAGGTTTGTTGTAGGCTTATAAAGTTAAGGGAGTTTTCTTCTATTCCTGGATTTTATAAGAAATTGGTGTTGAACTTTACTAAGCACTTTTTTTTTTTCAGCCGTGTCCTTTACCAATTCATACAGTTAAGTACTAATGTTTCGACATTTGGGTTCATCTATGGGTTTAACCCCAGTTGGTCACGATGTTTTACTATTTTGAACTTCTGGTTTTATTTAGCAGCATTTGTTTTAGGATTTTTGTATAAATATTCATGAGTAAGATTTGTCTGTACTAACACTGTTTACATTGTCTTCAAAAGGTTTGTTTTGGTCCTCAGGAAGATTTTTTGAGAGATCTTATCTTCTTTTTTGCTTTGGTGATCCAAGGTTATCTGTTCCTTGACATGACTTAAAATTAACTCCATCTGTGGCAGGTGGAGGTAGCTAGCATGCTGGTCATTGAGGTTTGTGGTTCCTATCAGCCACCAGATGAGTGTGGATGGGGAGAAGCAGTTAGTTAGGGCGGGAAGTAACCTGAGAAAATAGGTTACCAGTAGACTTTGTCTGTATCTGTTGTTTCTTAACAATCTCTTCTCCATTCTGAAGCTTCCTCTACTCCAAGGACAGTGGAAATGGGAATGGAGATGAGGGGTAGATTTGAGAACCAACATGGAATGTGACTCAGTTGACTTTGGTTAACTAAACAGCCAGGGAGATGGGAGATGTCAAGTTAATGTCTTCTTGATTCACTGGGGAAAAATAACAGGATTTTTGGAAACAAGAGATTCCAGAGGAGATTTAGTTTTAGGGAAGATGAGAAATTCAGTTTCGGATGTGTGTGGAAGATGTCTTTCAGAACTTGAAGAAGGAAAGAGATTGGGCACAGAATGTTATCAAATGGTGAGTGTGACTCTCCCAGATCGTTTACATCTGATGTACAGACTGGTAAAAGGCCTGGAAAGACTGAGTTCTTCAAGTTCTCTTAATTCTAAAAATCATGTTATTTTCAATGCATCCTTTATGAGACATCAGCTTAGAGTTTATTGGCATCGAGGGAAAGTCTTTTCAGGCTAAGAGAGATATTGGTTTGGTCACAGGCAGAAGGAAAGAAACATTTAGAAATGACTAGAATAAAGTTTTCTGAAGTCTGAGTGAGGTCCTGGAGTACATAAGACAGGACTTAGGAAAATACTGAGAGACAGAAGTCTGTCGCACTTGCCTGATGCCCCCATTCTCACAGATGCAGCCCACCGCCCCCCTCACCCATCCTCCCTGTCTCCAGTGGTTCCGAAAGGCAGGAACCTTATCTGCCTTCATGGCCCAGGCAGAGGGTGGTGTGTGAATGAGAAAGAGAGGAAGGACTAAGGTGAGATGACACATGCTAGGGTGGCATGCACAGAGTGTTCTGGAGCACCAAGGAAAGGGTGACAAACTGGAAAACTCCACACAAGGAGTTCTTAAATTGGGTTTTAAGAGATAAGTAGGCGTTTACTAGTCAACGAAAGGGGGAGAGTCAAAACAGTGGTAACCAGCATGTGTGAAGGCTTAAGAGACTTCACTCTGATCAAACTGGCAAAATCAGAAATGAGCATAATGCAAGAGTCATTTACAGTGTGAGGAACCAGGCACCTTTGTGCACTGGTGATGGATGTGAGCCAGTGCAGTGTGCCTGGAGTCACAACAACACTTAGTTTACATCTGCACATTCCCTAGGATGCGCTCATTCCTGGTTAAATGCCCAGAAAAAGTACATTCACCGTAAAACGTGTGCAGAAGTAGGAAGCTGGAAGAAATCTGGGTGTCTGTTACCAAGGTAAACTGTGGTAGCTACATATTTTGGAATATTTTACAGCAGTTACAGAGTAACAAACTAGAAATACATAAAGCAACATACACAGAATTTTTAAATTATGTTAAAAATTTTTTACATCTGAAATAAGGTCTACATTGCAAGATCATTTGTTAGTTAAAGACACATACATACAAAAGATAATAAGATTTTCAAAGATGCATACACATCACCAGACATATTATCAACACAATGGCAGGTGGGTCTGGGGTGAGGGTGGGGGTCAAGAGTAGGGCTGGGGTAAAGGAAATGAGTAGAGGCTGTACTGACTGAAATGTCCAGGAACTGGAGCATATGGTGACTAGTTTCCTGTCCCTAAAGTCCAAATAAAGGATCTAGAAGTGTAAAAGTGGGATGGCATGCCTTTGCCACAGAAGAGGCTGGGTAAGTTGGAGGGAACCCCAGAGCCGAGGCTGGGGGAGAGGCTGGAATCAGAGTGCCAGCCTGAGACCCACCCCGAGGGCAACAGGGAGCTGCTGACAGCTTTTAAGGAGAAAAGAACACTTTGTTTTAAAAAGATCCCCGCTGGTCATCTAGAGGAAAGATTGGAGACAGTGGAGTGTTTAGAAGTCCACTTTAAAATAACTGGAGAGAGACAACGGAGATCCGAACTAATGTGGGTAGGTGGGGCTGCGGGACTGTGGGTGGTCTGGAGTGAATGCCATCTCGGGCCCCTGTGGGAACCTGCACCAGACCACCTCCTCTTTGAATGGAAGCAGTCACTGGCCTCCCTCGTTTCGGGAGAGCAGCGGAGAGACCAGCGTGACGCGTATCTCTCTCCTAGTCTCAGTCCCTCCTCCATCTCTGGCTGCAGCTGGCGCAGAAAGCAGGAGACTCAAGTGCTAAGTCTAGCTCTTCCCTCTGGTTCCAGAAGTGACCTTGGACAGGTCACACCTCTCCTGGCCTCACTTCCCCTCTCTTCTTTCCATTCTGCATTTTTTTTTTTTTAGTTTCGTATGATTTCCCTAGTAATAACCCCCAACGAGGAAATCTTGTCCCCCACCCTCTGAAATCCACCCCCCAGGTGTCTCCAAAGTCCTGACGTCCTCCTTAATCTTTCAGCTCCACTGCCCCACCCTGGTGAGGAGGAGCAACAAATTGGTATCGTAATGGCCCTGCTGATCGCATTATGGGTGTCTAATGCAATATGCCCTCATGAGGACCATCCATCAGAGCAGAGCCCCTCCCCAGGTCCCTGCCACCCCAGTCACATTAGTCAGGCAGCTCATTCATCACTCCTGCGCACCTCCATGGAGACTGGCCTAGACAGATGAGGAGCCAAATCAGATTTATGGGGAGGAATCCTGGAAAAAATCGGCCCCATCCATCTCCCAGACACTGAGGAGGGAGTCCTGTGTCCCTACTCCCTCCAAGGCTCCTCAGGGAAACGGGTGCTAATGGAGAAGCCCCCCAAGTTGCTTTTGTTTTCCTGAAGGCCCATTCTTGAGCCCCGGGGTTGCCTAGCAGAGCCCTAGAACTAGCTTCCCTAGGAGTTCATAATTTTTGGAGCAAAGTCCCTGCCAGGACTAGGACACAGTGCCCAGAATTCCAGGGAATTCATTTAGAGGGGTCCCAGGCTGGGTTAACTGCTGTGAGCCGAGAATGGGGAGCAGTAGGCCCTCAGCCTGGCTCACGGGGGTAGCCGGTCCCAGGGCAAACAACTCAGGGAAGATGACGGTGCCCCGGCCTTCCACCTGGAAAGCTGCCTTGCCTGGGGCTTGTTTCAGCTCTGCCCACCAGACGGGGGCATTCTCCTGAGCCCTGGAGACAGTGAGAGGCTTGAGGACAGGGTGGAGCAGGAAGGGGAATGGCAGCCATTCAGGTCCCATGATTTATGAAACCCGAAACCTGGGGGACACTCTTGAAGAAAATAATGCAAAGTATGAATTGCCAGGGCTTCTCAGGAGCCTATACAAGTGAGAAACCCAAAGCTTTGGCTCCCTGGGCCTTACTGTGACTCTGTCCCGGCTCCGAGCCCACCACTGTGCCAAGTGTTTTATATGGAAGATCTTTTTATCAATGTCGTCACTGCCAGTTGCCCGGTAAGGCAAGACTTCTTTTCCCCATTCTTATAAGAATGAGCCTGAGGGGTGGAGTGACTTGGCCAAGGCTGTACATCCGATGAGCAGCAGGAATGACTCCCTGACCTGTACTCGGGTTGGCTGGTTGTGGTAAGCAGGGCAGGGCCTCCTTTCCAGGCCATCCTCAAGCTGTAGACACGGTGTGTCCTCTGCCCTGGGGATCCTGATGAGGGACCAGTCACAGGGACAGGCCAGTAGAAAAAATCCTTGTACCATAGAGCCCCAAGGGATCAGAGATGAGTGATCTGAGCCCCTGCCCTAGAGCAGCTATTGTTGCTTCCTCTAAACTGACTAGGATGCCGTGGAGCTGGGTCCCAGTAGAGGGGGCTCAGGGGTTAAGGGACCAGGCAGAGAGCCACAAAGAGTCCTTTTCATGTCACTGTAGCCTTCTCTGTCTAGCCTGCCCCATGCCCCCAGCCTCAGCCCCTGGCCTTCCTCACTTCACCCAGGCTCCGAGCCGTCCCTCTCTCTGCCGGCCAAGCCAGTCACTGCTCGTGTGAGTTCTAACCTTCTCCTGCCAGGCCAGAGGTGCCAAGGCCATGAAGCAGCTTGTGGGGAGTAGCGAGGGGGCTGGGCATGCAAAGCTGCGGGGCGGGAGTGGGGGGCGCCGGAAGAATGAGTGAGTCTCCAGGAGCATGCGTGAGTGCGGCACAGCACCCATGAGAACAGGCATGCGAGCGTCCACCCGAGACTGGAAGCACTGCTGACGCTTCCCTGAGCATTTGCTCTCTGCTGGATGGTTGTGCAGGGGAACTTGCCCACCGCTGCCACTTGCCTCTGAGGGCAAAGCCTTGTCTCCCCCAGAGGGCAAGCCTAGCCTAGGGCTATCTGAGCTGCTGCTTTCAGAACCAGTGTGAGGAGACCTGGCCTAAGTACCTCCATCCTCCTCTACTTCTCTCACCTGTCTCTCACCCTTCTCTCTTGGTTGGCCCAGGCCCCTCCGGGAGAGCTTGACATCCCTGCTTGCCCGGCCAGCATATAGAATCTCCCTGACGGATCAGGAGAGCGTGTGGGAAGAGAGTCCATCCCTCTCTCTCATTGCCTGGTTTTCTTCCCGTGCTTCCACCATTCCCCATTCCCACGTGGGTTTCAGTGTGACCTCTCCATCTGTTGAGTTTTGGTCCTTCTTTGGACCTCGCTGGATCCTCACACCCCCTGCTCCCACAGAGGCCCCCTTCCTGCCTCAGCCCTGAACAAACAGCAGAAGGCTACCCAGTCAGGTCGTGCTGTCCGGGGGACCCACAGTCTCCTGGAGGACACAGTGCAAGAGGGAGCTCGGCCCTGACACACAGCCTGGATGGAGGCTCAGTCCATGGCAGGCAAGAACCAGAGCCACTTAGGAGGTGCCCCTCAAAGTGCTATGTCACAGTACAACGTGGGGAAAAGCTCAGTGAAATAGATGGCGTCCAGCTCAGTAGGTAATTCTGCCATGCACCCAGCTACCCGCCTGAAATCCTAAACACCCGCCTCCCTCCCCACCTAATCAGTTGCAGAGACTGATGCAAATATGTCAGCTTTTTAACTGGACGCTTCTAAAATACTCTGGCTTCCCTGGTGGCTCAGACGGTAAAGAGTCTGCCTGCCTTGCGGGAGACCTGGGCTCGATCCTGGGACTGGGAAGATCCCCTGGAGGAGGGCATGGCAACCCACTCCAGTGTTCTTGCCTGGAGAATCCCATGGACAGGGGAGTCCACTTTTCTCCAGCCTCACTGCAGCCAGCTTGGTTTAGTCCTTAGTATCCTGGCTAAGAGCCCTGGCTAATGCAGGTTTCCTGGGCTTGGATTCTAGAGGAGATTAAATCTAACCCCCAAAGTGCAGTAGGGTTCATTTGTGTAAGTTGTCAAAACACTTGGTGCCTCAGAGTCTTCCTCTACGAAGTGGGAATATAGTATCTACCTCCCGGGGCTGATGTGAGGGTTAAATGAAATAATATACATGAAGTGCTTTGAAAGGCACCAGGTACCCAGGAATCAGTGGTAGCCTTTACTGCTGTTATCACTACTGTCACTACCGTTATTGCTCCCGAGTCATCACCAGTCTTCTAACAGGACTCCTGCCTCAACCCACATTCCCTTCGAATCCAGCCACCACACTGGAGACATGTCTGGGGCTCAGAGGACCAGCGCGCGTGGGAATGAGTGGTGGAGCAGGCTCAGCGCCCAGGTCTTGTGGATTCCAGAGCCACTCTGCCTATTTGCTGCAAGTGTGACGAGTGAATGGATTTGGAAGAGCACGGCAGGGAGGAAGGAATGAAACCAATGGAGGGAAAACTAAAAGAGAGAGAGAGAGGAGCTCCAGATTTCCCACACAGAAGGGATTCCAGGTGGCAATCTAGTTGTGGGATGGGAGACCAGGTGATTTGTACTGGAGCTTGGTTTGAAGAGGAAGCATAGAGTTCTGGCGGGGATGCTGATGGAGAGACTGCGTAGGAGGGGCCCAAGTCCTCCCACAAACTTTCTGGAACCTCAGAGTGGTCAGGAAGGTGCAGTCCCGGTAGGAGCAGAGTCACAGGCTAGAACAGCCCCGGACTTCAAAACGACGGACCAGGGGGCGTCTTGCTGGGAGCTCCCCCTCTTATCTGTGGCCACCATATCAGTGTCTGGGGGGAAAAAACCGAGGAAAGCCATGGCATCTGGGACCACTTCAGCTCGGAGCTGAGGTGGATGGTGGGGTACAAGTGTGAGAAGAAAGGGGAGGGACTTCAGGAGGGCAGCCACACAGCCTCCCTGCTCTGAGTCTCCTCCAGCTCCTCCTCCAGAGACAGTCCACAGGAGCCACAGCCTCACACAAGAGGAAGGGATTTGGACTCAGGGTTGGGGAGCTCTGCCAACTAGCTTCTCAGGTTAGCTCAGCTCTCTGAGCTTTCTGAGCAAGGCTGCCAGTCAGTTGGCCTGCCGGCCTGCTGGGTGGCTTCTGGGCCCAAGCCAGCTGGGAATGGGAAGGCTGGTAGGGGTGGACTTGTTCTGGGCACTTTCTCTGGATGAGGGGATATTCTTCCTGGCTCCTTCGGCTGTGTCTGAGGCTGGCAACTGGGTTGCTGTTCTCCCTTCCAGCCCCAAAGAATGGATACCTTTGGGAAAGCAGTCCAATGACCCCATGTACTTTGCTTCAGGCCCCAAACTGCCTTGACAGTTCATCCAGCTTCATCTAGCAATCCTCAGAGTTCAGGTGCAGGGCAGAACTTTGGCAAGAAAAAGCGCACCCCATCCTCGTCTCAACCAGGCCCCAGGAGAGAAGCTGGCTACACAGGCCCGGATGGGAGGAGGGCAGAGGGTACCTCAGTGAGCGACTCCTCTGAGCAGGCTTCCCAGCCCTCCCTGGCATGGGGGGCTGGGAAGGGCAGCCCTGGAGGGAAGAAACTGTGCTCCAGTTTGCCTGGCTCAGCCCATGTGAAAATGAACAGTGTTCCTTTTAAAAATCAACAATCTTGCAATTTCTAGGATCCGTGGGATTTTTGCAGCTGAGTTGTGGGTGGGGGGAACAGTTTTTAACACCAACAGCATGAAGGCAAAATCACTTAGAGCCACCCGACCACATCCCCGCCTTTGACATCAGTGTTTTACCCTCCACAAAAGCCTTGGGTTCTCTGTCATGCCTTTCTTTTTTCCTCCTGGATCTCCAATTGTCAAGCCTTCAAGAAAATGCACTTCAGTCCTTTGTCACTGAGTGTAATTTGATAAACTGAGCAGAAACACACTGCTCTCCCCATCCTTTCAAAAACTGTTACCGCTGGAGAAAGAGGATGAGGGAAAGAGATCTGAGGTCTTTGAATGGAAGTTTAAGCACGAGCGCACGCGTGCATGGACAGACACAGACACACTCACACACACACGACTCTCACGCACATACCAGGACATGGAGTTGCCTGGGATGGGAGGAGGTTGAATCCCAGATTCTTGTGCGTGGGGCCTGGCCCTGGGGTCCTGGGGCGCATGCCCTTCCAGCTCCTAGCGACTCCCCTAGTTGCAGGCCTGGTTGCAACCGCCCAGTGGGCGGTGCCAGGGCAGGTTTCAGGCTATAAAGGGCTCTTGGCTCCCAGGGCCTGAGGGAACGCCATCGCTGCAGCACTGTCCCTGCCAGCCACAGCCAGCTTGGGCACTGCCGGCCGGTGTCCCATCGCCACGGGGCAGGCTACTCTTTTCCAGGCAGTGCCGACTTGGACACTGCCAGCTGCATCCCTCATCCCTACCTCGCTCCTTCCATCGGCAAGTCCCTTTTTCGGTTGCTTTGGTCTGGGTTGGGTATGGGGTAGGAGGAAGGGGACTGGCTGTGGGGGCTTTGACAGAGGAAGATGGGGATATTTCCATTTCTGAAAGAATTCCTTCCGGAGCAAGTGTCCGAAGCTGTGATTTCTAAGATGGGGTATGGTGTGAAGCTTGTTCCACATTCAGGCAAAGGAGGAGGCGGCAAAGTTCTCTCCTAAGGGCTGCCTGCCGGCTTCCCAGTGCTGCAAGAGGGTGGGTGAGGGGCTCCTTCCCCCAGCCATGGGTCTCGGAGCAGCTGGGAGTGAGGCGCCAGGCTGTGTCTGCGTCTGGCCCCTGCCAGGTAGAGACACTTGGTTGTGGGCTGTTGTCGATAAAAGAAAACAAAAACAAAAGAGTAATGATGAGCTACTGGGGTTAATGTGGGAGCCAGTCACACTGAGGGACAAAGAAGAAGAGGAAACCTTTAAGAACGAAATAATTAGAATCCAGATTCTAGCTCTGCTTCGGAAGCTCCACAGGCGGCAGGATGATGGCTCCAAAGAGGTGGGGGGCCTGGCTGGGACTCTGGCAGGTAGTGGTTTTGAAGGGGCCCATTAATGTCCTAAAGAGTCCAGAGCCCAAGTTGTGAGGAGGAGGCATGGGGAGTGAAGGGGAGCTTAGCCCCTGGGGGCTCTAGGAAGGCAGCATCCACGTCACTGTGGTGATTTCCAAATCAAGCTGGGTTAAGTCTGCACCCCCGCCCAGCCTGGACAGCAAGGGACCCAGACCCCCTCTGAATCAGTCTCAGCACAGTCTGGGACTGTCCTCTCAGCTGTCCTTGAAGATTGGGTGCCCGAGAGGCATGGCCGGCCTGGCAATGCCAGATCTAGAGGTAAGACATGGAGGGGGAGAAGGGTTCGCTGTCCTTGGGATGAATATCTGGGGCCACAGCTGGGACCAGCCACATGGGGTGCTGCTAATGTGCTGGGGTGGCATTTTCTGCTCCAGTTCTAGAAAGCAATGGAAGGGCATGTCTGAGTAGGGCTTGGTGGCCCAAGGCAACCTCTCTTCTTCACCCCTCAGAAACAGAATGTCACTTCCCCTCGGGACTTGAGGTTTCTCAGGCAAGGAGTCCTGCCAGTGCCGTGCATGTATGGAGAGGCCTCAGAATGAAATGGGAACCAGCCTGAGGCCCTGAGGGGGGTGAGGAGGAGCTGACAGCTGATTTCCAAGGGTGCCTTGGTGCCAGCAAGGCAAGAGAGGGCAGCTTTATTTCTCAGGCTAGACTACCGTGGACCCAATGGGAGGCCGGCAAAACCCTGCAGCCTCTCTTCGACCCCTGAACACTAGCCCTGCTTTCTGCTCACAGCCTCCTGGTCTCCACTCTGGACACTGGCCACCCTTTTATCATGGGCTTTATTTTTTTGCTTCTTTCCATTTGGCTCTTGTTGGAGGAAGCAGAGGTAGTTTTAGGGAAAAGAGATTACTGCAATAAATAAGCATCAATGGAAAAAATTCATGGCCAAAACTATGCAAAATTAGGTGTAAAACTAATAACTCCCTCTGTTGTCAGCTTTAATGGTCAGAAGCATGGATGTTAAACAAAGGGGCAGCTGCCATATGGGACAGGATCTCAGGTCTCTGGGGGCTGTGTGCTTGATGGTGGGAGAGGGGCAAGGAGAATGCAATGGAGATGGGGAGGGCCACTCTGGGGCTCAGCTTTTTCTTCAGTACAAAAAGTTATATGTAAATCTAATATCTAAAAATAGTGTTTTCTCACAGGGCTGAGTGGAGATGAAATAAATGGTAGCTGTGGAAGAGATGTTGGCCCTACAGGGCTGCACACATGGAAAGGATTTGGAAAGTGCAATGTCGTTATTTCTTTGGGCATAGAAAGGCTGGGATACTCCTGGGGAGCCCCGTGCCTCTGTGAGGAGCTGACTTGCCCCATAGATGGGTGTTTCCTGAGCCTAGGAGGAGGGTGCAGAGGCTGTGCCTTGCCCGACTGGCTACATAGTCTGAGAGTGTCTGATGTCTGCCCTCTGTTCTCTCAGCCCCTGTGCCAAGCATTGCAAAGTTCAGGCAGGCAAAACTCCACTTGAACCAGCATGATTGATCCCCCAGTCTGTTTTGGTTTCAAGGTGCCCAGAAGGCTGCAGAGACGTGGGAGGCAAGCTGTGAACCCAGGCTTCAGAGCACTTCAGGCAATAGCTGAAGCCCCGTGGAAAAGGGTTGTAGGTGGGGCGGGGATGGGAGGGAAATATTCTATCCTACAGCCAGGTCTCACTCTCAAGAGCCTCATGGGCTGAGCTACGTCCCATCGTTGGGGAGTCCACAAGGGGCCAGCCGTACTCCTCTCTCCAAACGCAGGGTTGGATGATGCTTGGGAGGACTGGGGTTCAGTCTGGGGTCAGGGACAGGGTCCTGACCTATGACTCTATGACCAGGATTAAGGGTCAAGCTTGGATTAAGCATGGGAGTCTGTTTTAGGTCAGGGTTTTGGGTCAGACTGAGGTCTGGATCAAGGCTTGTTCTACGGCCAGGGTCAGAGGCACATGCGAAGTGGACGAGGGCATGTCCTCAGTTGGGATCTGTTGAAGATGATTGCCGACCCTTCTCTGTCCTAGTCCCACTCTTCCTGAGGCTGCTCCACAGCCCCAGGGTTCCTCCTCTCCCCAGCACCTCTGGCAACGTAGAGAGTTACAATACTATGGCTTTTCTTTTCCTTTTTTTTTTTTTTTCTCCTTAAGTACTCTTTGTGATTTGAACAGAGAGATGGTTCCAATTAGGACTATTGCTATGTAGCTATGCCGTCCCTATGGGCATTCCCCAGGACCCCACTTGGTGTCTGGACAATAAAGACACAGAATGACTCCCTCGAGGGCTCCTCCCAACTCCACCTGAACAGAAGTAGAGGATGAAAGTGCTCCAAAGCCCATGGTGAAGCAGGAGAGGGGAGGGGAAGACAGTAGGTTCCTGGAGACCTCTGAGGCTGCGATCTCTGCAGAGCAGATACCTCCTTATCATCTCTTGAGGCTGGAGGCATGTGTCGTGTGAATCTGTTGACAATGATTCTCTAAGTGTCTGTGTCTCTTTCTGTGTGTGCAAACTCAGTATTTGCCTGTGCATCTGTTTGCATCTCTATAAGGCCATGTGTTCATCCTTTCAGAGGTTGATGTTTCTGCAAGTGGGTTCCCCAGGGTGACTGCCCATTTTGCTATCTTCTGGGAGTGCTGTGTCTACGGGTCAGGCTAGATTCTTAGGGCTCTTCAAAGCAGCAAGGCCTCAATAATCTACCCCTCCCTGCCTGGGGAATACTGTGGTTTTGGTCTCACAGCTCTTGTGTTCCCAGTCCAGAGTTGTTCCCCCTGTTGTGAGGATGTGTCCCAGCTCTCTACTTCTGGGGTCCCAACGGTCCCAACGAGGACTCCGTGTGTCTGGGTCCCAGGCTGCTTGACACGGAAATCTGAGGACACTGAGGCAGGAGTGGAGCCACTTAGGAGCCTACAAGCAGGCCCTTTAGAGCCAATCTTCCCCTGTGAATGGAGTCAGGGGAAAGGGGGAGCCGGAATCGCTTCCCCCTGAATCTGTAGTACTACAACTGTCCACCAGGTGGGGTTCCAGGGCAGAGAGAGACTTGAGCTGACCCAGCGCTAGAAGCCGAGACCGAGCTTTTAAATCTCCGCCCGCCACATCAACCTCGGAAGCGCTCGCACAGGGAGGGACAGCACAGATGCTCGCCCTTACTCACTCACATACATTCTCTTCCGGTGAACTCTACAACAGAAGTCGTATTGGGTGCAGGGGACGTGTTAAAACGGGAGTCGAGTTTCACTTAACACACCCTTCATCCTAACCGAAGGTTAGGTCTTTTGCTCTGGGAGTGCCAGAGTGGACGACGGAGAAAGGGGGCCGGGGGAACAGGACGCGCGGGAGAGGGCGAGCCAGGCACGGGCTAGACCGTGTCGGGGTTGGCACGCACAGCTCCATGTATCACAGACAGCAGGAGAGACCAGATGACAGACGGAGGCACGATGCACAGACACACATTCAGCACCAGAGAGAACATACAAACGCGCACACACTCCACGAAGCTCCACAGACGTCGGGCCGACCCGGGACACCCGCGCGCGCACAGATGCGGCCCTGGGCCACACGCACACCTCCCACCGGCGCGCGCGCTGGGCCCTCGGCGGCCGGCTGGGAGAAGGTGGCCGCTCTCACCTGGCATGTTTATTTATTAATACTAATTTATCAATGAGTGTTTGTACCCTACTCCTCCCGCCTCCGGGTGCCGGGGCCGCCGCATGGGTCCTCTTCGCGGGACATTCACCAGACCAGCATCGGGGTTCCTCTGACGCTGCGGGGCGAGGAGGGGGCGGAGGGGACTACAAAGTGAGGGAATCTCGAGGTGTCCGAGGGGAAGGCTGCAGCGCCAGCGGCCCGGGACGCGGACGGGGAGAGGGGCACAACGGGTCCTGCAGGGTAAGAGACGTGTGGAAGGGGTTGAAGGGACCTTGGCCTCCAAGGTCTGAGGATGTCGGGATCCAAGATGGGGACTCCCCGCTAGAAGGAATTGGGAGTGACAGATGAGAGGACTGAGGGGTTCCTGGAGACAGGAGCCGGCGGGGTCCCGCTGGATAGGAGCTGGAGATCCTAAGCACGGGTTCAGGGGCTTTTGGCGCCCCTCAGTCGAGAAGCGGTCCGTCCGAGACCTCGGCTGCTAGGGCGACTGCCCACGCGGGACTGCTGGGGGGCGAGAAGGGGGCCGGGGGCCCGAGAGGGGGGAAAGAGGGAGGGAAGTAGCCTTGCAGCCAAGCGGGCACCGTGCGAGCGCTCACCGTGTGTGTGTGTGTGTGTGTGTGTGTGTGTGTGTGTGTGCGCGCGCGCGTGTCTGTGTGTGTCTCATCTCGTCCGTCTGTAGGTGCCGGGCTCAGCGAGACGCCGGCGAGAAGGAAGAGGAGGCGAGAGGTGAACTGAGTTTGATCCTGCGGCGGCTACAAGTGGGTCCGCGGCGGGCGGCGGGCTGCGGGCGGCCGGGGCGGGGCAGGAGGCCGGCGGGCGCTCACACGCTCCGGCCGCCGGCCTCTCACCACGCCTCCGGCTTCGAGAGCGCGGCGGGGGGGTGGTGGAGAGGGTTGGGGGTGGGGGTGCGAGGGGGGGCCCTGGCGGAGCGCCCACGGCGCAGCCTCCCGCCTCTATATAAACACACGCATCGCCTGGCTCTCAGAGGCACAAATTCACATTGAGGGAAGCTTTTAAACCATCAGCCCTGAAATCCTGCCTCCGGCTTTTCCCCCCTCTTTCATTCCTTTTGCCTTCCTTTCTTTTTCCCCCCTTTCTCTCCCCAGCAGCAACTCCAGAGCCGAGAGACCGCGTCCCGGGACGGACTGCCTTTTCTTAATTGATACAATAGCCCAGCTCGGGTTTTCACCTCCTCCCCCAACCCCACCCCGCCTCACCCCTCCCGCCCGCCGCCGCCGCCGCCCCAGCGCCCGCCCGGGGCTCTGTCGCCGGCTGCGTCCCGTCCGGCCCGCGGGCCGCCGGCTCCGCACCCGCGTCCGCCTCGCCGCCTCGCCCGCTGCGCCCGCCTCGGGGGTGCAGCGGCGGCTCCGGGGCTCCGGCGCGCCGCCCCGGGCAGCCCAGAGGCGCTGAGCTCGGCCTCTCCACTCGCCTCAGCCGGGGAGCCTTCCCCTTCGCACCCAAAGTTTCTGGGTTCGTTGGAATTTGGGGATTCAGGATTTTTTCCTTTTTTTTTTTTTTAAACCTAGGAATTTGAGGGGAAAACTTTTGACAAATCCATCGCACTCTCTCTCCGCTAGTTCTCTGTCCCCGTTTTTCTTCTTTTTTTTTTTTCCCAAACAGGGGAAGGGTCTTACGAGAGAGACTCCCGCTGGACAAAGTTTTCCCCAAGTTTTCCGAGTGTGATGGTTGCGAGGAGAGCTAACCCACCAGCTTGATTCACGACTTCGTCTCGCCACCCCTCGAGCAACCCCTAAGCCCGCTATAAGGGAACAAGCAAACAAACAAACAAACAAAGTTACACTCCGAGTCGCCTCGTGTCTCCTCTCTCTCTTCTTTTAGGCGATTTCCCACCCCCCTCGGCTCTCCCCTCACAGCCTCCACTTCCCTTCCCTCGGCCCCTTGCTCCTTCTCTGTTTCGACTGGAGGTGCCAGGACCCCCGGCCGAAGCCTCCCCTCCCCCGCCGCTCGCCTCCCTTCTCGTCTGGCCCTCCCCTCCCCCGCCGAGGCCCGCACAGCCAATCCCCCGAGCGGCCGCCAACATGCTCTTTGAAGGCTTGGAGCTGGTGTCGGCGCTGGCCACCCTCGCCGCGTGCCTGGTGTCGGTGACGCTGCTGCTGGCCGTGTCGCAGCAGCTGTGGCAGCTGCGCTGGGCTGCCACCCGCGACAAGAGCTGCAAGCTGCCCATCCCTAAGGGCTCCATGGGCTTCCCGCTCATCGGAGAGACCGGCCACTGGCTGCTACAGGTAAGGGCGCACTCACTCCGTTGCTCTCCAGGTTCCGCTAGCGGCGAGCCCCGGGCGGATGGAGCCGCGGGCCGGCCAGGGGGCGCCGAGAGCCTGAAGGCACCAGTCCCCGCCCCGCCCCTTCCCTCCTCTCCGCCTGAGCCGCCCGGGCTTCCCCGGCCCGCCTGCGGCGCGGTTCTGAGTCCGCTGACGCCCGGTGCGCAGGTTCTAAGGGGTGGTAAGAGAGGTTCCTGGATCCCAGAGGGCTCCCAAGACCGACTTTTTCCAGCCGCCGGCGACTCAGCAGGGGTGCGTCTAGCGTCCGGTGGGCTTCCCGAGCCGCGCGAGTCGGAGGGGGAGTCCCGTCTTGAGCCGCTTTCTCCTCTCCTTCGCGCTCTCGTCCCAGTAGCCGTCGACTTCCCGGTCTTTGTCGGTGTACCTGGGACCCGAAAACTGAGTCAGGGAAAGAAAGAGTGGGCCAGTGGCAGCCGGGATTGCCGCTTTAAGACCCGGGCTCTGTTCCTGCCGCGTCCTGTACTGGCCACGCCAGGTACTACTGCCCTGGTCCAAGGTTCGAGAAAGTGTGTGTGTTTTGTGGTGGGGGAAGGAGGTAACCCAAGGAAAATGAGAAGCCTGAGACCCGAGGTTTCTCGACTTTCGGAGAAAAGGGTCTATTTATTTACTGGGTGGGGACAGTTTAGCAGGGGAGAGGAACTTGGGAGAGGTGTGTGAGAGCCATAGAGAGCGTTTGTGTTTGTTGTTAGACGCCGCACAAACCACACTGCCGGCGATAATGGGGGTGGGCCTGTCCGGGACCAAACCCAGGTAGGTAATGGGGAAATTAATCTGGAATTAACCTCCTCAAGCGCTAGACAATCGCTTTTGCAGTGTGTTAAACAGCAGATTTTTCTTTGGGGTGGGGGTCCTCTGGGTTAAGCGCGGGAGGTGTGTTGCGTGCGCGTGTGCACGCGGGTTTGTCTGGCAGACGCTGATGAGATTTAGCAGAAGGATGGCTGTACTGAAACAGACAGCTCAGGCCCAGGAAAGCTGAGGCGGGAGGTGAAGGCAGAGACCTGTGGGTTTAGAAGTGCGAAAGCTTGGCTTGAAATTAACAGACGCGTGCAATCCGCGCGTGCACACACAGACACCCAGCGCAGCCCCGCCCCGCCCGGAGCCAACTGACAGCAGAGCTGGGGCGGGAGGGGCACGCGAGGTTCCTCTGCCCAGTGGTCTTTCCAAGTCCCGGAATCAAACTCATCTCTTTGGGGCTCTTGCAGCAAGGTGGGGTTCATTTCAACCAGTGAGACCTACATACCCCGCCCCCACCGCCGTGAAGAAATCCCCAGAGCCTCTCCCGTGCCAACACACTTAAAGGGTTAACTGCAGCGGTGGTCTAGGCTTTTGGCCGAGAATTTAGGAAATAAAATAATTCACAGGGGCGTCGGCCCCTGCCTTGTTATAGCCAATCGGCCGAATTCGCGGTCTGTCACCGCCCCCCCTTTCCTTACCCGCCTCCCCCGGCCACCAACATCCCCCTGACTTTTTCTCCGAATCCCACAAGGGCCTCTGGGCTCCTTGGGGCTCCGCGTCCAACTCGCACGTAAGATGGGGAGGGGGAAGCAGGCCTATGCCTCCCCATCCGTCTGCCCCCGGGGGGCCCTTGACCCTCCCGGCGGGCGGGTAATGAGAGGTGCGTGTAGAAGAGCAGTGAAGGGGTTAATGGGAACCCTCTGAATCCCAGCTTTATTTTTTCGGAGTCATTTATCAGATTTTACTGGGGGACCTCCAAGGGCTCTCCGTTTCCACCGTGCGCCATCTAAACAGAGCCCAGGGCTAAAAATACAACATTTTTGTATAAATTGGACTCGCGGCCCGAGCGGCGGCCCCTATGAAAGTCCTCTTTGTGAAGACCGTGGAAACGGCGGACAAATAACCCTTTATTAATACCACAAAAAACGCACTTTAATTATAGTTAGGCAGATCAGAGGCGGGGGTGGGGGGTGCGGCGGGAGAAAGGCGGCGGCGACTTCGGAAAATTCACAACCCAACTTTTGTGTCGAAAGAAAAGAAAAACAAGAGGAAACGCAGGAGAGGAGCGAAGGAGAGTCAGACGGAGTGAGAGAGACCGGTACCTCGGGCAGAGCGAGGGAGCCCCGCTCCTCACCCCCCTCCGGTCGCACCTCCACCCGCGCCCCGGTTTCTCTTAAAGGGGTAGACGCCGCCGAGGACTGCCGCAGAGTGGCGGGAGCGCTCCCCCACCCGCCGAGCTGGAGGCGCGGGCGCTCCGGGTTCGCTCCCTGTCGCGCGCCCGGGCCGGAGGCACATGTGGAAAAGCGATTAGGGCTCCGGGTTCTGCAGAGTCACTTTTCGGCGGGGCTGGGGTGTGTACACATCCAACTGGCGAATACTTTTCCGCCGAAGAAAGGAAAGTGAGGAGGGGGACCAGCCGGGGAACAGAGGCAGCCGAGAGTTCCCTCGGGGGTGCATGACCCCGCAGGCCCGGCGCCCGCAGCCGCACGTCTGCGGGCGGGCAGGCGGGACGGCCTGGCAGGTGGCGCCCCTCCCCTTCCTCACCGGCTTGCAGCCGCGGCCAGAGAAGGGTTACTGCGGGGCTGGGTGGCAAGCAGCGACGTCAAAGGTGAGCGGGACGCCCCTGCCCCCGCCCCGCCGAGGTCCCCGCGGTTTCCGGCACCCTCGCGGGGCCCGCACAGCCCGCTCCGCCGAGCGCGCGGCCCGGGCCGGGGCCTGGCTCTGCGCGGCTCGCGCCGCCGCCGGGGATCCGGTTACCTGTGGCGGCCGCGCCGCCCCGCCCCGCCCCGCCCCGCCCCGCGGGACGCGCCTTCCTCCGCGCTCGCGTTCCAAACTCCGAGGCGGCGACCAAAGTCCTGCTCAGTTATTTCGGGGCAAATTGCATTCGGAAAGTCGCGGCTCCGGGCCCGTGACTCTGCCCTGCGGAGCTCTCAGAGCGCCGCCGGGTCCCTTCGAGGCCCACACCCGCAAACGGAGGAAAGCCCAACCCCCATATGTAGAGATTGCCTCGGGGCACCGACCGCTCGCCGCTATAAATAATCTTTGGCCTGCGGCCACCCCGCGGGGTCTCGCCAGCCCGTGGCCGCTAGCCTGGAAATATTTATTCCGAGTCTCCCGAGCGCGAGGCGAGGGAGGGGGGAGGCGGAGGCTCTAGTTTTAGGGTCTCGCGGTCCGTGATACCTTTTCCCTCCCGAAAGTTATTACTAAAAAACCTCCCATGGGGTGCCCTGGGCCTCTCGCCCCCTTGCATTATTTATTATCCTCTCGGCCCCACTTCTCAGTTCTCGAGCATGCTATGAAAAATAAAACCTGCGTGCGTGCGTGCGTTGTGTGTGAGTTGGGTGGGAGTGGGGGAACTGGTGCCCGAGGTGGGGGTCCTCCGCCCTCCCCCGCGGGCCCTCGAGGCTGGGCCTCCTAGACGTCCCATCTGGCGCTGTGGACCCTGAGAAAGTTCTTGCGTGGCCCCTGCAGGGTTCTGGCTTCCAGTCGTCGCGGAGGGAGAAGTATGGCAACGTGTTCAAGACGCACTTGCTCGGGCGGCCGCTAATCCGGGTGACGGGCGCGGAGAACGTACGCAAGATCCTCATGGGCGAGCATCACCTTGTGAGCACCGAGTGGCCACGTAGCACACGTATGCTGCTGGGCCCGAACACGGTGTCCAACTCCATCGGCGATATCCACCGGAACAAGCGCAAGGTAAGAGCCCCGCAACCGTGCTCTGATCCTCTTCTCCAGCGCACCCCCTCGGAGTAAGGAGTTCTTGGCGCCCCGGGGAAGTCCCCACCAGAATCCGCGCCTGTATTTGCACACCATACGGGAGAATCCCGAGGCTCCCTGCCTAGACAGATGCGATCCCAGATCCAGGGCCTGCACAAGTCTCCTGCGGGTCTGCTCTTTTGCTGACCCACCGCACCGTGCGCACTACCAGGCCCAAAGAGAAGGTCATTGGGAGTTGGTTTGGACGGTAGGGGCGTCCAAAGCCTGTCCTCGTCATGCTCCACAAACCTGGACAAAAAGAGAGGGCGGCTGGTGGCCAGCCCTCCTCCTTACCGCCCCTTGGAGTCTCGAGGACCGGAAACGGCTCCTTCTAAAATCACACCTAGCCTCGCCTGCTGCAGGTTGCTTTAAGGGCGCCGCAAGCCGGCGAGGGCGGCTGGGGGCACCTTGTGGCAGCGGTTGCTGGGCCTTGCCTGGGAGGGGAGAGGTGAAATTTGGGCCACCGCGCTCGGATCTGGGCCGAGGGGGAAGTACGAAGGGTGGGATAACCAGCCGAGGGGGCGGCGGGGGATCAAAGCCCAGCTACACCCCCCCTCCCATAGAGAGGAAGAGAAAGTGGGTGTTTATCCTGTGGATTTCCCGAGCGCCTGGAAGAGGCGAGGAGGAGGCGAGCCAGAGCGCACGGAGCAAGCCTCCCCGCCCCCTCCCGGGGCTGCGCCGCCGCCGCCGTGGCTCCGAGCGCGGGCGGCACGTGCTGTTTGAACTGCAGTAACCCGAAAGCTGAGCCGCCGGCGGGCGGGGCGCCGGCCCGCCGGCTTAAAGCGGCCGCGACGGGGGGAGGCGGCGCTGCACGACCTCCCCTCCCTTCATTTTTTCCATTGGGTCAGAGGACTCACCAGGTTTGAAACCTAAAGGAAAGGGAGAGGCAGCGTGTGGTCTCCGGGAAGAGTGGCAGAGCTCGGGGGACAGGAGAGGGCCACGGTGGGCAGCCACCTCCGCCGGAAGTCTGTGTGTGAACGGAGGATTTCATCCTGTAGAATTCGGTGTCTTCCGAACTGCCCGCGAAGAGTAGTTCTTAGTAACGCACAAAAGGAGGAAAAATCAGAGGGGACTGGTCTGCACATACCCACCCCCTGCCCCCCGCCCCTGTAAAGCACGCATTTCGGGGGCTGGGAAAGGGGCTTCTGAAGTAGTCTCTCCAGCTGCTTCATTGCAGCAGGAAGCAGCTAACAGAGCCCGGGGGCAGATGGGGAGGGTTCTCCGGAGTGGCGGGGAGGGGGCAGCCAAACACTTCTTTTTTCTTTTGATGTGACTCCACCAAAATTTATTTTAAAGAGTTAGGAGAGAGCCTGAGACTCAGAAACCCAGCTCCAAAGAATGTGGCTTAGAAAGCCATTTCTTGCCCTCCTCTCACAGACGAGGACCCTGAGGCTTAGAGAGGTTGAGGGACTTGAAACAGGTCAGTTCAGTTCAGTTCAGTCGCTCAGTCGTGTCCGACTCGTTGCGGCCCCATGGACTGCATGCAGCAGGCCAAGCTTCCTTGTCCATCACCAACTCCCAGAGGTCGGGAAACAGGTCGGGAAGGAGGAAAAGGCAGGGCAGGGCCTGCAACACTGGCGTCTCTGGGAAGAGTGTTTCTAAGCCACCGAGCAGAGCCTGCTCAGCCCTGCCCACCCCGGGGCTGCCAGCAGCTGAGGGTGGAGACGGAGGTGGGGGGAGGGGGCGGTGCTGGGAGGAAAAAGGGTGGTCAGGACCTGGGTGTGAGACCCTGGGGGTGTGGAAGGTTTGCGGAGGGCTCCGACCTGGCAGTCCCAGTCACCCTCTGCCTGACTCGGCTGTAGGCCTTCAGGTGGGGCAGGGCCCTCCTGGAAAGCCCCCGAGGGTTTGGCTTTCCATGGTCCATTTGGAAGCGGGGCAGGGGGCTGGGGGAGGGGGGACATAATGAATGCTGCTGGAGAAATACTCAGTGAAGGAAGCCTGAGGAACAGGGTGAGGTGGTGGGACCTGGGAGGGGCCAGAAAGCTGGACCACAGAGGAGGCATAGAGAGTGTCCCTCTTGCTGGCACCCTTGCCCTCTAGCTCCTTGGGGGTCAGGAGCAGCCAGAGACCAGCTCATCCTGACAGAGACTTGGGGACCCTTTGTGTGTACGGATGGTGGTCTTATTATGTGGCATGTGTGCGTCTTATGTTAAAAAGACAGATTGAAAAGGTCCTTCTCCCCCAAATCATTAACTGGTGTTCCAAGTTTAAGTTTACTGAGTTAAATAGCAGGGCTTGGGCTAGAAACAAACATAGAAGCTAAGTATACAAACATAAAGACAAGGTCCTTGCCCTTGAAAAGTGGAACCTAGCCGGAGGGATGAGAAGAGAATACTCAGAGGCACACATGTTGGTCCTGGAGAGAATGGCCTGTTTGCTGGACTCAGTGCCTGGTAGACCCAATTTGGCCAGGGTTGGGGCTGCCCTGTGCCACTCCTACTGCCTTATCCAGCCCACACTGCAAGCAGGGACCCTAGCCTGCTTAGGTTAGGATGTACTCGCAGGAAGTGGGGCCCAGGTGTAGTGAGGCCCTGCTGGTGGGGAACTAGGAGCGTCACTATTTCCATTGGGGCAGATACCCCACCCCTTCTCTGGGAGGTCTGACCAGATGTGCTGGGCAGGGGTTCCTCACAGTCATCGCTGAAGTCCAGGTGTTTGTCCAGGCTGCCCTGGTGGTCTAGGGCCCAGAGGGGCACGGTTGCCAGGGAGAACGCCTTGCCCAGTCTAACAGAATCCTCTCTGGACTCCAGGGCAGTGCCCTCACAGCCACCACCTCAGATTCCGTCCTGCTCCTTTGTTACCCCTCCCCTACCTGGGGCCTGGGGCGTCTGATTTTGGGGGGAGGGACTGCATCTCTCTATGTATGTGGAGAGGCTGGGCTGCCCTGGAAGAGTGCATGGAGAGAAGTAGAGAAGATGGGAGGGGAGAGCTACCAGAGACCCAGAGGAGGGGGAGGGGGAGTTGTCATGGGTCGTCCTGGAAGTGTCCAGTGCCCAACCCCACATACCAGGATCAGACATTTCCTCTTTTCCTTTGGAGCTAGGGCTCTGCTTCTTTACACCAAAGAGTCAGCATCTTCAGGGCGTTTCAGGCAGTGGCCCTGAGATTCTGCCAGAGAACTTGGAGTGCATTGCAGGGATGAACTTAGCTTTGGAACTCTGGACTAGAGAGACCTAGGAGTGGTCTCCTTGCCCCTCCTACTCTGACCCCTGGCTCAGGGACTTCTGTGCCCATGACTGAGATAGGGGAACAGCTTCTCAGGTTTTGGGGGTAGGAATTAAGAAGCTCTGCCCCCCCACCTATGGCTCCTCACTGACTTGGCCTTTTGGCCCCCTGGGTGGGGATGGAGCTCAGGCTCAGGCTTATGGTACCTCTCTCAGAAATCCTGTGTATGCTGGGATTTGTGTCAGGATAGAGAGACCAGGAGGTGCTTCGGCAGGAGGGCAGAGCCAAGAAGGCCCATGGTTGCAGGATCCTGAGGGAGGCCAGCTCAGACTGGCTCCAGGTGGCCTTTGAACCAATGCACAGCCTCTGGCTCCAAAGTCATGTCCATCAGGTTTGGCTCAGGGCAGAAGTTTCCACCTGGGTTGAATGGGAAGGCGGTGAATGGCCAGGCAGCCCGCTCCTGGGAGCTGCCCCCGCCTCCCCCACCTCCGGCATAGGCTCAGAGCCTTTGTTCAGCCAGCGGAGGTCCTTCACCAAAAGTTACTGTAGCATCAGGGGCTTCTGAGGGGGTGGCTGACAGGAGCGGATGTCTCTGAAGGTCAGCGGGGGAGGGTGCCCACGGCTGGCTGCCAGGGCGCCTGGGAGTGGGTTCCTCCCTCTGTGTACCCTTGTGCTGGGCAGGGGCAAGTGGTGTGGGGGCTGTCCTCTCCCTTCTCTCTCCCTCCTGTGTCCTTCTCCCAGGGTGGGATGGATCCAAGACTGTAATGCTGAGGTGTGTGCTCACTTTCCCAGCCTTGGGGGACAGTTGTGGCCTTGGCTGGCAGCAGGGAGGCTTGGCTGGGGTCTGCTCTGGCCCTGAGCCCTCTATGCTGGATGTTGTGTCTGTTCCAGGTTCCTCAGGCTGAAGGGCCAAGGTTGGGGGTGTGCCTCGAGGGGCTGACAAAGTCTGAGAGTAAACCAGAGTAGCCAAAAGAGCTGGCCTTACCCTTAGAATAAACTTGGGCCCTTGAGGAGCGTCCCCTTCAGGCTCATAGATACATTGGAGTCCCCAGGACTGGTAGAGGCTGGCTCAGTGGGTTTGGAGTAGTGGAAGGCTGGGTATTCAGGGCCAGTCATGGACCTTGGGAGGCTCTTCCTGCTTTGGGCCTCAGCTTTCCAAAGGGGTTTGTCTCTGGCTGGAGGAGGGATAGAAGGGTCTGGGAAGACCTTCTCAGAGTCTGTGGCCCAGCAGGGATGTACCAAGTGCTGCCCTCCCCTCACCCACTGGGTGCTTTTTTATTGTGTGTGGAAGAGTTAGGGGAGACGGTCAGAGCTGGACTCAAACAGGGGACAGAAACTCTTCACACAGATGCTGAGGACCCAGAAGGGGCATGCACAAGCTGGGCAGGGCGGGAGTTGGGGGGGGATGTCTGGCCAGCACCTCCCCATCAGAGGGTCTGAGTGGGGCCTGACTCAGGAGGCAGCCAGGGTGAAGTGGAGGTCCAGTGGAAATGCCAGGCAGTTAAGGGGTGACGTTCTCTCCTGTCCTCCCCCTTCCTTGAATATAAAGTACACACCTTGGCGTCACCCCTGTGCTGTGCGGACAGCTGCCTCAGCGGCTGCCCGCCCTCTGTTATTCTTTCCACTCCGCAGGCTGCGGCTCCGGTGGCTTGGCGGGGTGGCCTGCCCGGGCCCCCACCCTCCCGGGCAGCCGCTTCCATTCCTCCCAGTCTGAGTCACTGGCCCGGGGAGTGGGTTCCCTCTCCGGCTCTTCCAGCTTCTGAGGCTGCCCATCTTTCTCTTCATCCATCCAGTTGTGAAGGGGAAGTTATGTGGTTGAGTGGGTCAGCACAGGGCTGTGGGGGCCCCGTGAGCTACTCCCCTCCCAGGGTGAGACGTGGGGGAGGCCTTGAGGTGTGAGGGAGACATTTGCAGAAACAATCACAGGGAATTTGTGCCTTGACAAGCCCCCTGGTGGTTACCCCAGCCCCCACTGTGGAATCCACTTTTATTCCAGGGAGAGGAAGAACCAGGGATGGGGGTTCTTGAGCCAACTGCATTGCTGGGAAAGCCAGTAGAGGTGGGGGGAGGGTTTCCAAGCACATCATCCTTCAAGGCCAGAGCCCATCCTGCTCAGGGCATCTGTGCCTGAAGTTCCCAGGTCTCCCGCGCCCTGCCCTCCCAGCACCAACCCAGATGGGGCGTTCCCTACCTGCTGTTCTCTCTGCCGGGCTCTTCGGAGACCGGCTGGTTCCTGGTGACCTTTGTCCAGCATTCTTGGCACACTTGTGGGAATTCCCAGGGAAGCCCTAGAGGGAAACAAGGCAGCCCTGGCTCCTGCTGCAGCTGAGGTCAGGTCATGGGCTCTGGGGCCACGGGACACCCTTCCCCTCTACACCCAGAGCTGCCCCGCCAGCGCCTTCCCCAGTGCCCGAGTGCTGACCCTACCCGCCCCTGTGAGCCCCGGCCTTCCTCTGCCCTGGCCAGCACCTCCGCCTCCTCCTGGGCTTTGTGGTGGGCGGTGGTTTCTGGGCTGCCCCAGCTTTGGGAAGCGCCCGCGTTGTTAACCCTGGGCACGGTCCCAGGGATGAGGCCCTGGAGTTTCCCAGTCCCTGGGAGGCCCCGATGCCTGTGGAACAGCTGAGCAGGAGGCAAGAGCGTGGTCTTAACTGACCACAGAGCAAAGCCCCTTGAGCTTGGAGTGCCCGCAACCTGCCTTTGCTTCACTTCTTATTTGGGTAGTTTTTCCACCTCAGGGGGCCTCTGAGGAGAATCATGAGACTGCCAGAAGGAAAGGGACCCCAGAGCATCCAGTTAGATTCCTGGGTGGGTCAAGATAAGGGCCCTGGTTGGGGCTGCAATTCTTTCAGAAGCCCTACGTCAAAGAGCCTTCAGATTCAGGCATCCTGGGGTCATTTAAGCTTCTGGCCTTGCTCAGGGCCCCTTCCCACTTGGATGTCAGATGTGGCCCCCTTGCTCTGGAATCTCTCTGCTCAGTCCCGGTCCCCTTGGGTCCTTCCTGTTGTCTGTGGCTCCCAAGGCTTAAGTAGGAGCAATTCAGCCAGCTATCGCTAGAGGGCGCAGGGAATGTAACCTTTGGGACTGGGCAGGGCTTATCCCTGGGTCCTGTCTGGTCACTCCTCGGGGTGCAGTGGGGTCCCTCAGAGCTCCCCGTTTGGCAGCCCTGGAATGACCCCTCCTGAGCCACTGTAGCCCATACAGAGTGTGTGAGTAGGGGCCCAGCAGGCAATTATACCATGTGATTATACCAGATTCTGGGCTTTGAAGGGATAGTGTTTCTTAGGGACACATGGATATTGGTGTTTATGTGATTTGTACATTGAAAGGAGCCTCAGAGATCACCTGGTTCAGCCTCACCAGTTTACAGATGAGGAAACTGTGAGGCTGGGAGGTGATTTGGCCATGATCCTACAGTGAGTTGGTGGATGATCTGGGATTAAAACTCAGGTTTCCGGGTGCCAGGTCTGCCTTTTCCTATGACCCACTGCATGGACAGAGTAGCCTGTCAGGCTACAGTCTGTGGGATCGCAAGAGTTGGACACGACTTAGCGACTAAACTACCACCACCACTGCATCTTAGTAGCCTAGCTGGCTTTGACTTTGGCTGATGCTCATCAGCGTGGGTCTCTGCTTGCTTCCCCCACCCCCTCCACATGCCCACTTTTGTGCCCAGGTCTTCTGTGTGCTGGTGGCCCTGGCCAGCCCCTGCTCCCTTTCCTTCAGGGTAGTGCCCTTGACTCTGCTCTGGACTGGCTGGCTCTGGCCAGGCATGGTCCCCCCACCGTCCCTGCCTGCCCTACCTCCAGCCTCCCCACAGAGGCCTGGCAGCCACAGAATTACCATCCTGTGTCCCTCATGAGCCTGCTCAGCTCCCATGGACCACTTTCTGTGGGCTCTTTGCTATTTTATAAGGGCCCCTAGTAAGCTGGTATTGGGTTCTGGGGCAGTGCCCTGCTCCTACCCATAAAACTCTTGGACCAGGAATGGAACCTGGAATCCTAAGAACACCAGGGTTAGAGGGGGTTGCTGAGGCAGAGGGCCACGCTGAAGGGAGGTGGCCCTGGAGATTCCCTGGGCCCCCACAGCTGAGCAAGGTGTGAGTGACCTGGCCAGGCCTAGGCTGCCCCTGGCCACCTCCCCTCATCCTTCTAAATTTCAGCCGCCCCTTAGTAGCAGGAGCAGCCCCAAACAGTGCTGGTTTTTCTGCCCCTCACCGGCCTCCTTCCCTCCCCCCCCCCTCTGCCCACCGGGAATTTCGGAATGAAAGTGCTATTGTGAACGTCTGGCTGGGCCACTGAAGGACCAGCACTGTTATTTCTGCAAACCAGCCCTCCCATTAGCCATGCAGGGCCGAGGCCAGGAAAATGTTACCTTTTCCTTCTTGAGCTGACTGCAGGGGAAATTCTCACATTTACAGTTTGTGCGGTGGTTGTGTTTGGGGGCAGGAGGGGAGGGCGGGCGCGTGTGTGTGGTTTGCGTGGGGCTGACTGGGGATGGCTAGAGGGATATTTGTCTCCTTCCTCTGTGCTGCCCCTTCCCTCTCTGCCTTTCCTGATGACCTTTCCCTCGGCATTTGTGGGGGCACCCCTTCTTTCAGTCTCCAGGGGTTGGGGCTAGAGGTTGTTGGTTGCCAGTGAGACCCACAGGCTATCAGTAAATAAATTCACATCTTGCCCTCTCCTCTACACCTTGGGCAGGAACGTGAAACCTTGCACAGGGGCATCTGGGTGAGGAGGGGCAGGGGGGCTAAAGACTTCTTTGCTCAGGAATTGGGAGGACAGGAAGCAAGGAAGGTGGAAGCAGAGACTCACTGGCTACTTAAAATGAACTGGGAAGATGCAGGGAATTAAAAGACCTTCTTCTGTTTGGCGTTCTGATCTTTTGAGGTGAAAAGCCTTACCTCCATCCCCCTTCCTCTAGACCCGCTAACAATGAAGACTTCTGGATGCCACAGTAACAGGCTCCCTAGGATCTCCACCAATAAGTGTTTCCCAGAGAGTGAGAGCAACCTTGGGTCTCAGGAAGCTCTGCTTGCAGTCTAGCCTTAGACTCTCTTGTTCTCCCGTCAGTGGAATAAAAGAGCCACCTCCTGCTTTCCACCTCTTCCTTGTCTAGTCCACTCACCTGTGTTCTGTTCCTGCTGGGCACATCTGTGCCGTGGCCTGGGCATTCAAGAATGGCCACTGCAGTGGAGGGGCAGCCTCCCCTCCAGCCCTGCCCAGCCCCCTCTTGTGTTGCCCCTCATGCTGGTATGGCCACATGGCCTGCAGACCTGTTGGCAGCTGGACTGCCGGGCTTCTGGGCTTTGCCATTGTTTGGAGCACATGCTTTTCTGGGGCTTCAGTAAGGAATGACAGCTCAGGTCACCCTGTGAGTGATGTTGAATGTCCCAACTCTGTGAACGGTTTTAATCCCGTCCTTCCCCTGCCTTCCCTTTAAGACATGGGCAGTGGAAGGGGGGGCTCAGAGAGGAGGAGCCAGCAGAGGGATTGTGACTGGAGATGGGAAGGCTTGAGCCTAGTCAGGGTAAGGTCCTGGAGTTTCCCGATCGCGGTCATGGGAACTGCACTTCAGTTGGGCAGGCCCGAGTCCATCTGACCAGTTCACTCCTCTGCAGGTCTTCTCTAAGATTTTCAGCCACGAGGCCCTGGAGAGCTACCTGCCCAAGATCCAGCTGGTGATCCAGGACACGCTGCGTGCCTGGAGCAGCCACCCCGAGGCTATCAACGTGTACCAGGAGGCTCAGAAGCTCACCTTCCGGATGGCCATCCGTGTGCTGCTGGGCTTCAGCATCCCCGAGGAGGACCTGGGGCATCTCTTTGAGGTCTACCAGCAGTTTGTGGAGAATGTCTTCTCTCTGCCCGTCGACTTGCCCTTCAGTGGCTACCGGCGGGTGAGCACCCAGGGCCTGGGAGGAGAGGAGATGGGCATCCGTGAGCCCCCCGCAGGGAGGGGCAGCTGACCGCTAAGACGGTCACTGGTCCCATTGGCAGAGAGGGGTTTTAGCGGGAGGGCATGGTGGACCCTTCACCCGGGGTCTCTGCTACTTAGATGGGAAATTCTCAGCGGATTCCCCACCCCTCCCTGCCAGACCTTGGGAGGAGACCCTCGGTGACCCTGCCCTTCCCCTTGGGTAACCAGACGGCCTCCTTCCTGCCTCAGGGCATTCAGGCAAGACAGACCCTACAGAAGGGCCTGGAAAAGGCAATCCGGGAGAAGCTGCAATGCACGCAGGGCAAGGACTACTCGGATGCGCTGGACATCCTCATCGAGAGCAGCAAGGAGCACGGGAAGGAGATGACCATGCAGGAGCTGAAGGTGGGGCACCCCCACCCCCGGCCCAGGCAGCGCAAGTGCCCGAACTCCACCCTGGGACTTCATGTGCACCTAGATGGGTGGGGCCGTCCCCTCCCTCCCCATGACTTGCTGTGCTCACAGTCCTGGTGATGAGCTGGTCCCCACAGCAGCCGGGCCCCCTGCTCTCCATCCCACCACAGTTTCCCTCTACCATTTTGGAAAAGACGCTGAAAATTGGCTCCTAGAAATCCCGAACAGATGTGGCGTCAGGGGCATTGTCGATCCCCTCATCTGCTCCTCATCCCCCAACCCTCCCCCCCGTCCAGTATTCGCTATTTCAGTGCATTTCATAGTCACAGTAGCCTTAGGAGCTCACCTAGGGAAATGAGGCCTGGAAGGAGAAGCTACTTGCTGGAGGGCGGCCTCAGCCCTTGCAGAGGAGCAGCCTTTTCAAGTTGGAAGCACAGCCTGCCTGGCCCTGGCCAAATCCAGCTGGGCTGCCGGACCCGAGACTGTCCTCACTGGGCTCAGAGAAAGGCTTCCTGCCTACCCTTTCTTGAGGCATATGTTCAACCTGAGGAGGGAGCATTCGTTCATCCTCACTTAGACTCTGCTGCCCACATGCTTCCCAGGTGCCCATGGACACTTACCACCAACTGCTCCATCCCTGTCTCTGCTTCCTGTATCCTAGCTCCAGTTTTTTTTGTTTGTTTGTTTGTTTTTAAATCTCTGATGAGCCAGGAAGGAGCTCAAAAGACTTTCCCATTTCATAAGAAGTTTTGTGACTTGTAGGTAGTGCCATGGCAAGTGAGGGATATAGTCGTTCACTCCGCTCTCTGGGCTCAGCATCCACATTTGTAAAATGCAGGGCTTGGAATGAGACGGCTTGGGGAAGCCTTTCCTTGGGGCACCGTTGCTCCCCAGAGGGCCTTGGAGGGGCTCTAAGTCATTGGGGGGCCACCTCACCTCAGCCTTCTCATTGCGGGTCCCATCCCAGGTCCTCCTGCCTCTCCTCCTGCCTCCTTAACCCCTCAGCTCTCCTGACCACCTACCACCTCCCTCCTTCTCCTGAGGAGGAGGAAGAGCTGGGGCTGCCAGTCTGGAGGCCCCTCTGGAGAGCCTGCACCATACTCTAGTGGCCCGAACAGTGCCTGCTCCTTGGGATTTGCTCTTTTTCCTGTGAGCTCATTGCACTGATGAGGGCCGATGGCCAGCCCTGGAATCCAGCAGTGAGTGGGAAGCAGTCGTGCCCCAGGGGACTTTTAGGCTAGTGCCTCTGCCCAGCCAGGGGACTGGACCTATGTCCGCCGTGGCGGACATACCCCAGCAATGTGAGGCTCAGAGGAAGCACCAGGGCTCAAATACATGGCCCCAGGGTCAGGGGGACATGGGTACAGAAGGGCTGCCGCTGGGCTGAACCCAGGTCACAAGCGGCGCCTCCTCTTTGCTGCTGCAGGACGGGACCCTGGAGCTCATCTTCGCTGCCTACGCCACCACCGCCAGCGCCAGCACCTCGCTCATCATGCAGCTGCTGAAGCACCCGGCCGTGCTGGAGAAGCTGCGGGAGGAGCTGCGGGCCAAGGGCCTCCTGCACAGTGGCGGCTGCCCCTGCGAGGGCACGCTGCGCCTCGACACGCTCAGTGGGCTGCACTACCTGGACTGCGTCATCAAGGAGGTCATGCGCCTGTTCACACCGGTCTCCGGCGGCTACCGCACCGTGCTGCAGACCTTCGAGCTCGACGTGAGACTCCCATGGGCTGTGGGGTGGGCCGACGGGAAACATCAGCTCCCCGTGGGGTACCTCAGTCTCAGTCTCATGGGGAGACGATGCTGACTTTCAGGGAGCTTTCAGGCTGGTGGGAGGGGCCTTGCCCCAAATGCTGGGTCAGGTGCAGCCCCCATGGGTGTCCTGTGAAGCTTCCTGGAGACTTCTATAAATAGGTGGACTGACATGCCCAAAGGAGAGCCTGGCCAGGCCCCCAGGACCACAGTGGGAACATCTGAGTGGGGGCTGGCAGGCAGAAGGTCCTGCTCTGGTTCTCACCACCCCTTCCCGTCCCTTCCCCTACCTTGCCTCCAGGGTTTTCAGATCCCCAAAGGCTGGAGTGTCATGTACAGCATCCGGGACACACACGACACAGCGCCCGTGTTCAAGGATGTGAATGTCTTCGATCCCGATCGCTTCGGTCAGGCGCGGAGTGAGGACAAGGATGGCCGCTTCCATTACCTCCCTTTCGGTGGCGGAGTCCGGACCTGCCTAGGCAAGCACCTGGCCAAGCTGTTCCTGAAGGTGCTGGCGGTGGAGCTGGCCAGCACCAGCCGCTTCGAGCTGGCCACCCGGACCTTCCCCCGCATCACCTTGGTCCCCGTCCTGCACCCTGTGGATGGCCTCAGCGTCAAGTTCTTCGGCCTGGACTCCAACCAGAACAAGATCCTGCCAGAGACCGAGGCCATGCTGAGTGCCACGGTCTAAGGCCCCAGGCCTCGGGGTGGGCGCGATGGAAGGGTAGAAACCTGTGTGCAGGGGGGGCTGGAGCCCAGGGAAGGCGGAGGGCCCCCCAGGCCTTGCTTTCCCCTGCTCCCCTACCTGGCAAACCTGCCCCACGTCAGAAGGGGCCCATCCTCCGGGGCTGGGCCCTCCCCCTGCTTCTCTCCAGTCTCTCTGGTTCCCAACAGCTTAGTCCCCCGGGAAAGGGCCTGGCCCCCGGCCCCGCATGCCCGTCACAGTGTTAAACCTCGGCTGTGCTGCAGCCTTTGCTTGTGATGTTCTGAACTGGTCTCTCCCCTCCCTTTTTTTTGGACTCTTTTAGTTTGAGGTCAGGTGGCTGACATGGGGAGGGAGAAAGAGAGGTGGCCCCTTTGGCCCTCCCTTCAGCACCCCCCTCCTGCCTCGGCTCAGACAGGCGAGTGCCCCACCCCCAGTGTGGCCACCAATGCCCGCGGGGAACAGCATTGCGGGTAATAGAACGTCAGTCACCCTTGGCAGAGTGGGGATGGGTTGTAACCAGCCTGGAGGCCCACCCCTTGCCGTCTGGGACATTTGAAATTACCTATTGCTGCTACTTTTCCTCTCTTCTGACCTTGGGGCAAAGAATCCCCAGGTCCTGTCCTCCCCGCATCCTCCCTGGTGGCCCTGGGCATGCGCACTGACACCCCCACCTTTCCACCAGGCGGCTCAGAGCCCACGCTGCTCCCTGTACACTCATGCCCAAGGCCCTCTGCCCATGGGCTGACCCCTGCACCCCCTCCCCCATATTTATTCACTGATATAACCGACTCTTGGTTACTGGGACTGGAACAAGCATTCCGCCATCCCCTGGCTTCCATCCCAGCTGTCCCAGGCAGGACTTCTGCAAGTGACCCAGCCCCCATCCCCTGCCCCCGCCGGCCAAGGGTCGAGCAGCTCCCTCAGGCACCAGACCTTCTGTGGGTTCAACCTTGGAGCTTCACTCCCTGGGTAAAATCCAGTGGGTCTGCCTTTGTCCCTGGGGGAGATGGGGAAACTGCCCGCTGCCTCCCAGCCCTTTCTGTCGGAAACCTCGAGCACAGGGGCTTTGGAGGCTGCTGCCGACTCCCACTTGGTCACTGTTCACCGTGGTGCCCCCCACTCTGGCTAGTGAGTATGGAGAAGGATACGGGTTCTTTCTTCTGACGGGGAGCCAGGGCCTCCGTCATCCCTCCCTTGACCCTCTCCCTTTGCCCTTGGAAAGGTGTCCTTGAAGTCCCTTCCCACCTCTATGCCACTGTCTGCTTAGCCCAGCTCAGGGGTGTGGGGACCAGATGAAAGCCAGGGGAGGTGAGAGCAGAAGGCAGCCCTCCCTCGGCCAGTGGTGGTTTGAGGTGGCTGTGGGGAGCGCTGCAGCAAGAGCTGAGGAGGAGGGTACGTGCGACTTGTCAAGTGATTTGGTTGAAAATGAGCGGTCAGGGGATGGAGGAGGAATAGCTCCTGCCACTGGCATTTTGAGTGTTGGCAGTTAGGGATGCCTCCCGGGATGGTTTTGGGTCTCTGGTGAGTCTCTCAGTGATTTTGTCTGTTTTCAAATTTTTCTTTGCTTTTCATGTTTCTCTGTTGGCTTTTGATGTTATAAAAGCAATGAATCCTCTTTGGGAGATAATCAAAAACACATAGAAGAATCACGCAGGACACCAGTCCCCACAGTGGGCTCTCCGCAGCAGCGACTCAGTGGCTTCCCAGTGGTGTTCAGTGGGCAGGTGGCAGACCTCCACTCCTGCCCCCACTCATACTTACCTTGTGCTGGGCTTTACGGGAATGGTTGGTGCCCACTGACTGTTCTGTGACACCCATTCTCAAGTATTTCATTTGGTTCCTACCTTTTCATCATTTAAAAAGCCAGTGCAGCAGAGACATTATTGACAAAACTTTGACATTAAAAAAATAGTAATATTCTCAATCCTCCCCCCCCATTCTGAAAAACAGGCCAAAACAAAACAAAAATGTGTAAGGACTCATCAAAGCTTGTGAAACAGCTGCATGGTACACCAGAATCTGTCCCCTACAAAAAGCCCAGTCTCTGGAAGGCCCATGCTCCTCCATGCTGACCCATCTTACCCAGAACCAATTGTTTTTTGACTGCTATCTAGTATTGCAGTAAGTGCAGATTCAGACAGGAAGCCCACCAGGCTTGGCCCTGGCAAGGGGCGGGGAGCTGGAGGGCTGTGGGAAGTTTCAGTGGCCTTCACTTTTGGTGACCAGCCTGGGAGGGGCAGAGAAGGCAAGACGGAGGATCCCTGTGAGGGAGGGAAGAAGGATTACTTACCCCACTGGGTCTCAAAGGGGTTAAGAAGAGAACTGAAGAAAGCTCTGACTGGATGACAGGAGGGTATCAATGTCGAGGCTCATCCATCTCTCCTCTTTACATCCATCCGCGTCTGTGTGCTTGTTGTAGGTTTTATAGCGGTAGCCTTAGATGGGTGATGTGTTCTCACTTACCATTCCTACACTTGTAACTTGACATTAAAGAGACAGAACCCCACAAAGCTCTTTACGCCATGGGCTTGCAGATTGAAGCACTTTCAATGTTGGGCGCTGGCATTTGCGTTCTGGGTACCATCTTTGACTCCGCCCAGATCGCTCTAATTTTATACACAAAACTTGTTTTTTCATAAATGTTATAATTTTGTGTCTGTCTTTATAAACTATTATAAGTACTATTTTTGTTATAATTCAAAATAGATATTTAGTATAAAGTTTTTGCTGTTAAATATTTGTTATTTAGTAAAATATGAATTGTTTCCTCTATTGTAAACATGGTTCAAAATATTAATATGTTTTTATCACAGTTGTTTTAATATTGAAAAAAAGCACTTGTGTGTTTTGTTTTGATATGAACCTGGTGCCGTGTGAGTGTTTTTGCTGTCATGTGGTTTTACTCTGTATATAATATTCCACGTTGCATATTAAAAAATGTTGTGCATTTTGTGATTTTGGAAATACTCAATGTGGCTCTTTTATAGGCTTCCATAATAAACCATGAAGACTCACCCTTGTTTGGCTCTCTAGTCTATGCTTTCTCAGCTCTCTGAAAGGGTCCTCCTAGCCACCCATAGTCCCTTCAACAACACCCAGTCCCACCCACTTCTCAGGGAGGAAGGTCTTCCCCTCAGGGTTGGTCCTGAAAGGCCAAACCCCCCATTCCCTGTGTGAAGGCACAGAGAAGTCTGTGGCTGTGTCCTGGGAGTAGTAGGTCCCCTGGGGAGTGGAGAGTGTACTTGGATTGTCACTGGCCCCAGAAGCCTGACGTGGGATGGACTGGGAGCTGAGTCCTGGCCACGTGGCTGATCAGGTGTCTTGGCACCCAGAGTGCTGCAGAGTCCACCTCGATTACATGAGTGAAGACATGGATGTCACAGCCACACGACAAATAGGAGAGCAGAACTCAGTTCTCCCGACATTCAGTCTCACACCCCATGAGGCACTTCTTAGGGCTATTTCATGGGTGTTGCAGGAACGCATTGATTCTGGGATCAAATCAGTTCGCAAAAGGGCTTAAACAGAGTCAGGCACACATTCCTTCTCTCAGGCATGCTGAGGGGCTGGACAGTGAAGAGCTCACACAGGCTGTAGGACTCCCCAAGCCCACTTGATGACTGAAACCATGTCCTCTTTGCCCATTCTCACACTCTGTGACTGTCATAGAGCCCAGAGGTGACCCTGCAAAAGGCACATCATCTAGTGCCAGGCAAGGAACGTCCAGGGCAGTCCCTGAAACAGAGCGTCTGTGGGTGAGGAGGGAGGGAGGGCGGTGAGTAGCAAAGCCATGGCCCCTGGAGCTACCCCAGGCACTGGGGGGCCCAGCCCTGGCATGCGCCAAGCCTCACAATGCTCAGGCCAGTCCCAGACCCTGTCTGTGCCCGGGCCCTTCCTCGGAGCCTGGGGAGTGAAAGTCCCCACTGAGCTGGCCTGAAAAAGGCCGTTTTGTGGCTGCAGTGTTTCTTTTTGATACAGTCAGTCAGACCCAACCTCAGCCCAGACAGGGCCTCTCACAACCTGGGTCACAGAGCCGGGCCACCCAGAGCGGCATCGCCAGCATCTCCTGAGCAGTGCCACAGTAGGCTGCTTCACCCTTGCTTCCCCACCCCAGAGCTGTACTCCCCAAGCCCTAACCTCCACCCTGGGAAGGGGAGAGCAAAGTAACCCCCTGTTTCCTTAAGCTGAAGCAGAGTCTCAGCAGAGCAGGGGTGTCCCCAGAGCCATGCAGAAGCAGAGGGTGTCCTGTGCCAGAATGGGGGCCGCCTGGCCCCAACAGCACAGGCAGCACCCAAGGGCTCTCTCAGACGGGGGCCTCCAGGGTCAGCAAGAAGCAGCAACAGACACCCCCAGCTTCCACCAGGAAATGTGCCAGTGGAAGGCAGTAGTTTTTCAGAGTGTAAATTCCATCTCTCCCAGTGGAATGTCCTGTGTGGCAGCAGAGGTGAAGGAAGCCTGGTCCTTGGGCTGCCCTCAGTCTGACCGCCCTTCCACGGGGTGGGAGGGCCCAGCTGGGCGAGTGGCTGGCCTGTCATCACCCAGTCTGTCCTGGCCTCTCCCCCGTGGGCCCAGCGGGCCAGTGACGTCTCCTGCAGGGCTGCCTGCCCCTGGGATCTCCTGGCCTGGAAGGAGAACACAGGCCACTGTGGACAGGCCGACACGGCCGCTGTTTGTCTAGGGGTTGGGGCGCCGGGTTGGAGGGAACTCACAGACCGCACATTCTGCCACCTCCTAGCACTTTTCCAAAACAGCCTGCCTTGGTTGGGCCTGGCTGCCTGGGGTGGCCGGGGGCTGGGCGCCAGGAACAGGGCAGGGGAAAGCAGGGCCTCAGGGCCAGCGGGTGAGGTGACCAGGTGAGGGCAGAGACAGCACTCTGCCAGAGCCAGTCTGTGGGCTGGGCCTTGGACTGGGTCAGGCGGAGAGGGAGGAGGACTGTGTGTGTCTGTGATGGGGGCTAAAGGAAAAACAAACCTGACTTGCCTGAGTCCTCAGCTGAGCCGGCCAGGCTCTGTTCCTCACAGAAGCTCTGGAGCCCTGAGCGTGGTGTGGAGCCGGTGATGGCGAAGCAGCAGGCTGGGACTCAGGTTCCGCTCCTTATTTCCTGCACCACTTCCATTTCACTGGAATGGTCTGCCCCACTGACCTCATCTACCCCAGGGACTCTGGCCTCCCAGGAGATACTTACTCTAGTCCCTGCAACCTTGGCCTTCCTGTGGTGAGAATGCCTCTCTGTAACCCTCCTGCACCCTGGTGCGCTAAGCCTCTGGCCCCTTCCATCAGATCCCCCATGCTGCACAGCAGTGGAGTGATGGGGGAGCCCACAAAGACTTCCATGGGAGTGTGGCACTAAGACACCAACTTTGGAAGCAGCTGGGTCTGCCCTGGGGGGCTGTCAGAGGCACAGTGGGGGTTCCTTGGCTGCAGGCAGCCATGTGGCCAGGGTGCTGGCCCACGTGAGGGCATCATGCTCCTGTGAGGGCATGTGGGTGGTCTGGGAGGCAGATGTGCCTGGGCAAGGCCCACCTGCTTGGGTATATTCCTCTCCTTCCTGGCTTGTCTCCACGCAGAGAAGCCTTTTTTGCCTTGCCTCATGTAGACTTGATTTTTTTTTAGATTTGACATTTTGGTAAGTTCTTCCTTCCCACAGTTTTTTCCCTCTGGGACTCACCCTTAGGTTCCCTCTGAGAGAAATGTTTTGTAGAACACATTGTGAGTGATGCATACCTCAAAGATGTGCAGCAGCGAGAAGGTGCCACCCTGAACCCATAGGGCAGTTTTCACAGAGCAATTCCCTGCGAGGACTCTGATTGGTCCAATTTGAGTCACATGCTCATCGGAAAGAGGATGGCTACCTCTGATTGGTTACCTTGCCGTGGGAGCAGAGACATCGCATATGATTGGTAGCCCAAAGTGGAGGTGTGAGGGAATTGTTGGAAGGGACAGATGGAAGTAAAATTTACTCCAGAACACAGTCGAGGAGGGAGGGAAAGGAACAAGCAAGATCCTGGCTGCCGAAGTGATGTGCCAGGACTGTAGATGGAGGATGTGTGACGAATGATAGTTCAAGAGAAGAGAAGCTCTTAAGTGGCAGACTCGGCCACTTATGGTGAGAATGCATGGCTATGATGTCAACTCCTCCTCCATCAGAATAAAGTCTGCCATGTTTCCAAGGGCTTTCTGCGACAGTGCATGTTGGTATTTTATTTTGAAATAATTATGGATGGCCAGAAACTTGCAAAGATAGTACAAGAGAGGTCCCATGTACCCTGCATCCACTTTCTCCCAATGGCTTCTTACATAATTATAGTACAATAGCAAAACCAGGAAATTGACATTGGCATAGTGTTTACGTGTAGTTTGATGCCATTTTATCAACTATAGATTCACATAGTCATCAACGAAGTCAAGATACAGAATTATTTCACCACCACCAAGATCTATATAATGTTGTATAGTCACTGATGATATACCTACTGTAAGTAGTCACTACTCTCTCTAAGCCCTGGCCACCACTAATTTCCCATGTCTATAGTTCTGTCATTTCAAGAAGGTTAAACAAGTGGAATCATTCAGTGTGTGATCTTTTGAGATGTGTTTTTTTTTCCCCCCCTGACAAATCATAATGCCCTGAAGAACCATCCAAGTTACTGCATATATCATTATTTCTTTTTGTTGCTGAGTAGCATTCCATGGTATGGATGTATAGCAGTCTGGTTAACCATTCACTTGTTGAAGGATATTTGGTTTGTTTCCAGTTTTTGGCTGTTACAAATGTCATGCTGAGATTATTTCCTTCTATTCCTAGTTTGTTGAGTGGTTTTACCATGAAAAGGTGTAAATTTTGTTAAATGCTTTTTTAGCATCAGTTGAGGTGATATTGTCATTTCCTCACAATCATTCCATTAATGTGATGTACTACATTGATTGAATTGTATATGTTGAACTATCCTTGCATTCAATAAATAAATCCCACTTGATCATATGGAATTTATTATGATATTGAACTTTGTTTCCTAGTATTTTGTTAGGATTTTTACTTCCATATTCATCAGCTATATTGAGCTATAGTTTTCTTTTCTTATAGTGTCTTTGTCTGACTGTGGTATCAGGGTAACGCTGGTCTCATAGCATGAGTTTAAAAATGTTTCCATCACTTCAATTTTTGGGAAAGGTTTGAAGAGGATTGTCACCCTGCTTATTTAACTTATATACAGACTACATCATGTGAAATGCCAGGCTGGATGAAACACAATCTGGAATCAAGATTGCCAGGAGAAATATTAACCTCAGATATGCAGATGACACCACCCTTATGGCAGAAAGCGAAGAAGAACTAAAGAGCCTCTTGATGAAAGTAAAAGAGGAGAGTGAAAAAGTTGACTTAAAACTCAACATTCAGAAAACTAAGATCATGGCATTCAGTTCCATCACTTCATGACAAATATATGGGGAAACAATGGAAACAGTGACAGACTTATTTTCTTGGGCTCCAAAATCACTGTGGATGGTGACTGCCACCATGAAATTAAAAGATGCTTGCTCCTTGGAAGAAATGCTATGACCAACCTAGACAGCATATTAAAAAGGAGAGACATTACTTTGCTACAAAGGTCTCTAGTCAAAGCTATAGTTTTTCCAGTAGTCATGTATGGATGTAAGAGTTGGACCGTGAAGAAAGCTGAGCACCTAAGAATTGAAGCTTTTGAATGGTGGTGTTGGAGAAGACTCTTGAGAGTCCCTTGGACTGCAAGGAGATCCAACCAGTCAATCCTAATGGAAATCAGTCCTGAATATTCATTGGAAGGACTGATGCTGAAACTGACTCCAATATTCTGGCTACCTGATATGAAGAACTGATTCATTGGAGAAGACCCTGATACTGGGAAAGATTGAAGGCAGGAGGAGAAGGGGATGACAGAGGATGAGATGGTTGGATGGCATCACCGACTCGATGCACATGAGTTTGGGCAAGCTCCAGGAGTTGGTGATGGACAGGGAAGCCTGGCGTGCTGCAGTCCATGGGGTCACAAAGAGTTGGACATGACTGAGAGACTGAACTGAACTGAACTGAGGATTTTCTACCCATAATATCATGTTAGGTTTTCTGCAACCAGTGACAGTTTTATGTCTTTCTTTCCAATCTGATTTCCTTGTATTTTTTCTATTATCTGACTGCTGTGGCTAAGACATCCAATAATATATTGAATAAAAGTGGCCAGAGTGTGAATCCTTGACTTGTTTCTGATCTTAGAGGAAATAGTTTCAGTTTTCACCATTGAGTATTGAGTTTTAGCTAGGGGTTTAAAACTCAATGAAACTATCAGCCATGTCATGTAGGGCAACCCCAGACAGACGGATCATGGTGGAGAGTTCTGATAAAACATGGCCCACTGGAGAAGGGAATGGCTAACTACTTCAGTATTCTTACCTTGAGAACTCCATGAACAGTGAAAGTGAAGTTGCTCAGTCATGTCCGAATCTTTGCAACCCCATGGACTGTAGCATATCATGCTTCTCCATCCATGGAATTTTCCAGGCAAGAGTACTAGAGTGGGTTGCCATTTCCTTCTCCAAGGGATCTTCCTGACCCAGGAATCGAACCCAGGTCTTCTGCATTGCAGGCAGATGCTTTATCATATGAGCCACCAGGGTGAAAAGGCAAAAAGATATAACTCTGGAAGATAACCCTCTAGGTTGGTAGGTGTCCAATATGCTACTGGGAAAGAGTAAAGAAATAGCTCCAGAAATACTGAAGAGGTGGAGCCAAAGTGGAACTGACACCCAGTTGTGGATATGTCTGGTGGTGATAGTAGAGTCTGATGTTGTAAAGAACAATATTGCATAGGAACCTGGAATGTTAGGTCTATGAATCAAGGTAAATTGGATGTGGTCAAACAGGAGATAGCAAGGGTGAACATCAACATCTTAGGAACTAAAATGGATGGGATGGGCAAATTCGATTCATATGATCATTATATCTATTACTACTGTGGACAAGAATCCCTTAGAAGGAATGGAGTAGCCCTCATAGTCAACAGAAGAGTCAGAAATGCAGTACTTGTGTGCAAACTCAAAAACAGCGGAATGATCTTTGTTCATTTCCAAAGCAAATCATTCAACATCACAGTAATCCAAGTCTATGCCCAGACCACTAATGGCAAAGAAGTTGAACAGTTCTGTGAAGACCTGCAAGACCTTCTAGAACTAACACCCAAAAAAGATGTCATTTTCATCATAGGGGACTGGAATGCAAAAGTAGGAAGTCAAGAGATACCTGGAGTAACAGGCAACTCTGGTCATAGCAAACACCCTCTTCCAACAACACAAGAGAAGACTCCACATGTAGATGTCACCAGATGGTCAATATGAAATCAGATTAATTATATTATTTGCCGCCTAAGATGGAGAAGCTCTATATAGCCAGCAAAAACAAGACCAGGAACTGACAGTGGCTCAGATCATGAGCTCCTTATTGCAAAATTCAGACTTAAATTGAAGAAAGTGGGGAAAACCACTAGGCCATTATGATATCTAAATCAAATCCTTTATGACGATATAGTGGAAGTGACAAATAGATTCAAGGAATTAGGTCTGATAGAGTGTCTGAAGAATTATGGACAGAGGTTTGTAAATTGTACAGGAGGTGATAACCAAAACCATGCCAAAGAAAAAGAAATGCAATAAGGCAAAATGATTGTTTTACAAATAGCTGAGAAAAGAAGAGAAGCAAAAGGCAAGAGAGCAAAAAAGCAAAAGGCAAAATAGACCTAACTGAATGCAGAGTTCCAAAGAAAAACAAGAAGAGATAAGAAGGCCTTCTTAAGTGAACAATACACAGAAATAGAAGAAAACAATATAATAGGAAGGATGAGAGATCTCTTCAAGAAAATTAGAGATACCAAGGGAGCATTTCATACAAAGATGGGCACAATATAGGACAGAAATTGTATGGACCTAACAGAAGCAGAAGATATTAAGAAGAGGTGGCAAGAATACACAGAAGAACTATACAAAAATGGTCTTAATGATTCTGATAACCATGATGGTGTGATCAGTCACTTAGAGCCAGACATCCTGGAGCGTGAAGTCAAGTGGGCCTTAGGAAACATCACTACAATCAAAGCTAGTGGAGGTGATAGAATTCCAGCTGAGCTATTTCAAATCCTAAAAGATAATGCTGTGAAAGTGCTGCACTCAATATGCCATCGAATCTGGAAAACTCAACAGTGGCCACAAGACTGAAAAAGGTCAGTTTTCATTCCCATCCCAAAAAAAGGCAATGCCAAAGTATGTTCAAACAGCCGCACAATTACACTAATTTTACATGCTCTCAAGGTAATGCTAAAAATCCTTCAAGCTAGGCTTGAACAGTACATGAACCGAGAACTTCCAGATATACAAGCTGGATTTAGAAAAGGCAGAGGAACCAGAGATCAGATTGCCAACACCTATTGGATCATAGAAAAAAATAAGAGAGTTCTAGAAAAACATCTACTTCTGCTTCATTGTCTATGCTAAAGCCTTTGACTGTGTGGATTGCAACAAATTGGATAATTCTTCAAGAGATGGGAGTACCAAACCACCTTACCTGCTTCCTGAGAAACCTGTATGCAGGTCAAGAAGCAACAGTTAGAACCAGACATGGGACAACAGACTGGTTCAAAATTGGGAAAGGAGTACATCAAAGCTGTATATTGTCACCCTGCTTATTTAACTTATATACAGAATACATCATGCAAAATGCCAGGCTGAATGAAGCACAAGCTGGAATCAAGATTGCTGGGAGAAATATCAACAACCTCAGGAATGCAAATGATACCACTGTAATGGCAGAAAACAAAGAGGAACTAAAGAGTCTCTTGATGAAGGTGAAAGAGGAGAGTGAAAAAGCTGGCTTAAAATCAAGATTCAGAATATGAAGATCATGGCATCTGGTCCCATCACTTCATGGCAAATAGATAGGGAAACAATGGAAATAGTGACAGACTTTATTTTCTTGGGCTCCAAAATTGCTGCAGATGGTGACTGCAGCCACGAAATTAAAAGATGCTTGCTCATTGGAAGAAAAGCTATGACAAACCTAGACAGTGCATTAAAAAGCAGAGCTATTACTTTGCCAGCAAAGGTCCATATAGTCAAAGCTATGGTTTTTCCAGTAGTCTTGTAGGGATGTGAAATTTGGACCATAAAGAAGGCTGAGTGGTGAAAAATTGATGCTTTCCAATTGTGGTGTTGGAGAAGACTCTTGAGAGTCCCTTGGACCGCATGGAGCTTTCCTGGTGGCTCATGTGGTAAAGAACCTGCCTGCAATGTGAGAGACTGGGGTTCAATCCCTCAGTTGAGAAGGTGCTCTGGAGAAGGGCATGGCATTCTACTCCAGTTTTCTTGCTGGAGAATTCTATAGACAGAGGAACCTGGTGGGCTACAGTCCATAGAGTCCCAAGAGTAGGACATGACTGAGTGACTAATATTCGGGGCTTCGCTGGTGGCTCAGCTGATAAAGAATCCGCCTGCAATGTGTGGGACCTGAATTTGATCCCTGGGTTGGGAAGATTCCCTGGAGAAGGGAATGGTTACTCACTCCAGTAGTCTAGCTTGGAGAATTCCATGGACTATATCGTTCATGGGATTGCAAAGAGCTGGACGCAACAGAATGACTTTCACTTTCACTGGACTGCAAGATCAAATCAGTCAGTTGAAAAGGAACTCAACACTGAATATTCATTGGAAGGGCTGATGCTGAAGCTGAAGTTCTAATCCTTTGGCCAACTCATTGGAAAAAACCTTGATGCTGAAAGATTGAAGGCAGGAGGAAAGGGGGATGACAGAGGATGAGATGGCTGGGTGGCATCACAGACTCAGTGGACATGAGTTTGAGCAAACTCTGGGAGAAAGTGAAGGACAGGGAAGCCTGGTGTGATGCAGTCCATGGGGTCACAAAGAGTCGTGCATGAGTGAGCGACTGAACAACAACCACCACCACAATTTATCTTTAATTTTTGCTCTGTTAATTACAATGTGTCTTGGTATGGTCTTCTTTGGGTTGATCCTGTTTGGTAATCTCTATACTTCTTGGACATGGATGTCTATTTCATTTCCCAGTTTAAGGATGTTTTCAACTATTGTTTCCTCAAAATGTTCTCTGTTCTTTCTCTCCTATCCTTTTCCCCCTATAATGTTAATGTTAGTACCCATGATGCTGTCCTAGAAGTCTTTTAAATTGTTCTCATTTCTTTTTATATATATATTTTTCTGTTCAGTCAGAGATTTCCAGTATTCTGTCTTCCAGCTTGTTGATTTGTTTCTGATTGGTTGAGCCTGGTTCTGTGCATGGTTGCAGGGTCAGGGATCCTGGATTTAGTCTTGGCCAGCTGGTGGGTTGGGCTGGTTCCTGACCCAGCTGGCTGTGGAATCCAGGGTGCCCCAAAGCTGGCCTTGCCCTGCTGGTGATTGGGGCTGGATCCTGAGGTGATTGCCTGGGTGGTACAAGGTGTCTCAGAGCTTGCTGGTGGGTAGGGTTAGAGCCCAGTGTTCCCAGGGCTAGTTCTGGCTCACTGGTGGGCTGCGCCTGGTGCTTGCGTCTCTGGCTGCAGGACCGTGGTTGACCTGGTGGTCAGCGCCGTGGCCCAGGTGGTCTCAGGGTTGGAGCTGGCCTGCTGATGGGTGGGCTGGGTCCTGATATGGCCAACTGCAGAGCTTGCTTTGGTCCTGGGGCTGGGGTCTGGAGGGTTCCCCATACCGCTGCCTGCCTACCAGTGGGTGGGGCTGGATCCTGCAGCTACTGCTGGCCCACTGGTGGATGAAACTGGGCCCCTGAATCTATGGTTGCAGGTCCCTGGGGGCCCTGGGGGGGTGCCTACCTACTGTTAGATGGAGACTGAGCCCCGGGTATCTGGCTGAAGGGCCTTAGAGGCCTAGGGACTTGTGCTGAGGCACTGGTGTTTGGAGCTGAGTTCTGGGCCCTGCAGTGGACAAGGCAAGCTCCCGGGGCTAGTGCCGTGCACTTGTGGGTGCTGTGATCCTGGGCAGCTGGGGGCTCCGAAGGTCCTAAGGCAGCCAGCCTGCTGGTGGGTGGAGCTGTGTCTCTGTCTGGCTAGCTGCTTGGCCTGGGGTGTCTCAGGACTGGTGCCGAAAGGCTGCTGGGCGGAGTCAGGTTCTAGTGCTGATAAGCCCGAGGAAGGATTTCAGAATGGTGCTTGCCAACACTGGTGCCCCTGTGGTAGAATGAGCTCCCCGAAATGGTTGTTGCCAGTGTCTGTGTCCCCAGGGTGAGCTCCAGTTGCCTCTTGCCTCTCTGAAAGGCTAAGATCAGCAGGTGGGTCTGACCAAGGCGCCTTTCAAATTACCCCTTCCAACCTGAGTCCTAGCGCTTGTAAGGTTTTGTGTGTGCTCCTTAAGAGAGGAGTCTCTATTTCCTACCAGTCCTGTGCATGCATGCCTGCTAAGTCACATCAGTTGTGTCTGACTGTGCAACACTATGGACTATAACCCACCAGGATCCTCTGTCCAAGAGGTTCTCCAGGCAAGATTACTGGAGTAGGTTGCTGTCCTCTGCTCCAGGGGATCTTCCCGACCCAGAGATTGAACCCACATCTCTTATGTCTCCTGCATTGGCAGGTGGGTTCTTTACCACTAATGCCACCTGGGAAGCTGAAAGTAAGCCTACTGACCTTCAATGACAATTCTTATGGGAATTAGTAGAAGAGATGAGAAAGTGAAAGTCATTCAGTCATGTCTGACTCTTTGTGATCCCATGGACTGTACAGTCCGTGGAATTCTCCAGGGCAGAATGCTGGAGTGGGTAGCCTTTCCCTCCTCCAGGGGATCGAACCCAAGTCTCTCGCCGTGCAGGCAGATTCTTTACCAGCTGAGCTATCAGGGAGAGATCTATATAAAAGAGACCTCAGAGAGGTCTTTCATCTCAATTTATCTATAGTGTTTTTGACTGTATTTCTTTATGGTTTGCATTTCTTGGTGGTTGCTCTGGTTATTTTAATATATATGTCACCTCTAAGGTGGAGAAGGCAATGGCATCTCACTCCAGTATTCTTGCCTGGAAAATCCTATGGCCGGAGGAGCCTGGTAGGCTGCAGCCCATGGGGTCACTAAGAGTCGGACACGACTGAGTGACTTCACTTTCACTTTTCACTTTCATGCATTGGAGAAGGAAACGACAACTCACTCTGGTGTTCCTGCCTGGAGAATCCCATGGACAGGGGAGCCTGGTGGGCTGCTCTCCATAGGGTTGCACAGAGTTGGACACGACTGAAGTGACTTAGCAGCAGCAGCAGCACCTATAAGATCTCATGGTATCAACATTTCAGCACTTTGAGTGAAGCATAGAGAACTTACATCTGTTTTAGTCCTTTCACCTAGCTTGAATTTCAGATGGTGTTATACCTTTTGTTTCAGTAATAAAATACAGTTTAGAAAGCTTACAAGGAGAGAATAGTTTATTGTATAGTCCCATATTTATTTTGTCCTATTGTTTTATTTCCCTTCCTGATGTTCCAAGATTCTTCCTTATAGCCTTTCCTTTCCATTTGGAGAAGTTCCTTTTCTTGTTCTTTAAGGCTAGCCTTTCATTCCCTTTTAATTCATATGAGAATGCATATTTCTCCTTCATTTCTGAAAGACAGTTTTACCCAGTGTAGGGTCCACAATTGATAGATGTTTTTGCATTTGAAAAATATTATGCCACCTCCTTCTGGTCTCAGTGGTTTCAGGTGAGAAATTTGTTTTTCAAATTGGTGTTCCTTTACAGTTAATATGTCATTTCTATTTGACAGTTTCAAGATTCTCCCCTTTCCTTTAGTTTTCATAAATTTAATTATGTATCTTGGCATGGATTTCTTCTGAATTTATCCTTTGATGTTCATTCAGCATTTTTGATCTGTGGGCTTGTCTTTTGCCAAATTTAGGATTTCAGCCATTATTTCTTTGAGGACTTTTTCAGCACTTCCCCTCTTCTTTTGCTTCTTGGCTGGCAATTATATGAATGTTGGGTCTTTTGTCATCTTCACATAGAAGAAGCTCTGTTTATTTATTATTTTGTTAGTGCTTTTCCTATATGTTATTCAGACTGGATAAATTCTATTATTAAGTCCTCAGGTTCACTGATTCTTTTCTCTCTCAACTCCGTTCTACTATTTAGCCTATCCAGTGAGATTAAAAAAATATATTAATTTTTCAGTTCTGTAATTTCTATTTGTTTCTTTTTTATAGTGTCTATTTGCTGAATTTTTAAAATTTTTTTCATTTGTTTCAAGATAATTTATAATTGCTTATTGAAGCAACTAATGCTTCAAAATACTTGCCAGATAACTTATCTTATTTAGACATCGGTTGATTGTCCTTCCTCGTTCAAATTGTAATTTCCCTGACTCTTCATATGCTGGGTGGTTTTTTATTCTGTCTTGTATGTTTTGGCTATCATGTTAGGAGACTCTGGGTTTTATACAAATTTTCAATTTCAGTTCTTAGTGGCTCTGTTTAGCACAAAGGTCTTGGCTTGCTTTTGTGAGCGGTAGCTTCATTGAAAATTTAAATTTCAGAGTTGTTTTGATCTACTTGGTTTATCTTGGTGGCTCAGAGGTAAAAAGAATCTGCCTACCAAGCAAGAGACCTGGGTTCTATCCCTGGGTCAGGAAGATCCCCTGGAGAAGGAAATGTATTTCCCACTCCAGTATTCTTGCCTGGGAAATCCCATGGACGGACAGCAAGTTATAGTCCATGGGGTTGCAAAGAGTCTTTGTAGCTGTATAAGACTTAAACTTCGGTAGAATTATTTCTTCTACATTCTTCTTCTTTTTCCACATTGTTTTAGCTATTCCAATTCTTTTGCCTTTCTATACAAAATGTAGAATAATTTTTTCTATATATCTACAAAAATTCTTGCTGGGATTTTGATAGGCCTTACACTAATTTGTGTATCAATGTGAGGATAAGTGCATCTTGGCAGTCCAAGGTCGAGATGGGGTGGAATAGGGGAAAAGGACAGATGGAAACTAACATTATTCCAGAGGAAGAGGAAAGAGCTAGCAAGACAGTGAGTGGGAAAAAAAAAAAAGACAGCAAGTGGGCTGGGAGTGGGAAATGACATTTTATCGGTGGAGAAGCTCTAAGATGAAGCTGTTGCTGCTGCATGTGAAATTATTTGAGTTATTATGATGTCAAATCTTCCTCTTTCAAAATTAAGTCTACCATGTGCCGAGGGCTTTGTGTGATTCTGTGTGTGTGTGTGTGTGTGTGTGTGTGTGTGTGTGTGTGTGTTTAAAACATTAAAGTGGGATTGAGTTTCACATCACTGTCTCTGAATACAGAGGTGTTAGGTGGCACTAGTCGTAAAGAACCTGCTTGCCAGTGCAGGAGACTTACAAGACTCAGGTTTGATCCCTGGGTTGGGAAGATCCCCTGGAGGAAAGCATGGCAACCAACTCCAATATTCTTGCCTGGAGAATTCCATGGACAGAGGAGCCTGGCAGGTTATCGTCCATAGGGTTACAAAGAGTCAAACACTGAAGTGACTTAACAATGATGCAAGATACATAGGAACAGGTCCATGGTTGGAAGGTAGGCAGAATGTATGGCCCTGGGAACCCCAGGGCTTATCACTTATAAATCCAGTGTGGATGGGAGGTACTGAGGGTTTTTTATAAACCTATTTCTCAAGAGCAGAGGAAGCTAGCTGACCTCTTTGGTTTGCTCCCATTCTTCTCTAAAAACAACCAGAATTGGAAATTCCCCACTAGTCTTCTACTAGTGTGGAAAGTAAATGGAGAAAAAGAGGGTGAAATTAAGTCAGATGTGACTGAATGATTTCTATTATGGACAGAAAGAGCCTTTGGGAGCTGGTAGCAAGCCTGAAAAATCATCCTCAAGTCTGAACATCCTCGCCGTTTCTACCCTTTTTGAAGGTTGGAAAATATATCAGCCCCCTCCATGAGACCAGTCACCTGGCAACCCTCCCCAAGTTCAGGCCAACAGATGCCAAACTTGCCCCATGGTCTTGAGACATAACCCATACCCTTTTGCCTGCCATAAGCGTCATAACTTATGAATAATTTCATCATTCACATCATAACTCGTGCGTAACTCACTACCGCAATGCCCCAGTTAGTGCAGGAGTTGGTTCTAAAAAGCATTACAAATTTCTAAATGCAAATATATACTCTTTAGCCAGTCAAGATGATATCAGGGCCCATAGGTAGAAACAGTGCTGGTTGAGGAAAGAGCAGGCCCAGACAACACTGTCCAGAGCTCTCTTTCTACTTACCTCTCCCCTCTCCCATCAACACTCAGGGCAGTCCTGAGCAGGTGGCCTGTGGGGATGGGGTGGGAAATGTCCAGAAGCCTGGCCCTGTCCACGGGAACCTGGGCACTCTGATTCTAGGCGATTCTACGCAGGCAGTCCTGGAAAAATTGGCATAGTGGGGAGAGAGGCTTAAACTAATCTTTCCTAAATACAGAAAGGCCCAGAAGTGGAGATGAGCAGGGAGCCCTAAAGCAGAGGTCACCAGCTTAACTGATTCTTCCTGGCTTCTGGGGACATTTGACACAGGACACACTCTCCTCTGCATTGCTGAGCAGTGGCTGAGCAAATCAGTGCCAAAGAAGGGGTTGCTCCTGCCACCCTTGGTGGAATAGCTCTCTGGACACACTGAGAAGGCCCAGCTCTCTGGTAGGATCCCCCCAAGTCCTCCTGGCTTCTGTGTAGGTGAGCACCCACCCCTGTTTGCCCAGGTCAAAAGTCCTATCTCCTAGGAAATACTTCAGTCCTGGGCAAACGGAGAAAGGGTTGTTTGGTTTTGTTTTTACCAGATTTCTGTGAGTGGCTGTGAAAGTCATTTCTAATCCACTTGAGGGGCAGGAGAGCCCTGGACAGCCCGTCTGGGGCTCACAGTTTGGCTGAATACAATATAGAGGATTCCTCAGTGATGAAGAGTATCAAGCGCGATGGAAAGAGCTGCCTTCTAAAGCAGGGGTCAGAGCATCCCCACCTGGGACATATTCCTGGGGAATCTACAGCCAATCTGCACTCAGGCTAACACAACCTCCTGTCTCCTGGAAAGGCAGGCAGATCCTGCCCACCCATCACTGGGATACTAGGGGCTGGCTTCCACAGCCTCACAGCTTTTCCTTGGGAAGCAGCTACAGCTATTTTCACCTCCCTGCCTCTCCACCTCCAGGCACTGCTCCTCTTGAACTTCCATACTGGGACGTGCTAAGGCCACCCAGGCAGGAGCACTGGCTCAAATCTGGCAGCTCAGAATGTTTCTCTGATGTCCTCATCAGGAATATGTCAAGGATTCCAAGAGACCTCACAGACCAGTGAAGGTGTGTATTCTCCCTCCCTTTTGCCTGTGAGGAATTCACCGCCCAGGTCACTTGACAGTACAGAAATTGTCAAATACCATCCAGGATGCTTCATCCCTGGCTCTCCGTGCAGTCTCCTTTGTCTCTAATCTGGAAAGATGCACGGGCATCTTTTCTGCATCAAGGACCTAGAGCTAAAAACCAAGTCTAATGTAACCATTAGTGTCATGCCCTAGACGTCTGAGCTGGAGAGCCTCCCCCAGCCTCTCACTGTGCTGGGCTCTGGAGGAGGTGGAATGTTAGTTACACTGGTGTCTGATTTATTAATGCTTTCTTATCTTTACATTTATATATTTCTATGTGCTATTTTCATTGGTCTGGTGTCATTCAAAAGGATGTGAGGTTGTCTCAGGGAAGAGCTACAAAGGAAGTAAGCAGCCGGGTGTGGGACCACATCCTTCTGATGACAGCCACCTTGCCTGGAGGCACGCGGGCCAAGACGCTGTGGGGCGGCAGGAGCCTGGTGGGAGAGGGACACTGCTTGTCCCACAGGCCACCCCCTGCTCTGCCAGGGGAGCTGCGGCCATCTCCAGGCCCTGCTTAGAATGGAGAGCCGAGCCCCATGAACTTCTTTCTGCCTTGCACGACCCTGAGCGTGCGCTCCTGGGTAGGCAAACTGGAGCACAGTAAGTACCTTCTTGTGGGCCCAGCGTGACCCCTAAGGCTGGTCTCAGATAGCCCTGAGCTCCGGGCCCATCCCAGACTGCACCTGGGGAACAGATTGCTAACCCGGGGGCAGTGTACGGCTGCAGAGGCCCCTCAGCCTGAGCTCTGTATGTGCCATGTTTGTGTGCTGTGCCTTCTCAGAGGAGAGAGGTCATAGCCTCCAGAGCTTCTCAGAGGCCCCAGATCTAGAGAGAGGTGAGGAATTAGTGCTCTATGCTCATACTGGCAAGAGTGACACAGGAAGAGACCATCTTTACTCAGTTCTTTCTGTGTCCCGGGCCCCATTCTCTCTTTTTCCAGAAGAGGAAACTGAGGCTTAGAGTGCTGGGTGCTTTGTTCAGGTTCTCACTGTTGGAAAGTTGGAGTCTTCAGAGATAGGCAGTTCCTCATGGCTTTCTCCTGGAGATGGAGGAGCGGGCTGGGCCCTCGCGCAGCTCGCCGGAGCCTCTCCTGGCTCAGCGCGGACGCCGCGATGGGATGGCTGCCCACGGGCCTGGGGCGCTGCTGCAGCGGCTCCAGGTTGGGGCAAAGCCATCAGGCATGTCTCCTCCCTTCCCTTCTGTATGGCGGCAGAGAAGGAGCTAAACAAAGGGGCAAGTAGGCCCCTTTGAGGGCTCTGAGATAGCAGGGGAAGGAACAGTTCCAGGCAGACCCTCCTCTGGCCTTTAAGGGGCTCTAGGGCTGGGGGTGACCCTGGGGGCTCCTCGGAGTGGCAGGCTGGGATCTGCGCCTGGGAGGCTGGGAAGAGATGTGAACACAGAGAAGAGTCAGGGCATGTGTGGGCTAACACTGGAGAAACAGCACGAGGTGTGTCCTGAGGGGCCGAACCTGTAGCGTTAATACAGGGTGGGAGAAGCCGGTGAGGCACGCATGCTTAAGCAAACGACCTGGGGGTCAGGGCTGGCCCCACGCTGGCAGTGAGCAGCACTTAGAGAGAGTTGGTGTGGGGTGGGGCCCATGGCAGGGTGTGGGCGAGTTGAGAGCCAGGAAGTGATCTTTCCTCAGCCCTCAGCATCAGCCCCACCCTCCCTGGAGTGTCCTGTCCGCTGAAGGGCAGGCTGATGTCTGGCCTGGAGTTGGGGGACCACCAGTCTGTTGCTGGCTGTGGAGAGGGGGTGCCCTTCTCTGTCCCTCAGGCTTCCCTCAAACTCTCAGCCTCTCAGACTGAGGAGGGACGTGAGGGGAAGGAGCGAGTGAGAAGGGACACGGAGGGCCCTGCGGGGCTGGGCCTGGAGGGTAACCTGTGTCAGGAGCCTGCCCTTGGTGCCGCCCTTTCCCGGTACTTTCACTGCCTCTTGTCTGTCAGTCCCCTGTCCGTCAGTCAGCAGGCTGAGTCAGAGGTGCTCCGGGGCTGGGGGCTGCCTGCCAAAGGCCTGACTCACTGAGGATGGCTGACTGATTTCCCCACCTCTGCACCTCCCTGTCATGACATGCTGAGGGGTGAGGGCCCGGGGGGCACAAGGCTTCTCTCTCCCAGGAGGCTCCTCCAGGCAGCAGGGAGCACTGGGCTTCCCGGACAGGACCACCCCCTGCCACTGGGACCAGATGGCTGGTGAGAAAGGCCTCCCACCACGCAGGCTTCTCCCCACTCCAGAGCCTGACACAGATCTTGCACGTGCTCAGAACCCGCCTGGTGACTGGATGCGTGATGCCCTCTTCTCTGCTGGCTGAAAACCACACTCCACCCATTCATGTGGATCCCGGCTTCCTCAGTTCCAGACAGTGGGAAACCCTCATTTGTGTGCCATGGTCCAAAAAGACATTTTCCTAACATTAGTCCCATCATTAGCTCTGATTTCACATTTTATTTAAATGAGAAATAACTCCCAAGCTAGCGAGCTAAGGAGACAAATCGAATGAAGGGCTTGGGCAGGGAGTGAGCCTCTGAGTGTACGTGGTCAGGTGCAGCTCTTCAGAGCAGGCTGCATTCCCGAGGTGGGGACCGGGAGCTCCAGGCTGAGGCCTGGCCCCCGTGCTCATGTACCACCCAGCCGCTGGGACTGGCGGGCGCCTCGTCTGCTCTGAGCTGCAGGAAGGGCCAATCTGGGACCACAGTCCTCACCATGGGGAAGCCAGGGCTGCAGGGCCACAGGTTCTGTGTGGTGGGTGAGGCTGAGGAGCCAGCGTGTTGCAGGGACTGCTGAGGAGTGAAGGTCCAGGTATGCGGCATCCTGGGTATTAGAGGTGCATCAGTCAAGACTCTTTCATCTACAAGCAGCAGGAAACAGGACCCACTGACTCCACGTCTAGCTCAGGCACACTGGTTCTGGGGTTCATACTGAGTGTCTGTGACACAGCACCCCTTCCATGAAGCTTCTCAAACCCCTCCACCCCGTGGCTCTACAAGTTTCCGCTCCCCGCTGGCCTGACACTGCACTCGGCCATGGTCTTCCAGACCTGACTCGTGACTCTCAACTCTCCTTGGTTCTGACCTTCTCAGACTTCTCTGAGCCCCTAGGACGCTTGGCTCCAGGGGTTGTCCCCTGCTCAGTCCCCGCCCCAGTGGCTGGTCTCAGCGCCCATCTGCCTTTGTGCTGGGGACTCTGTCCTTGAGTCGGCCTCTGCTTGAAGTGCTCTTGGCCTGCTGTGTGTGGTCCTGTCTTCTCTAGGAGAACACAACCTCTTTGGTGACCCTGGTCACTAAAGTCACTTGGTCACTTGTCAGTAACACTTGTACTCTGTAAATGCTTACCAAGTAGGGACCATGAGGTTAACATGGGTGTGAGCTTCATTTGGTCCAAACTTCCTACTTGACAGATGAAGTAACTGAGGACCAGGCAGGAGAAGCAACTTGCCTGTAACCAGCCAGCAGCTGAGGCTGGAACAGTCTGTGAGACCTGCCTGTCTTGGGTCTCAGGCCAGTGTCTGCTCACGTGCCTCTGCTGCCTGGGGAACTGATTCAGTGAATGAGTACCCTCAGAACCAGACATATGAAGGATCAAATAAAAATTCTCAGACCTTTCCGTACATGTCACAAAGGGCCATTTTGGGAAAGGTTCAATAAGCAAACATTTGTGATTTAGTCAGGATTCTTTAAGATGCAAGTGACAGAATCCACACTCAAAATAGTTTATGCATAAGGACTTTATTGCCTCCTGTTCAAGGCAGTCCAGGGAGGTGCTGACCAAGAGGTGTCAGGCTGGTGCCAGTCTGGATGGACGGAGGTGCTGCTCTAGACTGAGGACCTGATCTTCTAATGCAGCTCCTCCTAGGGAAAGGGGCGGGGGTTCCTGGTAAGGGGAGAGGCACTGCTGTGTGACTTGAAGAGGGAGGCGTGAAAAGGGGAGCAAATGCCCAGCTGCTGAGTCTGTAAAGAGCCCTCAGTGTAAAGTCCTGAGTCATGAAGTTGTGAGAATCTTTTTGATTTATAACATTGTGAAGCACTGATGTTTCTTACATATTAAGGAGCATTAAAGAATAACAATAAAGCAAATACTGTCGGACCACCACTGGGGATGGGAAAATGAACTCTGCCAGGTCTGGTACCAACCCAGTGAAACTCACTCCAACTGCACACAATTCCCTTCCAATCCTTCTCAATTTTGAGTTTATTACTCTGTTTCCCACTGTGGAATGCAGCCTTAAGCAAGTTAGCGTTGCTGACCATTTTGTAAATGGAATCATTGTTCTACCTGTTTCTTTTGCTCCATGTTATGAATTTTGAGATTCCACAAAATTATGTTGATATGTGGAGTTGTGACTGATTTTTCACTACTTTATAACATCCTATTATATATAAAAATATGCCTCAATTTATCTATCCATTCTACGTGGATTATCTCCATGTGTTTTTCTACCGTAGACAGTGCTACTGTGAATATTTGTGTGGCCCAAGGAACACATTCCAGAGTTTCTTTAGAAGTAGGTTGTAGGATGCATGAGTGGGAGTGTTCAGATTTACAAGATGATGCCGAGACTGTTTCCCAAAGTATGTCCTTCCTGTGTGGTTGTTCCTTTCTGATACTGTCCTCATGCTTCCATTGAGACCATAGTTTAACACTATGGAGACCATAGTTTAACACTGTGGTCTGATGAGTTAATTTGATGGAGATTAATGGGGGAGGCATTTGGCTCTTTTTTTTTTTAATTTTCTTTACTTTATTGTGTTGGTTTTGCCATACATTGACATGAATCTGCCATGGGTTTACATATGCTCCCCCTCCAGAACCCCCCTCCCTCTTCCCTCCCGACTCCCTCCCCCTGGGGCATCTCGGTGCACCAGCCCCGAGCATCAACCCTGGGCTGGCGATTGATTTCACATATGTTAATTAACATGTTTCAATGCCATTCTCCCATATCATCCCACCCTTGCCCTCATCCACAGAGTCCACGAGTCTGTTCTATACATCTTCGTTCCTTATGCTGTCTTGCATGCAGGGTTCCCGTTACCGTCTTTCTAAATTCCATATATATGCATTAGTATACTGTATTGTTGTTTTTCCTTCTGGCTTACTTCACTCTGGATAATAGGCTCCAGTTCCGTCCACCTGAGTAGAACTGATCCAAATGAATTTTTTTTTTTTAATGCTGAGTAATATTCCATTGTGTATATGTTTGAATGCCTTGGAATGTGAACTTGTTGGGGCCTGCCGTAGTCCCTCAGAGATTCAACATAGGTTCCAGGGAGATTTATACCAAGCAAGAAAGAAGACCGTTACTATGACCCTGTGGCTGACTGAGATGATAAAAAGGATGGCTGGGGAGCTTGTTGGCGCTAATGTTTGGGAGCTGGAAGAAGTCCTTGCTACCACTAACATTCCAATATAGCCATACAGAAAGCCCTTCTGCACAGTGAGGAAACACCTGGCCCCAGGCTCGCTAAGCCACAGAAACTTCTGTATTCATCAGTAACAAACAGACCCCTTGACTGGAAAAGTAAAGCCACAGAATAGCTCAGCTTTTCTCTTCTCCTTCCTCTAGGATGAAAGAATTGAACAGAGACCCACATGCTTTCTAGCACAACCTATCTCAAGCCCCAATGCTGGAGAAGTAACATTTATTGAAATGATCAATCAGTTCAAAAGAAGGGGACTCATATCAGTTATCCATGGCTGCCTAACAAATTGTTCCAAAACTTAGTGGTATAAAACAATAATAAACACGTATGATCTCTGAAATTTCTGTGAGTTAGCAGTTTGGGAGCCCCATGGAGGCGTGGTTCTGGCCTGGGGACTGTCCTCCAGGGTGGTCCTCCAACATGCTGATCGGCTGCTATCATCAGAAGACTTGATGGATTGGGCTGATATTCTTCCAAGGTAGCTCATTCACACAGCTAACAAATTGGCACAGGCAGCTGTTGGCAAGACCCCTTATTCCCTTTCCAAGCGGACCTCTCCCCAGGGTTGCTTGAGCATCCTCAAGACATAATGGTGGGCTTCCTCCAGAGGGAGAGATCCCAGAGGACCAGGAGGAGATCACAGTGCCTTCATAACCTAGCCTCAAAAGTCATGCATAATAATGTCTGCATTGTGGTGAGACACCATTGGTCTCACAGGTTGCCCTGGTTCACTGTGTGGGAGGAACACAGAAGGACAGGAACAGCAAGAGGTGGGTCTCTTTGGGAGATATTTTGGTGGCTGGCTAGAAAGAGGAGGGCTTCCCTGATAGCTCAGCTGGTAAAGAATCCACTTGCAATGCAGGAGACCTGGGTTCAATCCCTGTGTCAGGAGGATCCCCTGGAGAAGGAAATGACAACCCACTCCAGTATTCTTGCCTAGGAAATCTCATGGACAGAGGAGCCTAGCAAGTTACAGTCCATGGGGTTGCAAAGAGTCTTTATTATTGTAGCTATTGATAGCTCAGTTGGAAAAGAATCTGCCTGCAATACAGGAGACTCTGGTTCATTTCCTGGGTCAGGAAGATCCTCTGGAGAAGGAATAGGCTACTCACTCCAGTAAGCTTGGGCTTCCCTTGTGGCTCAGCTGGTAAAAAATCCACCTGCAATGTGGGAGACTTGGTTCAATCCCTGGGTTGGGAAGATCCCCTGGAGAAGGGAAAACCTACCCACTCCATTATTCTGGCCTGGAGAATTCCATGGACAGAGGAACCTAGGGGGCTTAAGTCCATGGGGTTGCAAAGAGTCGGACATGACTGAGTGACTTTCACTTTCACTTAGAAAAAAGGAAACTGAACAAATATTCCCCTGTGGAGTAGAGCTACTGCAAGAAACAAGAGAAAACAAAATGGAATGAAGTAAAATACTTTCTCTCTCTTTATAGTTTTTACAAATTTCATTGCACCTGTAAGAAAAGAGTAATTACAATTACAAAAATTTATTTTATATGAAAAATTGCTATTATAAAAGTATGAGAAGTGGATAACATAATAAAAAATACTATTAGAAAGCTAGCTTGAAAATTTCTATTAAATACCAAAGGAGAAGGTATTTAAAGAGATGAATGAAATACAGGTGATAGAGCATTTGTATAATTGGGAGATGAAGGGAACAAAGAAGGAGAAAAAGAAGATTCATTCATTCATCCATTTGTCATTCATTCAACATACATTTATTGAGTCTATCATGGGTCAACAACTAGTGGAGACTTTTTATGCTCATTTAAAATTTCTAGTCAAGACAGAGAAAGACAAATACTATATAATCTCACTTATATGAGATTTAAAAAAAAAGGCCAAATTCACAGAGATTGATCTGGTTACCAGAGCTGGGGCTGGTGAGTGAGGGGACTGGAAGGAGCTTCAAAGGTACAAACTTACTGTTAGGAGAAAAATAATCTCTGGAGATGTAACGTAGAACATGATGACTCTAGTTAACACTGCTGTATGGTATATTTGAAAACTGCAAAGAGAGTAGATCTTAAAAGTACTCATCACAAGGAAAAACGTCTTCTCTTTCTCACTTTTTCTGACAATAATGTGAAATGATGGATGTTCACTAAACTTACTGTGATAATTATCATAAAATATACACTAAACAGGTCATTATAATGTACATTTTAAACTTATCAAGTGCTGTTGTAGTAGTGTTAGTGGCTCAGTCCTATCTGACTCTTTTTGTGACCCCATGGACTGTAGTCTGCCAGGCTCCTCTGTCCATGGGATTTACCAGGCAAGAATACTGACGTGGATTGCCTTTTCCTTCTCCAGGGGATCTTCCCAACCCAATGATCAAACCTGGATCTCCTGCATTGTGGGCAGATTTTTTTACCATCTGAACCACCAGGGAAGACAATACATGTAAATCAGGTCATTATAATGCATATTTTAAACTTGCAGAGTGCTATATGTTAATTATATCTCAATAAAGTTGAACAGAAAAAATTTTTTTAAATTCTAAGTATGTTCTGTAATTTATTGTTTCTATAATCAAAGAATTAGTAGAAAACTTCTTCTCTGATGTGGTGGGTGTAAGCCATCAGATTTAATGGCTGAAATTAATGTAAAGGGACCCATGCATATTTGTATCTTTATAAAATCTCAAGTTTCAAGATAAAGGAAAAATGTTTTCATGTTTTTAGGAAAAACAGTTTATCCACATAGAAAAGAATGGTCTTGTCCTAGACTTTATTAGGTAACTCTCAATTCTAGAAGACAATGAAGCAATATCTGCTGAATTTTTAGAAGCAACAAATGTGAAAAATTCTTTAAGTAGCTATGATGTCATTCATACATGGGTCAAGAGAAAGACATTCTTAGACGTGTAAGGACTCACATTATCTGCCTGAAAAATAATGCCCTCAAAGGTCCACCAATCAACCGAGAAATGAGTCAAAAAAAAGAACCCAGGAATGGAAGAGGTGGTACAAAAGAAACAACCATGAGTAATTAAGCCAGTAAAGAATAGTTAATGTCTAAATCATTGTTTGGAACATGGTTATGAAACCAAATGCAAAGGTCAGAAATAATCTTTAAGGGAATTATTCTAACAAAAATTTAAGATGAGGGAAAAGTAAAGAAGGAGGTGCCCTCAATTTCTCATCCAATTTGAATGCAGTTGTAGATATTGTTTAATTCTTGAAATTGGTAGAATTTTTTTTGCTTTAAACATTTTGTCTTATTCTATAAGAATACACAGAAGAAATGTACAAAAAAGATCTTCATGACCCAGATAATCACGATGGTGTGATCACTTACCTAGAGCCAGACATCCCGGAATGTGAAGTCAAGTGGGCCTTAGGAAGCATCACTATGAACAAAGCTAGTGGAGGTGATGGAATTTCAGTTGAGCTATTTCAAATCCTAAAAGATGATGCTGTGAAAGTGCTACACTCAATATGTCAGCAAATCTGGAAAACTCAGCAGTGGCCACAGGACTGGAAATAGGCAGTTTTCATTCCAATCCCAAAGAAAGGCAATGCCAAAGAATGCTCAAACTACCACACAACTATACTCATCTCACACGCTAGTAAAGTAATGCTCAAAATTCTCCAACCCAGCCTTCAGCAATACGTGAACTGTGAACTTCCAGATATTCAATCTGGTTTTAGAAAAGGCAGAGGAACCAGAAATCAAATGGCTAACATAAACTGGACCATTGAAAAAGCAAGAGATTTCCAGAAAAACGTCTATTTTTTCTCTATTAACTATGCCAAACTTTGACTGTGTGGACCACAACAAATTGTGGAAAATTCTGAAAGAGATGGGCATGCCAGACCACCTGACCTGCCTCTTGAGAAACCTGTATGCAGGTCAGGAAGCAATAGTTAGAACTGGACATGGAACAACAGACTGGTTACAAATAGGAAAAGGAGTATGTCAAGCCTGTATATTGTCACCCTACTTATTTAACTTGCATGCAGAGTACATCATGAGAAACACTGGGCTGGAAGAAGCACAGCTGGAATCAAGATTGCTGGGAGAAATATCAATAACCTCAGATATGCAGATGACACCACCCTTATGGCAGAAAGTGAAGAACTAAAGAGGCTCTTGATGAAAGTGAAAGAGGAGAGTGAAAAAGTTGGCTTGGGAAAACTGGACAGCCACTTGTAAAAGAATGAAACTAGAACACTTTCTAACACCATGCACAAAGATAAACTCAAAATGGATCAAAGATCTAATCATAAGACCAGAAACTATAAAACTCCTAGAGGATAATGTAGGCAAAACACTCTCCGACATAAACCAAAGCAGGATCCTCTATGACCCACCTCCCAGAATATCAGAAATAAAAGCACGAATAAACAAATGGGACCTAATTAAAATTAAAAGCTTCTGCACAACAAAGGAAACTATAAGCAAGGTGAAAAGACAGCCTTCAGAATGGGAGAAAATAATAGCCAATGAAGCAACGGACAAACAATTAATCTCAAAAATAAACAAACAACTCCTGCAGCTCCATTCTAGAAAAATAAACGACCCAATCAAAAAGTGGGCCAAAGAACTCAACAGACATTTCTCCAAAGAAGACATAAAAATGGCTAACAAACACATGAAAAGATGCTCAACATCACTCATTATCAGAGAAATGCAAATCAAAACCACAATGAGGTACCACTTTACACCAGTCAGAATGGCTGCAATCCAAAAATCTACAAGCAATAAATGCTAGAGAGGATGTGGAGAAAAGGGAACTCTCTTACACTGTTGGTGGGAATGCAAACTAGTACAGCCACTATGGAAAACAGTGTGGAGATTCCTTAAAAAACTGCAAATAGTCCTGCCATATGACCCAGCAATCCCACTGCTGGGCATACACACCGAGGAAACCAGAATTGAAAGAGCCACGTGTACCCCAATGTTCATTGCTGCATTGTTTACAATAGCCAGGACATGGAAGCAACCTAGATGCCCATCAACTGACGAATGGACAAGAAAGCTGTGGTACATATACACAATGGAATATTACTCAGCATTAAAAAAAATTCCTTTGAATCAGTTCTACTCAGATGGACGAAACTAGAGCCCATTATCCAGAGTGAAGTAAGCCAGAAGGAAAAACAACAATACAGTATACTAATGCATATATATGGAATTTAGAAAGATGGCAGCGAGAACCCTGCATGCGAGACAGCAAAAGGAACGAAGATGTATAGAACAGACTCGCGGACTCTGTGGAAGAGGGCAAGGGTGGGATGATTTGGGAGAATGGCATTGAAACATGTTAATTATCATATGTGAAATCAGTCTCCAGCCCAGGGTTGATGCTCGGGGCTGGTGCACCGAGATGACCCAGGGGGAGGGAATTGGGAGGGAGGAGGGAGGGGGGTTCTGGAGGGGGAGCATATGTAAACCCATGGTGGTTTCATGTCGTTGTATGGCAAAACCAACACAATAAAGTAAAGAAAATTAAAAAAAAAACACACAGAGGAAAAAAAAAAGTTGGCTTAAAGCTCAACATTCAGAAAACTAAGATCATGGCATCCAGTCCCATCACTTCGTGGCAAATAGGTGGGGAAACAGTGCAAACAGTGTCAGACTTTATTCTTTTGGGCTCCAAAATCACTGCAGATGGTGATTGCAGCCATGAAGTTAAAAGATGCTTACTCCTTAGAAGGACAGTTGTGACCAACCTAGACAGCATGTTGAAATGCAGAGACATTACGTTGTCAACAAAGGTCTATCTAGTCAAGGCTATGGTTTTTCCAGTAGTCATGTATGGATGTGAGAGTTGGACTTTAGAGAAAGCTGAGTGCTGAAGAATTGATGCTTTTGAACTGTGGTGTTGGAGAAGACTCTTGAGAGTCCCTTGGACTGCAAGGACATCCAATCAGTCCATGCTAGAGGAGATCAGTCCTGGTGTTCATTGGAAAAACTGATGTTGAAGCTGAAACTGCAATACTTTGGCCACCTGATGTGATGAGCTGACTCATTGGAAAAGACCCTGATGCTGGGAAAGATTGAGGGCAGGAGAAGGTGTCGACAGAGGGTGAGATGGCTGGATGGCATCACCAACTCCATGGACATGAGTTTGGGTAAACTCCTGGAGTTGGTGATTGACAGGGAGGCCTTGCGTGCTGCGATTCATGGGGTTGCAAAAAGTTGGACACGACTGAGCGACTGAACTGACCTTATATGTATATTACTTTCAAGTTTTTACAGAAAAGCAAGCCAAGAAAAAGTGATCACCTAACAAAAATTCAGAAAAAAGAAATGACAAAGAAAAAAAAGCAAGTGCAAAATAATGCTACAAAAATAATACCAAACATAAAAGTTTCATTCAAATATGGGAGTATGAATTCTACTATGAATAGTGGAAAACTTTTAGATTGTATTAAAATTAAGGTATTTTGTTCATCAGAAACATAGGATGTTATGCAAAAGTGAAAGATAAATGAATATAAAAGTATTATGCTTAGGAAATGCAGGCAAAAACAGCAGAAGTAGTGACAGTGAAAGTATATGAGATAAAATTCAAGAGAAAATGCCAAGAAGAGAGTGCTAATAGTAATCAAAGTGGGCATCCCCTGTGGTTCAGTGGCAAAGAATTTGCCTGCCAGTGCAGGAGATATGGGTTTGATCCCGCATCCTAGAAGATTTCACATACCATGGAGCAACAGACCTCTTGCTCCACAACTATTGAGCCTGTGCTCTAGAGCCTCCGAGCCGCAACTGAAGCCTGTGCACCTAGAGCCTGTGCCCCACACAGCAGCAGCCAACTTTAGGAGAAGCCCAACCCCACAACTAGAGAGTAGCCCCCACTTGCCACAACCAGAGAAAGCACACGCAGCAACGGAGACCCATCACAGCCAAAAGTAAATAAATAAATATTACAAAAATTAATGGTGATCAAAGTGTCAATCTACATTAAAGGTATGTGGGAAACTTTTATGAGCCAAATAACATCTTAAAAAAAAAGAAGACAAAAGCTATTGCAAACAAAAGAAGAAATTCACAAACCCATCATATTAGTGGGGATTTAAAACATAAGATCTTTGTATTTGACAGAGTGAGGAAACTTTTAGAGCTATAGAGAAATTGAGTACTATGAATATAATAGTAAAGGGGCCAAGTAGAGACTGCTGAGGTTTCATTTGAATTAGGAACAATCACCTTTTAAGGTTGTGCTGCTCCCTTCAGCATTTTTTGGGTGAGAAAGGAACACCAATAATTCATCCTCAACCTAGCCCAAGACTTTGTACTGGGATTGAATCATACTCTCACCTGAGTGCCTTTACTCCAGCTTTCCCTTAGTTTGGAAAAACCTGACCTCTGCCTGACCCATATTTATCTGACTCATCCTCACTGTATTTTCTTGAAAGCTCAAAAGCCACCTCCTCAAAGAGGCTTTCTATTTCTCTTCATGATAGGATTCTCCCTGCTGGCTCTAGGCCATCACTGTCTCTTATCTTGCTTTCTTTGTTTATTTTCTGCACATAAAATTATCACTATTTGTCATTATACTGTTATATAAACATTTGGTTTGTTCATCTTTATATCCCCAGTACTAGGACTCTGTTTAGCATACAATAGCACTGGCTCAATAATATAATTTGTAAATGAATGAAGTTACAAGTGTAAAAAATTTTAGACTTCTTCAAGTTCTTTGTGTTGCTATAAATCAATGGTTCTTGGCTAAAGGTGTTTCTGCACCCTCCCCCTTTCTCAGAATATTTGGTAACTTCTAGGGAAATTTTTGGTTGTCATCACTTGGTAAGGGTATTGCTACCTGCCTGGAGCTAGTAGGTAAAAACTTGGGATGTTGCTAATATTCTACACTCCCACCACAAAGGAAACTCAGTTTGTTGTTTAATTGCTAAGTCAGCTATAGAGCAATTATAGCCTTTCTTTGGGAAGGTACCTTCTTAGGATTTAACAAATTATGAATATGCAATAAGATTAAGAAAGGAATGGCAAGCCACTTCAGTATTCTTGCTTTGAGAACCCCATGAAGAGTGTGAAAATCAGAAAGGTATGACATTGAAAGATGAACTCCCCAGGTCGGTAGATGCCCAATATGCTCCTGGAGAAAAGTGGAGAAATAATTCCAGAAAGAAAGAAGAGACAGAACCAAACCAAAAAACAATGCCCAGTTGTGGATGTGACTGGTGATGGAAGTAAAGTCTGATGCTATAAAGAACAACATTGCATAGGAACTTGGAATGTTAGGTCCATCAATCAAGGTACATTGGAAGTGGTCAAACAGGAGATGGCAAGAGTTGAACATGGACATTTTAGGAATCAGTGAACTAAAATGGACCAGAATGGGAGAATTTAATTCAGATGACTATTATATCTACAACTTTGGTCAAGAATCCTTTAGAAGGAATGGAGTAGATCTCATAGTCAACAAGAGTCTGAAATTCAGTACTTGGGTGCAATCTCAAAAATGACAGAATGATCTCTGTTCATTTCCAAGGTAAACCAACCATTCAATATCACAGTAATCTAAGTCTATGCCCCAACCACTAATGCTGAAGAAGCTAAAGTTGAATGGTTCTATGATAACTACAAGACCTTCTAGGACTAACACCCCCAAAAGATGTCATTTTCATCATAGGGGACTGGAATGCAAAAGTAGGAAGTCAAGAGATACCTGGAGTAACAGGCAAGTTTGGCCTTGGAATACAAAATGAAGCAAGGCAAAGGCTAACAGAGTTTTGCCAAGAGAACGCGCTGGTCATAGCAAACACCCTCTTCCAACAACACAAGAGAAGACTCTACACATGGATATCACCAGATGGTCAATAGCAAAATTAGATTGATTATATTCTTTGCATCCAAAGATGCAGAAACTCTATACAGTCAGCAAAAACAAGACCAGGAGCTGACTGTGGCTCAGATCATGAGCTCCTTATTGCCAAATTCAGACATAAACTGAAGAATGTAGGGAAAACCACTAGACCATTCAGGTATGACCTAAATAAAATCCCTTACAATTATACAGTGGAAGTGACAATTAGATTTAAGGGGTTAGATCTGATAGAGAGAGTGCCTGAAGAATTATGGACAGAAGTTCGTGACATTGTACAGGAGGCAGTGATGAAGACAATCCCAAGAAAAAGAAATGTAAAACAGGAAAAATGGTTGTCTGAGGAGGCCTTACAAATAGCTGAGAAAAGAAGAGAAGCTAAAGGCAAAGGAGAAAAGAAGTGATATACTCATCTGAATGCAGAGTTTCAAAGAATAGCAAGGAGAGATAAGATAGCCTTCCTCAGTGATCAGTGCAAAAAAAAAAAATAGAGGAAAACAATAGAATGAGAAAGACTAGATATCTCTTCAAGAAAATTAGAGATACCAAGGGAACATTTCATGCAAAGATGGGTACAATAAAGTACAGAAAAAGTATGGACTTAACAGAAGCAGAAGATATTAAGAAGAGGTGGCAAGAATAATAGAAGAACTATACAAAAAAGATATTAATGAGCCAGATAATCACAGTGGTGTGATCACTCACCTAGAGCCAGACATCCTGGAATGCGAAGTCAAGTAGGCCTTAGGAAACTTCACTATGAACAAAGCTAGTGGAGGTGATAGAATTCTAGCTAAGCTATTTCAAATCCTGAAAGATGATACTGTGAAAGTGCTACCCTCAATATGCCATCAAATTTGGAAACTCAGCAGTGGCCACAGGACTGAAAAAGGTCAGTTTTCATTCCAATCCCAAAGAAAGGCAATGCCAAAGAATGTTCAAACTACCACACAATTGTACTCATCTCACACGCTAGTAAAACAGTACTCAAAATTCTCCAAGCGAAGCTTCAACAGTATGTGAACTGAGAACTTCCAGATGTTCAAGCTTGTTTTAGAAAAGGCAGAGGAACCAGAGATCAAGTTGCCAACATCCACTGGATCATTGAAAAAGCAAGAGAATTAAAAAAAAAAAAAAACTACTTTTGCTTTATTGACTAAGCCAAAGGCCTTGAGTGTGTGGATCATAGCAAACTGTGGACAATTCTGAAAGAGATGGGAATACCAGATCACCTTATCTGCCTCCTGAGAGATCTGTATGTAGATCAAGAAGCAACAGTTAGAACTAGACTTGGAACAATGGACTGGTTCCAAATTAGAAAAGGAGTACATCAAGGCTGTATATTGTCACCCTGTTTATTTGACTGATATGCAGAGTACATCATGCAGAATGCTGGGCTGGATGAAGCACAAGCTGGAATCAAGATTGCTGAGAGAAACATCAATAACCTCAGATATGCAGATGATACCACACTTACGCCAGAAAGTGTAAGAGGAACTAAAGAGCCTCTTGATGAAAGTGAAAGAGGAGAGTGAAAAAATTGGCTTAAAACTCAACATTCAAAAAACTAAGATCATGGCATCCAGTCCATCACTTCATGGCAAATAGATGGGGAAACAATGGAAACAGTGAGACTTTAGTTTTTGGGCTCCAAAATCACTGCAGATGGTGACTGCAGTCATGAAATTAAAAGATGCTTGCTCACTGGAAGAAAAGTTATGACCAACCTAGACAGCATTTTAAAAAGCAGAGACATTACTTTGACAACAAAGGTCTGTCTAGTCAAAGCTATGGTTTTTCCGATATTCATGTATAGATGTGAGATTTGGACCATAAGGAAAGCTGAGCGCCAAAGAATTGACGCTTTTGAATTGTGGTGCTGGAGAAGACTCTTGAGAGTCCCTTGGACTGCAAGGAGATTAAACCAGTCAATCCTAAGGGAAACCAGTCCTAAATATTCACTGGAAGGACTGATGCTGAAGCTGAAGCTCCAATACTATGGCCACCTGATGCGAAGAGCTGATTCATTGGAAAAGACCCTGATGCTGAGGAAGATTGAGGGCAGGAGGAGAAGGGGACGACAGAGGATGAGATGGTTGGACAGAATCACTGACTTGATGGACAGGGAAGCCTGGCATGCTGCAGTCCATGAGGTGGCAAAGAGTCAGACATGACTGAGTGAAGTGAACTGAATAAGATTAAAAATCCGTTTTAAGTGGTTACAAGAGATTAGGAGGTAGAGAAGGATGAATAGGCTGAGTGCAGAGGATTTTTAGGGAGCAAAGCTACTTTTATGATAGTTGTAAGTATAAGTCATTATACTTCTGTCAAAACTGTACAACAAGAGAGAACCCTTCTGTAGATTATGGGCTCTGGGTGATTATAATGTGTCAGTATAGATTCACTGTGTGGGATATTGATAATGAAGGAAGCTGAGCAGGTGTGGGGGCAGGAGGTATATGAGAAAATACTCTGCTTTCTACCCAATTTTGCTGTGAATGTAAAACTGCTCTAAAAATACAAAGCCTATATATTAAAAAAAAAAAGCAGAGTTTTGCCAAGACACATTGATATTCTAGCTCCTTGAAGCTCAAATCATGGTCTTCAGATATGTTATATCATCTAGGAGTGAGCTTGTTAGAAATGCAGACTCTGGACCCCAGGCTTACTATTTAATGGCGTCCTGGGCCCATCACAAGCACACGAGTTTGAGAAGCACTGGGCCAGGACACTGTTCTCATTCTTGGCTGTTCATTGGAACCACCTGGAGAGTTTTAAAAAAAAATCTCAATGGCCAGGCCACATCCCAAGCCAATTAAATGAAAATCTGGAGGCTGGGCTTTAGGTATTACTATTTTTACAAACATTTCGGGTGATTTCAGTGTTCACCCAAGTAATGTACCTTGCAGGGATCATATGTAGAAATGACTAAAGACAGTCAAAAAACTGGTTTTGTGACTTGGGCCCTTTACAAAAACCACTGGTGAGGGCCAGGTGGTGAGGATCAGAGGGGATTTGAGAGGGAGGGTCTCCTTGGAGAATGTGGGTATGCGTGAGCCTCCGTCTCCCCTCACCTCTGGGCCTGGGAGATTTGGTCTGTGCAGCCTGGGTGTGGGGATGGGGTGGATTGGGGTCTGACTTCTGCCTGAGAAGAGGCAGAGGGAGACTGTCCATAAGGGGACTGAGCTTGCTTTCACCCAGGGCTAATCTAAGGGCACCCTTTCTCATGAAATCAGAGTGAACCTCGGAGTGAGAACTCACCAACTGGCTTAAGGGAAAATTCTCCCATTTTTGCTGTGGGAGAAAATGCATCTCCCCTTCAAAGCAAGTGCAGCAGGGGATTCCCATGGAGGTGCAGGCTCAGAAAGTCACCTTAAATCACAGTGTAAAGCATTCTTGCAACAGCACCTGTCAGGTGGGTACTCTGCTCTCTCTCGTATCCTTACTCCTTCTTCCTCTCCTTCCTCTCAAGACCCCCAGTCCTGGAAGGGCAGATGCCACAGCTACTGGCCAAGGAGGTAGAGGAGCATCAGATAATGAAAGAGAGAATAAGTCCTATGCCTAATGCCCACCCCCAGTGGCCCCCTATGCACAGCACCCCCTTCCTGCATGGGAGTGAAAATAAAAATCAGGTTTGAGGATTTTATTCTCAATCAGGGGCCTGGACACTTCCAACTGAGTTAGTATTTGGAACTTCAAGTGATTTTTATTATTTGAAAGTGAGATACAGAAAAAAAAATGTTCCAATGTTTAACCCAAGGCTTTGGGATTAAATAACATCCCTTACTGAATAGAGCGTGAAGGGCTGATGATGGGAGACAGCAGTAATGGAAACTACTGAATTCACTGTGTAATTCTAGCCCAATGGGTGGGCTGCAGAAGGGCTCAGTCTGGAAAGGGAAGGGGATTTCACCAAAGAGGGCTACATCCTTCCATGTAATTGAGTGTAACAGAGCATAGGAGGGGGTCTTGGGGTGAGGGTCTGAGAGAGAGAGCTGGGAGAAGGGGCTCAGGTGCAAGGCAAGGGCACAGGCTGGCTCCTGAGAGTCATGGACAGGGACCCTGTGTGCTGGGGGCATGCCAACATGCTGCTCTGAGAGTCTCACAGTCCACACACATGCTTTTTGGATGTCCAGAACCGTGTCACTGCACTTTGGCTTTTTCTGAGCAAGACAAAGCCGTTGAACCAAGGATAATAAGGTTCTCTTTTCTTTGAGTTCCCTGGAACTTTGGACTTCCCTGCTGGCACTGTAAACATCTGCCTACAGTGCAAGAGACCTGGGTTCGATCCCTGGGTCAGGAAGATCCTCTGGAGAAGGCAATGGCAACCCACTCCAGTATTCTTGCCTGGAAAATCCCATGGATGGAGGAGCATGGTAGTCTACAGTCCATGGAGCGGCAAAGAGTTGGACATGACTGAACGACTTCACTCACTTTCTTTGAGTTTGTGTCAGGATTAAATGACCCCTCTCTTCCCTGAACCCCCCACTACCCACTGTCACACTTGGGGGAGAGAGGCCAGTGAGGAGTAGAACTGTTCTCAGCAAGTCTGGCTGGTTCCCTGAGGGTCCACTTGGACTCTCTGCCTTTCCCTGTTCAATAAGCAGGCAAAATTGGGTCCCAAGCTGCAAAACAATGCTCTTTGAAGGGCTCCTGAGCCCGCACCCACTGTCTGCCCCAGGTGTCTCTAGGAAGAACTTCAAGGCCACCCTGGAAGTTGGGATGATTTTGGACAGCTTGGGATGGTTTTCCCAATTTCTCCTGTGCCTTTGCCATCCACAGACTCCCACCCTTGGTCTCTTTCTAGTGTTAAAAAAGCTGGTTTGACTGTCCTGGGGGGGCATTGAAAGTCATGTTTTCTCCATCCTTCAAGCTTGCTCAGGGGTCATCTGAGAAAATCCTACAAGCAGGATATACACTCTTTTCTATTCGTTGAGAACATTTTCAAAAATTATTTTTATTCCAGGTCACAAACACATTATCAATAACCTCTAAAATGTACAAACTGTATAGGTTGCATTCTCTGACTTGAATTTAAGAAAATTAGAAATTACAAATTGTATGATAAACAATCAACAAAATTACTGAACCACTTGGAAATTAAATATCACTTTTCTAAGTCACTCTTGGGTCTAGGCGGGAATACAGACAGGCATCCCTAACAAGAAGTATAGAACCAGTGATCATGATGACAACACAGAGAAATAAATGAGCCAAACATTTACTTCCAGATGCCAAAAAGAGATGAAAGCAAACTACCACCACCACAACCCAAAGAAACAAGACAGTGAAGCTAATAACAAAAGCCCCAGAAATTAATGAATTAGAAAATGGGAAACATCAACTGATAAATGCATTCAGAATCTGGCTATTTAAAAAGACCAATGACTTAGAGAAACCATTGGCAAGGCTAATCAAGAAAAGGAAAACGTGATTGGGCAGAAATGAGAAATGGTATGCCATTAAAGAAAAATGTAGAGCAGTAGGTTTTACAACTTTATATTAATAACCTTGAAACTGTTAATGAAGAGGATAGCTTTCTGGGAAAATAAAAATTATTGAATTTGACTGAAGAAGTGGTAGAAAGGAGGCATAGATGAAAAATCCTAGAAAAAGCTGAGAAAGTTGTCCAAGAATGTATTACCCAGATCATTTCACCAGAGGTGAATCAACAAACTGGTCATCTCCATGCTGTTTAAATAGGGTTAGTATGTGGGAAAAGATGGGCAGCTACCCACGTCGTTTTAGTAAGCCAGTGTTGCATACCACTCCCCCACCCCCCAACAAAAGCCAATCTGTCAGATGGACAAAAGAAGAACTGCAGCCAAATTTCACAGTATAGACACAAACTAATAGAAAACTGAGTGCAACCAAATAACAATACACTATTGTACAAGCAGGACTAATATCAGCAAAACAAATGTTATTGTATCGTTGATCCTGTTCGTGATGCCAAGTCGCTAAACTCAAGGTAGGCAAGGCGCAAGCGGGAAGCTGGAAGAAAATTCAAGAAACCCTAGGAACTGCAGCCCGTTTGTTCTCTCCTGGCTGGCACAGCAGCTTTAGCAGCAGCTATATTCTCCCCTCTTGTGGTTGACCCAATGGACACAGCCGTGATGCAGCAGAATTGCCACCACTTTTAGGTGGAGCTCACACATCAGTACCACACAACCCCTGACAAAGGGCGTATGTGCATGCACCGTGCTATAAATGCACTCAACTGTTACATAGTCTTATTTACAAAATGTGGGGCAAGAGCAAGAGGCCATGGGGTGAGAGAGCCTGACTATCTTGGCTAATTTGCTTTTCCCTACAGTTGTACAGTATCAGGAAATCTCTTCGCATGATCAGTTATGTTAGTAGATCAAGGAGAAGGACCACATTATTGCTGTCTTATGAGCTTAGGTTTTGAAATCAGAAAGTCTGAGTACAAATTCTGTCTTTTTTCAATTCCTAACTGTGAACCTTGTACACTTTCCCTATCTTCAAGTTTGGAAAATATTGTCTGAAGTCAAGGTCATATACAGATTAAATTAAATAATGAATATAACTCTTGGCACAGTGCTGAATGCATAAGCAGAGCTTAGTAAATGAGAATTTAGAAAAATTCCAAGATATTGCCATCCATTCCTGGTGATGTTTTGTAAATAAAACAAACAAACAAACAAAAGACAAGCTTGCTAGGATTTTGATTTGGCTTGCATTAAATCTACAGATCTTTTGGAGAAAATAAACATTTTTAACAATGTTGAAATCTAAAAAAAAAAAAAAGAAAAAATAATTGAAGACCAGTCCTTTACTATTACAAAGATATTCTCAAACCAAAGCAATAATTAACTGTGGAAACAGTGACATCCTAGTTAAACTCAGGAACAAGATAAGGATGCCTCTGTCTTCCGACTATCACTTATTAATGTTCCAGAAGTTCTAATAATGGATTTAACAAGAGAATAAAATAAGAGTCACAAATATTCCCAAGGAAGAAATATTATCATCATCATTTTCAGGAGATATGTTTTTTTTTTTTTGTAATTTGAACCTCTCAAAAAAATGGAAAAAGTCATAGAGCTAACAAGTGAGTTTAGTAGGTAGCAGTCACAAAATACAGAATTAGAGATATAAAAACCAATACCTTTTTTATGATAATGAGCAAGCTGTTAGGAACATATCATGGAACTATATTGCATTTACAGCAGCAATAAAATTCATGGGAATGAACTCAACAAGAAATGGACAAGATTTGCGCAAAGAAAACAGAAAGGCCTCTAGAAAGAAACTTAGGATGAAACTTAAGAGGAGATACAAACACTCTTTTCTAAGAAGAATCAACAATATAAGCTTTCAGTTGTTCCAATGAATCTATAAATGAACAAATTCCAATCAAAATCTCAATGAGGTTGTTGTTTTTTTTTTCCCCCTTAGGGAAATCTTGACAAAATTATTCTAAATTTGTCTAGAAGACTAAAAGTGTGAAGAGGAAAATGGTGCAGGAGAGCAAAGTGGACAGACTTGCCCTACCAGGTTTTAAATATAATTAAAGACTCCAATAATTAAAACCGATTCACTGGTACATAAAAACAGACAGGATTCATGGGACAGACTAGGAAGGTAGGAGCAAATCCAAATGTGGATGAAAATTTATTATTTCATAAATCAGTCAATAAGCAAATCTCAGCTTCTACTTATGTATGTTTTTATTTTTGACCTTTCGTTTTGAAAATATTTCAATTTTTTTTAAAAGGTGCAAGAAGAGTACAATAAATTTTATTATCCTTCATGATGATTCACCAAATGTTAATATTTTACAATTGTTTATAACTTAAAGCTAATAAACTTATAAATCTTATGAATTCAAATCCTGGCTTTTTCCCACTTCTTGACTGTTGCCATGCACATACACACAGACACACAGATACAAAGGAACACATATTTTTCTGTAACAATTGAGAGTAAGTTTCAGACAACATGTACCCTTTATCCTAGAGTGAAATTCTCCAAAGAACAAGGGTATTCTTTTATGTAACCATAACACAATGATCAAATTCAGAATATTTAACATTAAGACAATACTCCCAGGTGGCTCAATGGTAAAGAATCTGCCTGCCAAGTAGGAGACATGGGTTTGGTCCTTGTGTCAGGAAGATTCCCTGGAGAAGGAAATGACAACCCACTTTAGTATTCTTGCCTAGGAAATTCTATGGACAGAGGAGCCTGGAGGGCTACAGTCCATGGGGTTGCAAGGTGTTGACACAACTTAACAACTAAACAATAATAACACCAAAATGTTTAGTCCATATTCAAATTTTGCTGTTTTCCATTAATACTCGTTTTAGATATCCCCCTTCCTCTATCCAGGACTGGAATCTGGGGTCATTCATTATATTTAGTAGTCATGTCTTTAGTTTCCTTTGATTTGGAATAATTCCTCAGCCTTTCTTTGTCTTTCATGCTGCTGATATTTTTGAAATATACAGAGCAGTAGTTTTGAAGAATCTCTCTCCATTTGTGTATATCCAGCCCTTCTTCATAACTAGAATCAAGTCGTGCATTTGTATGGGAATACTGCACAAGGTATGCTAAGTCCTTCTCGGTGCTGCTCTCTGGGAGGCACATGATGCAGATTTTTCCATTATTGGTGCTGTCAACTTTGATTGATCACTTGGTGAAGTAGTAGTTAATGGATTTCTCCACTGTGCAGTTACTCTATCTTCTTTTGTGATAAATACAAAATCTGTGACATAATACTTGGAAGCTATTTAAATATTTGTTACTCATTTTGGATAAATTAGCTGCTGCTAGGGTTACTGTAAGGTGGTGATTTTCCAATTCTGTTATTCTTTATTTATTAGTTGGCCCTTATTGTACAGAAGAGCTTTCTCTCCCTGTTTTCCTCCCTCCCTCTCTTCTCTCTTCCTTCCTTTCTTTCTCCTCTGTCAGTGTGGACTCATGGATTCTTATGCTATTCAGTGGGCCATCATCCATTACCATCATAATTCAGTTTGATGCTGAAATTGTCCCCTGTTTGGCAGTGGGTCTTTTGCCCTTGGGACCCATTCCCATCCTTTTTAAAGTTCTCCTTTGCTTTCTGGCACAACAAGATGTTCCAGGCTCATTTTGTACTTTCTCTGTCCCAGACTTGGAGTCAGCCATTTCTCTAAGGAACTTTGGTTCTTTTTATTGGAAAGTGGTATTGAGAAATAAAGATCAGGGCATAATTAAATATAAAAGTTAAATCATGAAAGAACCAGAGATGAAGAGTTATATAATCTTTGGGTGAGAAAGAACTTTAAAATATACTATCTATCAAAGCCAAAACTCATAGATTTAACTACATATAAATTAAGGGCCTTCTCTAGGAAGTCATCATAAACAAATATTAAAAGGTCCAAGCTCATTCCCTGGATTTCTTCTTTTTTCTTTCCATACTCCTTTCCTTGGTGATTTCATGTGATGTTATGGCTTTAAGGATGTTATGGCTTTAAGATGCAAACTTAACAAATTTGCATCTCTAGCCTGGATCTTGCTCCTGGATCCCACCCTTGAGCGCTCAACTGCGCATTCAGGATCTTCACTTAGGTGTTCACTATGAATCCCAAACGTTTCTACCCCTCCCTCGCTTACTCCTATTGCATCACCCCTCCATCAGAATCCCCATTGCCCCTTGGCTCTTGCACCACTTGGAAAAGAAATCCAAGTCCTTGTAATGGCCTCCATGTTTCAGTGTCACTGGTTCTTTACTATGGCTACACATTAGAATCATCTGGAAATTTGAAAAGTAGAGGCGCTTGGAATAGAGCCAATTAAATAAGAGTCTCTGAGAGTGAGCCATCAGCATTGGGAGTGCAGGAAAGCCCTTTGGGGTCCTAATGTGCAGATGGAGTGGAGATCTCCCACCTTTCACCATCCGCCCTGTACCTCTGTCTTCATCTCCTACAACTTCTCCTTCCTCACTTGCTTACTCCATCCCAACTGAATTGGCTTTTCACTGTTCTTGAGCTCACCAGGCATGCTCCTGCCTCAAGGCCTTTGCACAAGCTGCTTCCTCCTGCTTGGAGCCCATTTCCTCAGACATCTGAGTGGTTTGGCTGCCTCATTTTCTTCAAGTCTTGCCCTGACTTGAAGACATGCCCTTTGTCAGTGAGATCTTCCTTGTTTAGAGTTACAGTCCCTGTCTCCCCAACAATACACTTTGTCCCTCTTCCCTGCTTTACAGTTTTTTTCTCTAGTACCTCAATAATTTGACATTTTATATCTGTACATTTTTTTGTACTCACTGTATGTCTCACTCCTCTGGAGAAGAGGTTAGCAAACCACAGCACACAGGTCAAATTCAGCTGCAGCCTGTGATTTTATGGGTCAGCTCCGTAAGCTAAGAAAACCTAGTCAGAGCACTTCCTGTACCCACTTCCCCCTTAGCCTCCAGGGACTGCCTCCCTTGTCCCACCTCCCAGGCCCCCAAGATCTTCTGGTTGATATCTCTGTGCTGTTGTCAACAACCAGGCACTGACTGGTGGGAGGAATATCAGTCTAGGAGACAGTGACTCAGCCAGCAACCCCCCACCCCCACCAACCGCTGCTCTGGTTGAGATGGCAGATGTTCTTGGAAAAGCAAACTGTTTTGAGGTTTGGTTGTCACTGGAGCAGAGGGTGAAACTCTTCATTGCAGCTGCACCCACTCTTGTCTGCCATCCCCTCCTTGAGATGGTCACTCTTCTTCCCATGAATGTCTGCAATGGATGCCCACCAGTGCCAACTGTGCCCATCACCCTGGCACCTGGGGTGGGGTGAGAAAGAGAGGGAACTTAATCATTATATAACTATACCTCAAACTTGTCTACTGACCTTAAGTATTTAGTATTATCTCGTCCTTTTCAAAATAAGTTTAGGACATTTGCCTAAGTTTCATGAGGTCATGGCTTTTTAATCTTATTTTGTTCACTAATGATTTTTCTGTATCTATTAAGCACATAATAGGTACTTAGCAAATATTTATAGATGAATACAAACCAAAAAATAAACTAGATGATAAATGATAAACTAAATGATAAGTACATTAAATATCACATGTAATGAAAAGCCTTAAAATATGAAGAGCCAGCATATATCATTAAGAAAAACTTGAACATACTAAGAATAAAAATCAAGAAAAGATAAGAAGATTAAGATTCACAAAGTAGGAAGACAATGACCAGTAAACATGAAAACTTTAATACCAATCGAATAAATCCAAAATAGGAAAAGATTTACTTCTCAGGTTGGCAAAGACTAAAATGATGAAATAGCTGGTTTTAGCAAGGCTGTTTGAACTGATTAGTGTATTAATTTGTGGGTAATGAGATTATGAATGTGAGATTCTCTTATAAAAATTTTTGAAGGTTTTATACTGAGCACATATTACTTAAGTAATGACCTAGAAACTTATTAAAGAACAAGAGGAGTTGCTGGGACAGCTGAATATTTATATGGAAAAAATAAATCTCAACATTTACTGCTCGTAAAAGTTAATCCTAAATGAGTCATAGACCTAAAATAATAAAGTTTCTAGAAAAAAAAATAAGAGAAAATATTTGTGACATTGGTTTAGGTAAAGATTTCTGAAACAGAATATGACAAACACAAATCATAAAAGAAAAATGATACAATGAATTTTATCAAAATTTAAAAATGTTGCTTTTCTAAAGACATCGTTAAGAAAATGAAAAGGCAAGTCCCACAATGAAAGGATATGTTTACTAAACATGTCTGGCCCAGGACTTGTATAGAGAATATTCAAAGAACTCTTACCATTTAATAATACAAATAACCCAATTTAAAAGTGAGCAAATAATTAAGAGACATTTCACTAAAGAACACATGCAACTCATCAATGTGTGTCCTCAGTTGCTCAGTTGTGTCCAGCTCTTTGTGACCCCATGGACTGGAGCCCAACAGGTTCTTTTGTCCACGGGATTCTCCAGGCAAGAATACTGGGGAGGGTGGCCACTTCCTCCTCCAAGGGATCTTCCCGACCCAGGAATCAAATCAGCATCTCCTGTATCTCCTGCATTTTTTTTTTTATTGTTTTTGCCATACAATGTCATGATATCACCATGGGTTTACATATGCTTCCCCTCCAGAACCCCCCTCCCTCCTCCCTCCCGACTCCCTCCCTCCCGGGAAATCTCGCTGCACCAGCCCCGAGCATCAATCCTGGGCTGGCGATTGATTAGACATATGATAATTAACTTGTTTCAACGCCCTTCTTCCATATCATCCCACCCTTACCCTCATCCACAAAGTTCACAAGTCTATTCTATACATCTGCGTTCCTTTTGCTGTCTCGCATGTTGGGTTCTCGTTACCGTCTTTCTAAATTCCATATATATGCGTTAATATACTGTATTGTTGTTTTTGCTTCTGGCTTACTTCACTCTGGATAATGGGCTCCAGTTTTGTCCATCTGAGTAGAATTGCTTCAAATGAATTTTTTTTTAATGCTGAGTAATATTCCATTGTGTGTCTCCTGCATTGCGACTGATTCTTTACTACTGAGAAGCCTGACTGATCAATGAGCACATGAAAAGACGCTTCACGTGGCTAGTCTTCAGTGAAGTGCAAACAAAATCCACAGTGAGAGACCATTGTCTGCCTGCTAAAATTAAATTGAAAAGATTGACCATACCAGACATTGTTGAGGACAATCAGCTAACAATCAGATTCATTACTTGGGAATGTAAGGTAAACAGGTCAACAGGATGGTTCACCTTATCACATGAACCAACCGTGTCTGACTCTTTTGGACTCCATCATCTGCAGCCTGCAAGGCTGTCCTGTCCATGGAATTTTCCAGGCAAGAATACTGGAGTGGGTTGCCATTTCCTATCCCAGGGGATCTTCTCCACCCAGGGATCGAACCCAGCAGGTGGATTCTTTACCGCTGCGCCACTTATCCAATAATATCGCTCCTAGACAGTTAGTTACCCAAGAGAAAGAACATTTGTCAACTAACATACTTGTATGTGAATGTTCACAGCACCTTTTTTTCATGCATGTCCCAAAATAGAAACAGCCTAAATGCTCATCAGCTGGCAAATGGGTAAACAAATTGTGGAATTTCTATGTAGTAAACTTAGCAATAAAAAGAACAAAATATTGATACATATAATAGCATGAATTAATCTCAAAAGAATTATACTAAATAAGAGAAGTAAAGCATAAAAGACCATGTATTATGTGATTCCATTTATGTGAAGTTCTACAAAATGCAAGATTATAGTGACAGAAAGTAGATGAGTGACTCTCTGAGACTGTGGGGCTGGGGGAGGGGATTGGTACAAAGAGACACCAGGAAAATTTTAGGTAGATGAAAATACTTTTTATCTTGATTGTAACAGTGGTTATATGACTGTATATAATTTCCCAAACTGATGAAGCTTTATACTTAAAATGAATATTAATGTGTGTAAATTATACTCTAATAAGGCTGGTTTAAAAATCATGGGGGGAAAAATAGAAAAATAATAGGAAGGACATTTAAAGAAGAAGGGACTTCAAGGAGACCTCTTGCTCATCCTTAGAGTGGGAGGGGATCACTGGAACCTGAGTGATATTGTGTCCTGAGACAGACAGAAAGCACAGTGCTTTTGGTAAGAAAATGGTCTTAGAGTAATGCCTAAATTAAAGCTGTCAGCTGTGGCCATACCTCACCAATATTATTCTCAAGAAAATGCTGGCCTAGAAAAAATTTCCCCCATTCGAAGGGGAAATAGTAAACAGAAAGGAATCATCAAGAAAATTGGTACAACAGAGAAGGGAGAAAAGACACATAAAAGTAAAAAGTTGATGACGAATGCATATCAGAAAAAGAATTACTCCTGGAAACAGAGGAACATTTCAGTAAAATACTCTGTCCATTATCTCAAAGAAATTAATGAGAACATGAACACTTAAGAGGGAAATGGAAGACAGAGAAGAGACAAAAGATTGAAGAAGTAACATTAAGATAATGGAGAGAGAGAGAGAAAGTGAGCCAATGAAAATTAAAAAATAAAAATATAAGAAATAATGTGTTAGAAAGATAAAAAATCTTATCGACAACACACAAAAACTGAGCATACTTTTGAAAGCAAAGTAAGATACATGGTAGATAAGTATGAGAAAAATTTACAAAATGAAATGAGAAGAACAAATATAAAAAATAGATTAAATGCTCAAAATAGATCAAAGGACTCCAGCATGCATGCAATTGTTGTTCCATTAAAAGTGATAGAGTAAATGGAATAGTAAAAATTGAAAAGTAAATGAAAACTGTCCAATTAAGGAAGACCTGAATGTGCAGTTTGAACAGGCACATTTATGTTCCTGAAAGAACATATCCTAGTGAAGTAATTAGGTATTAAAGCTAAAGAATCACTTGGGCAAGCAGGAAGAAAAAGCAGCTCACTCAAAGAACAAAATAATATTAGGTGGCCTGAGGCTTATCTTCAGTGACATTCAGTAGCAAAAGAGAGTGGAGTTGTCTCGAGTTCTGAGGGAAGTATGACCCAACAAATTTTCACTCAGCCAAATTGTCACTCAAGTCTACAGGCAATAGTCATTCACAGACCTGAGAATATGCCAGGAGTATTATATCCTGTACTTCTTGAAAAACTACCTGGGGTTGGAATCCAGTTAATCAATGGAGGAGTCTAAATAAAGAACCCTGGAATTGAGAAACCATTGTATTAGGTGGTGGGGTTTGAATATTTAATAATAAATTTATGTATACAATTATTATGTTTGTATTTAGTGTTATAAATATAATGTTGAAAATGTAAAACTTGTTGCAAGCACCACTGAAATTTTGGGATTTCTTGTTGCTGCAAGCTAAACTAGCACAAGCTAATTGATATACCAATATTGGTCTAGGAAACCATATGCCCTAAGATTATAAAGGTCTTGGTTGGTCTTTTTTTTTTTTTTTTTTTTATATATGAGCTGGAATCATCCAGCTGCCTGCCTTTTATTTTTTTATTTTATTTTTTTTTATTGTTTTTGCCATACATTGTCATGATATCACCATGGGTTTACATATGCTTCCCCTCCGGAACCCCCCTCCCTCCTCCCTCCCTCCCGGGAAATCTCGCTGCACCAGCCCCGAGCATCAATCATGGGCTGGCGATTGATTAGACACATGACAATTAACATGCTTCAATGCCCTTCTCCCATATCATCCCACCCTTACCCTCATCCACAAAGTCCACGAGTCTATTCTTTACATCTGCGTTCCTTTTGCTGTCTCGCATGTTGGGTTCTCGTTACTGTCTTTCTAAATTGGTTGGTCTTAAAGAAGCTAAGGGAGTATAATACAGGGTGATGTGCATTACTAAAATATATTCTTGGCCACATCCCATGAAGTTACAGCTTATCCCTGGGGGAAAGAGAGCTGCAGTGCAAGTGAAAGCAAACCATTTCACTAAAAATCGAAAAGGTATTGTGACCAGAGCAATGAGCTTTGAGATTCTCTCCCAGAGTGCAGCACAATGGTGGAAGAAATAGTCTGTCTCTCCACCCTGACCCTCTGATGACTTTGCATCCTGAGGGTTCCAGAACACTGGTGCCTGTGCCCACTGGGATAGGAGTCATGTTCAGGGTGGAGATTAGAGTCCAGTGGGAAAAGGCATAGTACAATGCTTGTGTAGAGTGTGTTAGATGCTGGATGTGTGCTATACAGAAAATGAGAGTGAAAGCAGCTCAGTTGTGTCTGACTCCTTGCATTCCCATTGACTATACAGTCCATGGATTTCTCCAGGCCAGAATACTGGAGTGAGTAGCCTTTCCCTTCTCCAGGGGATCTTTCCAATCCAGGGATTGAACCCAGGTCTCCCACATTGCAGGCGGATTCTTTACCAGCTGAGTCACAAGGGAAACTCAAGAACACTGGAGTGGGTAGCCTATTCCTTCTCCAGTGCATCTTCCTGACCCAGGAATCAAACTGGGGTCTCCCACATTGAAGGCAGATTCTTTACCAACTGAGCTGTCAGGAGAGTTGGAAGACATAGCAATGATGCAAGTAGCAAGATTGTTAACACTGAAAAAAATAAGGGATATTTATGGACGGTATATGTAAATATCCAGCAATGCAGTGAGATTAAGACAGTTAGATTTAGAAATCAAGTCATTCAGGATTGGATTTCTTTGCATTTCTCTGTTTTGGATGAGATTGGCTTCATCCTTCAAATGGGTCCTCTTGTGTTTGCAAGTTGGCTAGGCTGCCTCCAGTTCCTTGGTTGACATACATAGACTCAGTTGTGTCCAACTCTGCGACCCCATGCATCACAGCATGCCAGGCCTCCCTGCCCATCACCAACTCCCGGAGTTTACCCAAACCCATGTCCATTGAGTCAGTGATGCCATCAGCCATTTCATCCTCTGTCGTCCGTTTCTCCTCCTGCCCCCAATCCTTCCCAGCATTAGGGTTTTTTCCCAATGAGTCAATTCTTTTCATGAGGTGGGCAAAGTACTGGAGTTTCAGCTTCAACATCAGACCTTCCAATGAACACCCAGGACTGATCTCCTTTAGGATGGACTGGTTGGATCTCCTTGCAGTCCAAGGGACTCTCAAGAGTCTTCTCCAATACCACAGTTCAAAAGCATCAATTCTTCAGTGCTCAGCTTTCTTCACCATCCAACTCTCACATCCATACATGACTACTGGAAAAACCATAACCTTGACTAGATGGACCTTTGTTGACAAAGTAATGTCTCTGCTTTTAAATATGCTATCTAGGTTGGTCACAACTTTCCTTTCAAGGAGTAAGTGTCTTTTAATTTCATGGCTGCAATTACCATCTGCAGTGATTTTGGAGCCCCCCAAAATAAAGTCTGACACTGTTTGCACTGTTTCCCCATCTATTTGCCATGAAGTGATGGGACTGGATGCCATGATCTTAGTTTTCTGAATGTTGAGCTTTAAGCCAATTTTTTCACTCTCCTTTCACTTTCATCAAGAGGCTTTTTGGGTCCTTTTCACTTTCTGCCATAAGGGTGGTATCATCTGCATATCTGAGGTTATTGATATTTCTCCCAGCAATCTTGATTCCAGCTTGTGCTTCATCCAGCCCAGCGTTTCTCATGATGTACTCTGCATATGAGTTAAATAAGCAGGGTGACAATATACAGGCTTGACGTACTCCTTTTCCTATTTGGAACCAGTCTGTTTTCCCATGTCCAGTTCTAACTGTTGCTTCCTGACCTGCATACAGGTTTCTCAAGAGACAGGTCAGATGGTCTGGTATTCCCATCTCTTGAAGAATTTTCCATAGTTTATTGTGATCCACACAGTCAAAGGCTTTGGCATATTCAGTAAAACAGAAATAGATATTTTTCTGGGACTTTCTTGCTTTTTCGATGATCCAGCGGATGTTGGCAATTTAATCTCTGGTTCCTCTGCCTTTAATAAAACCAGCTTGAAAGTTGGTGAGAAAACAAGATCACCGAATATAGCTCTAGAACTCCATTCTACCTGGATCAGTTTAGGCCATTTATCCAAGCTAATACTGTGAGAATGAGAGTAAAAGAATGCTGCTGCTGCTGCTAAGTCACTTCAGTTGTGTCTGACTCTGTGCAACCCCATAGACAGCAGCCCATGCAGGCTCCTCTGTCCCTGGGATTCTCCAGGCAAGAGTACTGGAGTGGGCTGACATTTCTAACATTATGCAATTGGCTTAAACCAGCAGTTTTCAACCAAGGGCAATTTTGCCCCACAGAGGAAATCTGGCAGTCTGAAGGCATATCACAGGTGGTGTATGGGTATGTAACTGGCATCTGGTGGGTAAAGGCCAGAGATGCTGCTAAACCTTCTACAATGCACAGGCCAGCCCCTCTCCAAAGAACTATCTGGTTCAAAATGTCAATAGTGCTGAGGTTGAGAAACCCTGGCTTGAACCAGTCAGGATCCCCTTTAGAGTTGAGGCAGGGTCAGGACCTTCCAACTACCTGCCTGCTGCATGCAGGAAGGATGAAATTGATGCTGAGAAGGCAGCATGGTACCACTGCCCCCCCATCAACAACTGTTGATGGACCACTAGGTGGAAACTGGACTTGTGTGTAGCCATGGGTAAAACATTCCTGGGGCCTCCCAGAAATACTTGGAATGGAGATTGTGAGATGCCAAATTCTTGCATGACGTGGACCAGAGAAATCAAGGTTATTATCAATAGGGTGACTTCATTTGTTCCCAGAGGCTAGTGAGGCCTTGGCCAGCCCGGGTTATACAATTGTAGGATTTTAGAGTAAGAGCTAGAGGCTTGGGTACAATTCCCTGCTTGAGTTGGGGAGAGTAGTCTAGGGATGGGGTCTGAGGCAAAGGAGAAGCTGTAGAGGTGGGCAGCTTCAGAATATGAGGGCTGGAGGCCTGGCCAGGGACAGCCATCTTTTCCTAAAGATGATAAGGATCCCTTGTGAAAGTGAAAGTCTCTCAATCATGTCCGACTCTTTGTGACCCCATGGACTACACAGTTCATGGAATTCTCCAGGCCAGAATGCTGGAGTGGGTAGCCTTTCCTTTCTCTAGGGGATCTTCCCAACCCAGGGATTGAACCCAGGTCTCCCACATTGCAAGTGGATTCTTTACTAGCTGAGCCAAAAGGGAAGCCCAAGAATACTGGAGTGAGCAGCGTATCCCCTCTCCAGAGAATCTTCTGACCCAGAGTGGAACCAGGTTCTCCTGCATTGCAGCCGAGCGACCTGGGAAGCCCCAAGGATTCCTTGAGAGATGTTCAAAACGGGAATGACAGGGACTTCCGGGGGTGGTGGTGGCTCAGTGGTGAAGGATCCACCTGCCAATGCAGGAGACATAGGTTCAGTCCCTGATAGGGGAAGGTCTCACATGTGCAGGAACAAGTAAGCCCGTGCACCATAATTATTGAGCCGGTGCTCTGAAGCCTGAGAGCGGCATGTACTGAGCCCATGCTCTGCAACTACTGAAGCCTGTGTTCCCTAGAGCTGGGCTCCACAACAAGAGAAACCACTACAACGAGAAGCCCTCACATCGCACACAACTAGAGAGTAGCCCACGCTCTACGCAATCAGAGAAATACCCATGCAGCAGCAAAGGCTCACTCAGCACAGCCAATATAATAATAAATAAATAAAAATTTTAAAAAGGGGAATGACATCATCAGTTTGTCTTTTGTAAACATCACACCTTGTGTCAAGGAAGAATTAGGCTGAGGACATAAGGTGGGCAGGATGGTCTCCAGTTAGGAGACTACAGCAGTATCCTGGGTGGGGCCAGATGATGCATGGGATCAAGAAGGTGGTGGAGAGGAGGTCATGGGTTTGAGAGCTACTCGGTGGAGGCAGCTATAGGATTTGGAGATGGGTTGAATGAGGGAGGTAAGAGAAGAGTCAAGAATATCTCCCACACTTCTGACCAAAACTGCTGGTTGGGTGATGGAACCAACCAATAGACATGGAGCACAGAGGAGGCACTGGCGTGTTGATATGGGGAGGAGATGGTAGGTTGGGCTTTGAATCTGTTGGGTTTGAGGGCCTTTTAGGATTTTGGTCTGTAGGATTTCGGAGCTCAGGAGGATCATCTCTAATCAATGGAACTGATTTGGTAGGAGGGGAATTGCATGTAAAGGGAAAAGAAAGCAATTCAGGAGAGAAAGTTGGGGAAGACCAACTTCTAAGGACAGGCTAGAGAGAACCTAAAAGAGGGCTAAGAGGAAAATCAGAGAGGGAAAGACACTTGTGAGAAGCAGGTAGTTGCCAAGAATCAGACACTACCAGGAAATCATGTACAATAAGGCTTGAAAGCGGCTATTGAATTTAGCACCAGGAGGCTGCTGGCGACCTTGGAAACCAGTCTTCTTGAAGTGATAGAGGTGGAAGTCAGGTTGCGAAGCACTGGGGAGAAGATGGGAGGTGAGGAGGTAGAGGGGGTGAATCCAAACCCCTCTAAGGAGAAGCTTGACTGGGAAGAGAGCAAAAGGAGATGATGGCAGGAGGAAGGGAAAGTCAGACAGACAGAAAATTCAGAAAAACCTGAAAGCTGCTTCCATTATATCTAAAAACCAAATAATTTTAAGAATGTTAACAGTGAGCTAAATTGCATTAATAAATGACTTCCTTTGAAGGAAAAGAGTGAGCATTAATACAGACTTTTAAAAAATCAATGTTTTAAAGTCAATAATTAGCTTTTGTTATGTAATCTAATATTTTCTTATTATTAATATAAAAGCAGTACTGAGAGTAGTTCTCCTGGGCTCCCCTATCCTGCTGCTCTCCGCTTGAGCTTCTGCTTCCAATAAAGTCTCTTGCTTTGTCAGTAAAGAAAAAAGAAAGCAGTATGTGTTACTTACAACTCTAATTTTAATTTATATCATTTATATTAAGAATAATTTATGGATAGTATTTAGTATATATTGAATTATTTTATAATTTATGTAATTGTTCCTCTCTTGGTTATTTTCATTTATTTATATGGTTAGAACTTTCATGCTGAGGGAAAGAGTTAGTAGAGGGGAGGAGAAAATGAAGTGCCCTGTTCTAAGTTCATGATCCTCCTAGGAGATTGAAGCCTCCTCTTGCCAGCTCAGGAACCCCTTTAATTTCTCACACATTCGAGGAAGAGATAACTAAGGCTGAGGGATGAGTAAGCTCTTGCCAGCGGAAGTCAACCATCCTTCTCCAGTGCCCAAGGCTTCCCACCTTCCAAGTGAGATCATTTTCCGGAAATTTATTGCATTTGCTTTACATCCATGTTTCAAAATATGCATTGTCAATACACTGAAAGCCTATAGTACACAGTCATTTCCTCATATGAGGCAGAGGAGTTTGGACTTGATCTTACAATATGAGTGAGAAGTTGGCTCCTATGCTAACCGCCCCCTGGTGTAAGCAGGCCTTCCCCTGCTGCCTCTGGACTGAATCTTCCCTCCTCTTAGGTGAACCATCCAGAACAAATGCAAATGTTCAATTCCATCACTGCCTTTTTGAACTGATGATTCAGATGATACCTAAACATCACCCAGGGTAATCAATCAATGTGCTGATATCCTATAAGTGGCAGGCAGGACTGCAGACCCAGAGACAGCCGTGGGATTGCACAACTCCAAGTCACCATGGAAGCTGAGAGGGGATCAGGAAGACTGGCCCAATGCCATCCTGAATTTAAAAACTGGAGAGAAGATGGGTTATGTCATAAGGTATTGGATGGGTGAAAAAAAGAAAGTGGACAGTGCCAGGAACTGCTTTGGCTCTGCTCAAAAACATCCGTGAAATTCCTTCAAGTTCATTTTTGAAGGATTATGAATTAAAAGGAAGGGGCAGACATATACATTTTACCTGGGGTTTTTCAGGTCACCCCTGTAGGGTCAAATGGGGGCCTAGGGGTTGGGATGACCTAGCCCTTCTCTGACCTGCCTCTTTCCTTCTCTTACAGCTGAGGCCAGGAGGATGGATGTCCAGCTATATTATTTATTTAGGAATAATTCCCTGGGAAATGTAAGGAGCTCAGTATAGATTTGGTAAAGTCAGCACCATTACCTCTTGTTTTCAACTTGTTCTCATTGAAAGACTTGGATGCAGAGATTAGGGACATCCTTGGGCTCAGTCTAATATGAAGTCTCTCTTGTCCCTGAGACCTTTCAGGAACTCTGGCCCATCCACATGCTGGGTCTGTGTCTGGTCCTTACCAGTCTGCCGCGTCCCCTCTTTCCAGAGAAATGTACACAGTCTGCCCACCAGCACTGCCAACAACATCTGTGGCTTGGTCCTCTCTTGGGGCCCCTCTTCTTGCCAGGGCTCTCCAAGGCTGGCCCAGCCTTGGCAGTATCTACTGCCAGTCTACTCTCTTTCCGCTGGCCCGAGGGCACTTCCTGCCCCCATGTCAGCTGGTGTGTCCCAAGCAAACGGCTGTTCCAAACTCATGTCTGGTTTCTGATCCCAGCGTTTCTACAGCCTGCTCCTGTTCTCACAGGTTGGAGCCAGAAGCACTAGTCTGTGGGACTCCCAGTGTCTGCCATTCCCACTGCCTCCTTATGAGGAGAATGGTCTTGGGCAGCTGCTTGCAAGTGAATACTGGCTGTTATAGTCTGGGACCTTGCTCCTCTCTGGCCACGTGAATTGGCCCAGGAATTAGGACTTGAGCTCAAGGAAGCCATTTATTGGCTGGGCATGGGGAGACTAGCACCCCATGAACTAGCCTGGTCAAAGGTCAAAGAGGCTTCGTGTCAGGCTGGAGAGATGAGCCAAATGCAACATGATGACACTCCAAGGACAAATAGGAACTTCTCCCCCGACCCAAAAGAGTACAGCTCTTTAAAAATGCTTGGCATGTCTCATTGGCTGCAGGAAAAATAGCCTACAGAGTGAGGGAGTTGCTCCAAAGGGAAACCAAAACGTTTGACTCCTATAATAATGAGAGTATGGTCTCTAGTCCAATCTCCACCTGGTACAAAATGCCATGAGGCCATATGGGCTATTCTAGCAGTGAGTGGAGCTATTCATCGGAGGGGTAAAGGGGCTGATGGTGCCCAGGGCATCATCCTAATCTTTCCTTCCTAATCCTTCCTTCCTTCATTCCTTCTTAGGCTTTACTTTCTAAACCTTCTTCCTTCCCTTCCTTTCTTCATCCCTTCCTTCTCTCCTTCCTTTCCTTTATCAAACACTGAGTGAACACGATGATAGGTATTTGGTCTCACAGGAGAACAAAGAGGTCAAAGAAGTTTTACAGAGAAGTTTGTGTCTGGAGAAAGGAGTAGGAGTTTCGTTTAGTCAAGCAGATTTAGAAGGGGCAGGGGAAGGTCATCCCAGTTGAATGGTGAGAAGTTTAAACTGGCTGGAGTTTCAGGAATGGAGGAAGAGAAGTTACGATCCCACAGTGAAAGACGTTATATATGGTGTGCCAAGGACTGTGGTCTTTATCCTGAGGTTGATTACTAAGAGTTTTTGAGGAGGGACAATGCAACCAAATCTGAGATTAAAGAGATTTTGCTGGTGGCAGGATGGAGGATGGTCCAGAGAGGACACAGATTAAGGGCAGCGACCCAGTTAGCCAGCATAGCAGTCTTCCTTCTCTTGCAGGCAGAAATCACTCCCCAGGAAAGGACTATAAAGTCAGACACTGGCTTTCCCCACCTCCTTTGCAGCTAGATATGAACATATGACCTGGATTGGCCAATGGGATCAGGGACTCCTCCTGGGGACAGAGTTTCTGGGAGAAAAACTCTTTTCCCTGATAAAAAGAGAAAAATGAGGTGAAAAATGTCTTATTTGCCTTTAAACTTTGCCTTGTGCAAATGTGATGTCAGAATCTGTGGCCACTGTCTTACACACTCAGGGAAAGCCTTGGGAACCAAGGTGCATCTGATCCCAATCCCTAATATCTGGGTGGCTGAGTTAGCCAGTCCTGCTTGCCAGCCTCTTGGCTACCAGTTGTGGAATAAAGGAGGATAAAATTTATTGAGTGCTATCTCAAGAAATATGCATGTATTGATTCTTTAATTCCTGATAACCTCATTATTATTATTAGTGGACTTGCTCAGTCGTATCCTACTCTTTGTGACCCCATGGACTATAGCCTACCAGGTTCCTCTGTCCATGGGATTTTCCAGGCAAGAGTACTGGAGTGGGTTGCCATTTCCTTCTCCAGGAGATCTTCCTGACCCAGGGATTGAACCCCGGTCTCCGCATTATAGGCAGATGCTTTACCATCTGAGCCACCAGGGAAGCTGATAACCTCATGGGGAAATTTAAATATATATATGTATATTATCATCTATATATTTAACACATGTAGGTTATTATCTATATCTTACAGATGAGGAATTGGATACAGAAGACTAAAGTGACTTGGACACAGAGAATGCAACAACTAATAATGAAAGAACCAGTATTCAACATTTCACTTGGTTAAGCCTCTGATAGCTAGGGAATTTGCAATTGACAAGCAGAGACATGCTGACTGATGGGGGAGGCTCCTGCTGTGGTCTAGGGAAGAGAGGGTCAGGTGAGGCAGGATACTGGCCCTAGCATGGTAAGAGAAGATGGATGAGAGAGATATCTGAGGGGTAGATGATCAGCCTTGGTGCCCTACTGGGTGTGGGAAATAAGGGAGAGGAAGGAGTAAAGAAACTTCCTGACTGCCTGGTGAGGTTGTAGGGAGTGACAGGCAAGGAGCGGGGTCTCTGGAGGAAGAGGAATTTGGTTTGGAGCAGTTGACTGGGGTGTCCCTTTGGAGTTGTCAGGTAGCACTGGAAGTCCAGCAGGCCCTTGAAAATTCTCCTGTAGGAGGAGGATTGGAGCTCTAGGCTGCAAGCTGTTGACACAGACAGGGAGCTATGCTAGGTGGCATGAAGTTGTGCAGAATTTAAGGTTTGGAGGTGGGGTGGTTCCTCGAGATGAACGTTCTTCTCACCTCCTCCCCTGCTGTGCACTCTCTCCCCTCTCCTCCTCCTGCCCCTGTCCATGAGGGCTGCAAGGACTTGAGGGAGCCAGCAGACCCACAGTGGTGCTGGGAATGTAGCTTGGGCAAAGGGCAACTTCCTCCAGGCAGCCTTCCCAAGTTGATGGGGAGCTGGTGGGCTCCCACACAGCTTCAGCTTGCCCAGTGGCCTCACTCCCCAGTACTTGGCCTGACTGCTTCATGTCATTACTTTCATGGATCCTCTCTCTTCCCTTGGCATTTCTGAAGCAGACAGATGTCTATCTGTGAAGATGACTTTCTATCCTGAGACTGGATCTTCCTTTTTCCCCAAAGCACATTCTGGGAGGGAGGTCTGGGCAACCTCACAGGGGTTTACTGGGACTCCAGGGCAGAGTCCTCATGAGGAGATATCAGGGAGACTGAAGGGAGGTGAGATGTCCTTCCAGGGCAATGGAGGTCCTGAGTCCCACCTTCTGCCTCCAAAGCCTGGGACTTGGCTGAGTTCCATGCCTCCGCAGCTGTCCTGGTTTGGGGGAGCCCCTGATGCTCCAGCCCCACCAGGCACCTGTCTGGAGGAGGTTATCACTTGGTCAGCCTCGCTGGGTGGGGCACCCAGCTCTGGGGCTGTCAGCCCTTCCTGCCTTGGTCCACATCCACTTAACAAGGGAGAACAAGGTCCTTGGGGCCACTTTCCTCTGTGGGCAGCAGTACTTGGTGCAGAATAAATCCTGGTCCAGGATGGTCTCTGGAGCCAGACCACTTAGGTTCCTGAGTTTAAATCCTAGCTCTGCTGGTGCCAACAGAGCAACTTAAACCTCTCTGAGCTTCAGTTTCCATTAGTAAACTGGGGTTAATAATTGTACCCAATCTACAACGTTAATGTAAGGATTTAAGTGAGATGATTCACAAGCCAGGTGCTGTGGTGTTCTGTCCCTTTGTGCCCTTGTTGGGACAGCCCTGTCCCCTGCATGTTTAGGGCACCCCCATTCTGGGGAGCAGACAGACAGGAGACAGCTCCGTCTGAGGAGGCCTGTGCATGTGTCCAAGAGGAGCTGATCCATGAAGGGGAGCCTGGAATTCCCTACACTCATCTGCTGGATCCCAAATGGAAACAAATCTGAAACCTCTCTATAAACAAAGACGGCATCTTAAAAAGAGAACAAACCAATGAGCCAGTCTGAACTGGAACTGACCCTCTGGGTTTTCTAAATAGAAAACTCCTCTCCCCCCAGTGCCCAGACTTGACTGTCCTCCAGCCTTGGATGCCGGTGGCTGGGGCGCCTCCTCCCACAGTCCAGCCACGTGCCGGGAACTCTCTGGCTGTGGGAAATTCTTCCAGCAGCTTCTCTTCCAAGGCCAGCCAGCTAGGAAGGGAGATGAGGTGGTCCTTGCCCCTTGAGGGACTGAGGTTAGTGAACACGTTCCCCCACTAACGTGCCCCTCCCAGGTCAGTTTTCCACTCTGCTGGCTCCCTTCCACATACAGCTCTGATTGTGTTCTTGTCCCTGTGTGGGTCCCCATTGTCAAGAGAAGAAAATCAGGGTCCTTAGCTAGTGTTCAAGACTCTTTACAGTCTCTCTAATCTTCACTTGCGATTCCTGCTCCCCCGTATGCTGCCTGCCATGCACCCTCCTCTGGACCGTCAAGCACTCCGAATACTCTCAAGGGGCAGCGGGCCGGTGCAGGCACTGCTCCCGAATCCGGCCGTCTTATGTCCAGGCCTCAGTTCATTGCTCTCAAGGTGCAGTCTTTTCTCACACCCCACCCCAGCTCCCCACATGGAACTCTCCTGGAAGACATGGTACGAAGGCAGACTGCAGGGTCCCCGGGCCCCATACACTCAGACCCTCTGGAGTCACCTCTTAAGCCAGCTGCCCTGGTGGTGTTCTGGTTCTTGCAGACCTTTGGAGAGCCCTGTGGACATTGACGGAGACTGAAGGCTGGTGAGGGGCTGTTTCTCTTGGCTCTAGCCCCAGCGCAAACTCAGGAAAGTCTCAAACTCAAGAACTCAAGGAAAATCATGTCCCACAGGAGACCTGAGCTTCCAGGGCTTGGGTCTGCCTGTGGGCGGGAACACTCATGTCAGCAGTGACTGAGGAGGGTCTTAAATAGGAGGGACTCTCAAAACACCAGTTTCCTTTAAGGGAAGGAAGAAGATGGACAAGAGTTCTTCCAGGCCGGGATCCATGCGGGGAGCCACCACCTTTTGAGGTCCCCAACCCAAAGGGTAAAGGACACAGCCCTCATCCTGGGGGTGCAAACTGGAGAACACACCCGTGAATCAGTTTTTCCTGAGAAAGTGACACATGCGGGGTCTCAGGATGGAGGGACCAGCTGCCGGCGATTCCAGAGTGGCTCCTGATGGTGGCTGATTTCTCCTCCAAGCCAACTGTTATTTCCTGTGAACGGGTGTAATTGCACACCCCCACTGCACCCTGTGCACTGCTAGGGGGAGGCTGCAGCCAGGTAGGTGCAAGGTGGTCTCCACATCCCCTGGGCCTGAGGTGATGCTGGCCTTCTGTCCTCCAACCAGTTTCTGACATCCAGTAGCCCAGGCTCCATGGGCCATCACTCCCCTCAACCCCTTTTCCCTGAGGCCTGGTCACTCTAATCCAGTTGTCAGCACTCCAGCAGGGCCAGAACCACTGTGGTTACCGGCACCACTCAGAGCAGCAGAAGCAGAACAATGCATGACTCAGAGTTCCACACTTCTGTTGTGGGTTCTAATTTTAGGCCATTGTTCCATTCCTCTCTTTGCCTTTCCCAGAATTCTTACGGGTGGGGGCAGACTGGCTTGCCGAGATGGAGACCACGACTGGGATGGGGTGCAGGGCTGAGGTGGGACTGAGGCATTGCTCTGGGGGCTGGGCAGAGAGCAGTCGGTGAAGAAAGGTGACCCCTGGGGAAAAGGGACTCTGCCATCCTCCAGAGAGCAGCTTGAGGGTGGGGAGACTGGTGGCTCTGATCCTTGTAACCTCTCTGTGATTACTCGGTGATGCCATTTGAGCTACAGGGAGGGAGATCTGGAAACCTCATAGCTCTGAGTCACTTGGGTTCACAGGCCAGTGAAAACCCCACAAATCTCAGAACGACAGCAGGCTCGTGCACTGGTGGGTGAACATGGGTGTGCCTGTGGTTCATGCCCTCTGTGGCTGCAGGGCAGCTGAAGAACAGCTCCATGGCCCCTCTCTCTCCTCACCCCATCCACAGAGGGACCAGCAACAGCCTTGTTCACCAGTGGTCCAGGCATGAGGTGGATACCAGGGGTAGGTCTGCACTGCCAGGAAGCCATCTGGACACCGCTTCCTTCCTGGGCTCTGAGCATCAGTGTTCATGATGAAGGGAGGCAGAGAGCTGGTTTGGAGTCTGACTGTCTGGGGCTCCTCTGTTTTTGGAAAGTTTTTCGGAGCCTGCATTCCCCTGAGCAGAATGTGGTGTGTGATTCATAGCGCTTTGCAGTCCGATACGTGTGCGTGTGTGTGCGTGTGTGTCCGCGAGCGTGCACATGCATGCCAGTGCAGTAAGCTCCCTCCCTGAACTGTGAATAATCACGGTCCTTCCTGGAAACCATCTTTGAGCTGGGATGTGAACCGCCTCATCTCAACTCACCTCTCCTTTCTACCCCTCACTTCCTTTGAGGTGATTACTTAGGTGTAACCTGGTAGAAAGAATAGGGCTGGGTATCCAAGAGGCCTTGCATCCAGCTCCACCCATGGACTGGGTGTGTGACCCTGGGCAGTTTCTTGATCATCCTGCATTGGTTCTCCTGGAATCAGGGATCTTGCGTGCCCTTCTTTCTTCCTCAGACAGCTTGGAAGGGTGGCAGGGCTCTGAGGAGAGCTGGGGGTCCCACTGCGTGTGGCTCTTTGCTCTGGGAGGGTTTCCCTGGCATATGAGGGTGGTCCTCCTCCTCCCTTGCTGACTCAGGCAGGGGACACAGCAGACTGGATGCCTAGAACCCTACAAGGGCTCAGGAAGCTGGCGCTCCTCTCTGCCTTCTTTCTGCTTTCTTCCCCTGAGCTCTCTGAGTTCAAGGATGCTCTTTTGGCCCACATGCCTTCTGGACTCCTTCACTAGCTGTGCCCCCTTAACCCTTTTCATCAACTTTAGGGCTCATTTTCTCCCAATTCAGTGCCCTTTCCCTTACCCTGCTTTCTTCCCCTCAAGATCAGAAACATTTCACTCTGTCTCTTCCCCTAGAAATCCCTGTGCCCCTCCAGTGTCAACACGAACCATGTCTCCATTCACTCCAGTCCACAATGCCTTTTGCTCTTATCCTGTCCCCGAGTGGTCTGCCTCACTTATCTACTGCTGTGTAACAAACAACAAAAGCAACCACTGTTTTGTTATACATCACAATTGTGTGGGTTGGGAATTTTTGGATGGGGCTCAGTTAGACATCCTTTCAGTGTTTCCCATGATGTTGATTAAAATCTCTTAACGGTCCTTAGCTGATGAAATGGTTGGTCTGGAGGGTCTAAGATGCTTCATTCAGATATCTGGTACTCACAGCTGACTTTTTTTTTTAAATTTTCTTTACTTTTTTGTGTGGGTTTTGCCATACAATGACATGAAACCGCCATGGGTTTACATATGCTCCCCCTCCAGAACCCCCCTCCCTCCTCCCTCCCGATTCCCTCCCCCTGGGTCATCTCGGTGCACCATCCCCGAGCATCAACCCTGGGCTGGCGATTGATTTCACATATGATACTTAACATGTTTCAATGCCTTTCTCCCATATCATCCCACCCTTGCCCTCTTCCACAGAGTCCACGAGACTGTTCTATACTTCTGCGTTCCTTTTGCTGTCTCGCATGCAGGGTTCTCCTTACCATCTTTCTAAATTCCATACATATGCGTTAGTATACTGTATTGTTGTTTTTGCTTCTGGCTTACTTCACTCTGGATAATAGGCTCCAGTTCCGTCCACCTGAGTAGAACTGATTCAAATGAATTTTTTTTTTTTAATGCTGAGTAGAATTCCATTGTGTATATGTACCACAGCTTTCTTATCCATTCGTCAGTTGATGGGCATCTAGGTTGCTTCCATGTCCTGGCTATTGTAAACAATGTGGCGATGAACATTGGGGTACACGTGGCTCTTTCAATTCTGGTTTCCTCGGTGTATATGCCCAGCAGTGGGATTGCCGGGTCATATGGCAGGTCTATTTGCAGTTTTTTAAGGAATCTCCACACTGTTTTCCATAGTGGCTGTACTAGTTTGCATTCCCACCAACAGTGTAAGAGGGTTCCCTTTTCTCCACATCCTCTCTAGCATTTATTGCTTGTAGACTTTTGGATGGCAGCCATTCTGACTGGTGTAAAGTGGTACCTCATTGTGGTTTTGATTTGCATTTCTCTGATAATGAGTGATGTTGAGCATCTTTTCATGTGTTTGTTAGCCATTTTTATGTCTTCTTTGGAGAAATGTCTGTTGAGTTCTTTGGCCCACTTTTTGATTGGGTCGTTTATTTTTCTAGAATGGAGCTGCAGGAGTTGCTTGTATATTTTTGAGATTAATTGTTTGTCCATTGCTTCATTGGCTATTATTTTCTCCCATTCTGAAGGCTGTCTTTTCACCTTGCTTATAGTTTCCTTTGTTGTACAGAAGCTTTTAATTTTAATTAGGTCCCATTTGTTTATTCGTGCTTTTATTTCCGATATTCTGGGAGGTGGGTCATAGAAGATCCTGCTTTGGTTTATGTCAGAGAGTGTTTTGCCTATGTTATCCTCTAGGAGTTTTATAGTTTCTGGTCTTATGACTATGAGGCCACCATCACCCTAATTCCAAAACCTGACGAAGATGCCACAAAAAAGAAAACTACGGGCCAATATCACTGATGAACATAGATGCAAAAATCCTTAACAAAATTCTAGCAAATAGAATCCAACAACACATTAAAAAGTTCATACATCATGATCAAGTAGGCTTTATCCCAGGGATGCGAGGATTCTTCAATATTTGCAAATCAATCAATGTAATACACCACATTAACAAATTGAAAAATAAAAACCACATGATTATCTCAATAGATGCAGAGAAAGCCTTTGGCAAAATTCAACATCCATTTATAGTAAAAACCCTCCAAAAAGCAGAAATAGAAGGAACATACCTCAACATAATAAAAGCTATATATGACAAACCCACAGCAAACATTATCCTCAATGGTGAAAAACTGAAAGCATTCCCCCTGAAGTCAGGAACAAGACAAGGGTGCCCACTCTCACCACTACTATTCAGCATAGTTTTGGAAGTCTTGGCCACAGCAATCAGAGCAGATAAAGAAATAAAAGGGATCCAGATTGGAAAAGAAGAAGTAAAACTCTCTCTGTTTGCAGATGACATGATCCTCTACATAGGAAACCCTAAAGACTCTACCAGAAAATTACTAGAGCTAATCAGTGAATATAGCAAAGTTTCAGGATACAAAATCAACACACAGAAATCCCTGGCATTCCTATACACTAACAATGAGAAAACAGAAAGAGAAATTAAGGAAACAGTTCCATTCACCATTGAAACAAAAAGAATAAAATACTTAGGAGTATTTCTACCTAAAATCACAGCTGACTTGTCCAGAGTGAGTGTTCCGAGATATTTGGATGGAAACTGCCAGGCTAAGGTCAGCTGGGGTTGTCACCTGGAGCACTGTTACAGGTGATTTCTCCAGCCTGGTGGTCTCAAGGGTGACAGCCTCAGCTGAGCCAGCCCACAGTCAAGAGGAGGGATTAGATTCCACTCTCAATGCAGGGATTAGCAGAGACTTTCAAGTCACTTTTCATTTACCAGCACACCTTTCAGGTCTTGCTCTGGAGCCTCTCGCTTTGACCTTGAAGATGAGCTGTTGCTCTGCGACTCTTTCCTAGGTCCTTGATAGTCTTGATTTTCCCAGCTGGGCTGTGCACTCTTCCAGGGAGGGGGGAAGGGGAGATGTTGGCCAGGAGCTGCAGGCAGAGGCTATGCCCAGCAGATGTTGAACAAAGACAGCAGGAGAAGCTCTCAGGAGCTGGAAGATGAGTTGTATAGGTTAAGCATCATGTCAATGACACATATCATCCATAAGCTGTCCTCCAAACACCAGGAACAATCATGGAACCATGAAATCCTAGCTCAGCTGCCTTGTTAGGGAGTAGGTATTTGGGCCCCCAGGCAGATGAGACAACCACAACCTGGTTAAAGTGGGCAGGGTGAGGGCTGCTTTGATGATGGTAGTTCTCATTCACAGGCTCTTGGCTCTTGCAGATTTGAAGTTGGCTGACTTTGAAGTCAGATAGAAACTTGCAAATTCCACCTGTTTCAGCATCAGGGAGCTGTACAGAAGGAAGCATCAGTGCACAGGTGCTGGAACAACAGTGCTATACAACAACAGCCTGATTAAACCATCATTGGTTCCTCTCAACAATTTGAGCTTCAGCTTTACAGAACCTATTGTTAGTTACCGTTTGGTTATCCACTTTCACCTTTCAATATTTTGTGACTGTTTACTCTTCCATTCTATTTGTCTTTTTGGGTTTATACCTAAAAACATTATTCACTTTTGTTTTAGTGAGACTTCCAGTTCAGTTCAGTTGCTCAGTCGTGTCTGACTCTTTGTGACCCCATGGACTGCAGCACGCCAGGCTTCCCTGTCCATCACCAACTCCTGGAGCTTACTCAAACTCATGTCCATTGAGTTGGCGATGCCATCCAACCATCTCATCCTCTGTTGTCTGCTTCTCCTCCTGCCTTCAATCTTCCTCAGCATCAGGGTCTTTTCAAATGAGTCAGCTCTTCGCATCAGGTGGCCATAGTATTGGAGTTTCAGCTTCAACATCAATCAGTCCTTCCTAAGAACATTCAGGACTGATTTCCTTTAGGATGGACTGGTTGGATCTCCTTGCAGTCCAAGGGACTCTCAAGAGTCTTCTCCAATACCACAGTTCAAAAGCATCAATTTTTTTGCACTCAACTTTCTTTATAGTCCAACTCTCACATCCATACATGACTACTGGAAAACCATAGTTTTGACTAGATAGATCTTTGTTGTCAAAGTAATGTCTCTGCTTTTTAATATACTGTCTAGGTTGGTCATAACTTTTCTCCTAAGGAGTAAGCGTCTTTTAATTTCATGGCTGCAGTCACCATCTGCAGTGATTTTTGAGCCCCTCAAAATAAAGTCTGTCACTGTTTCCCAATCTATTTGCCATGAAGTGATGGGACCTGATGCCATGATCTTAGTTTTCTGAATGTTGAGCTTTAAACCAGCTTTTTCACTCTTGTCATTCACTTTCATCAAGAGGCTCTTTAGTTCTGCCATGAGTGTGGTGTCATCTGCTTATCTGAGGTTATTGATATTTCTCCCGGTAATCTTGATTCCAGCCTGTGCTTCATCCAGCCCAGCGTTTCTCATGATGTACTCTGCATGTAAATTAAATAAGCATAGTGACAGCATACAATCTTAACATACTCTTTTCCCTATTTGGAACCAGTCTATTCCGTGTCCAGTATTAACTGTTGCTTCCTGACCTGCAAACAGATTTCTCAAGAGACAGGTCAGGTGGTCTGTTATTCCCATCTCTTTAAAAATTTTCCACATGGCAAAACCAATACAATATTGTAAAGTAAAAAAAAAGTTAAGAAAGAAAGAAAAAAAGAATTTTCCACAGTTTATTGTGATCCACACAGTCAAAGGCTTTGGCATAGTCAACAAAGCAGTAGTAGATGTTTTTCTGGAACTCTCTAGCTTTTTCAATGATCAAGTGGGTATTGGCAATTTGATCTCTGGTTCCTCTGCCTTTTCGAAATCCAGCTTGAGCATCTGGAAGTTCATGGTTTATCTACTGTTGAAGCCTGGCTTGCAGAACTTTGGGCATTACTTTACTAGCATGTGAGATGAGTGAAACTGTGCGGCAGTTTGGGCATTCTTTGACATTGCCTTTGGGATTGGAAAGAAAACTGACCTTTTCTAGTCTTGTGGTCACTGCTGAGTTTTTCAAATTTGCTGGCATATTGAGTGCAGCACTATCACAGCATCATCTTTTAGATAAGACCTCCAGAGAGAGTGGCTAAGTCTGCCATGTTTAACTGGAAGTTCCAGGGTGCATTATTTAGTCACTTTATATGGTGCCTGCCAATGCAGAAAATGTAAGAGATGTAGGTTTTATCCCTGAGTTGGGAAGATCCCCTGGAGGATGGCATGTTAACCCACTCCAGTATTCTTGCCTGGAGAATCCCATGGACAAAGGAGCCTGGTGGGCTACAGTCCATGGGGTAACAGAGAGTTGGACATGACTAAGCAACTTAGCATGCATGCATAATGAAGAAACTTAAGCTCTAAGGATGTGAGCTGTGTAAAGACACAAAAACAGTGAAGGAACTTGAACACAGATCTGGTTTTAATTCTGATGCTGTTTCTTGACCCACCCTTCGGTCATTCCTCTAATGATCATCTCTCATAAGACAGTTTTGTGCAACATGTTTTGCTAAAGATTCAAGAGGCTAATAATGGAAGGAGAGCTACATCACAGGGTATACAAGTCAACATTGAGCATCAAATATTTTAATACTCAGTGCTTCCCACAACTAAGAATTTATTTCTAACTACCTTTTCTCCTTTGGCTCCCTAACTGCTATCTTCTTTCTTCTCTTTCTCTCTGTATTTCAGTGGCCTCATTATCCCTTTCTCAAGCTACCCATGAAAACCCAAAATCTATCTCACAGTTTTTTGCACAATTGAGCTACTTCTTCAGTATTCTCTCTATGTCATTGAAGTAGTAGGAAGATAGGGAATGGGGAAGAATTGATTTTGACTAACCAAAAATCTCATTGTATTAGTTAAGGTAAAAGGGTAAACTTCTGGGAAGAAAGGAATCCAAATTTATAGGACTGAAAACAGTTTATTTCTCTTGTGTAAGGGTAGTTGGTGGAGGTCTATGCTCACCCCATCCAATCATTCAGGGAACCAGGCTGATGGCAGCTCTGCCAACTTGAGTACTGACTTCCAAGGGTGCTCTAGTACCTGACATCTCAGTAAGCTGAAAGACTATGGAGAAGTAAATGAGTAGGGCCCTCACCTACCCCATCCTCCTGGGCAACTGGAAGCCACTCTTAACAAAAATCTAGCAGAATAAAAGCAAAGAAAGTAATCTTTTTGACCAGGATGAAACAACTTGAATAGGATCCAATACCTAAGTTATTGCTTATTATTATAAATCCTAGTCCTGAACAAATATGTACATCCTCTCTATAGGTAAACAAAAATCACCAGATACATGAACAAATTCAGCAGCTCCCAGCAAGAGATTCACTGAAAAAATAACACAATCTGAAACAAATTTAATCCTTTAAACCCTAACTTAAAAAAGAAATAATCTGTATTTATATTTCCAGGGAGATGGAGTCTGAAATTAGTTTCCAACAGTAGTTGAATCTCTTTACCTTTTATTTTTTTCTTTGTCTTTACTTGGTAATCAATACATTTTCTTTTTTGGCAGGATCCATGAGCTCCTGATTGCATCTTCTGTCATTGTTCAGCTCTGCAGTTACTTTGGAATGGCTTCTTTCTCAAGTAGTCTATTTGCATGGCCCAAATGCAAATGGCTATTAGCAGCTCTGAGACTTTGCTTTTATAATATCAGCTTGATGCAAAAGTCATTGCGGTTTTTGCTCTGTTGAAACTTGCCATTTGATATTGGAACACATTTGAAATAAATGTGGTTATGTTATACATCATTTTAATGCTCATTTCTCATTTTATTTATTAATTTTTTTACTAATGACTTATTACTTGCTGTGTATATTGTATTTATTTTAGACTATGGAAATGATGTTAGACAAAAAGCAAATTCAAGCAATTTTCTTATTTGAGTTCAGAATGGGTCATAAAGTGGCAGAGAAAATTTGCAACATTAACAATACATTTGGCCCAGGAACTGCTAGCGAATGTACAGTGCATTGGTGGTTCAAGAAGTTTTGCAAAGGAGACAAGAACCTTGAAATTGAGTAGTGTAGTGGCCAGCCATCAGAAGTTGACAACGACAATTGACAGCTATCATTGAAGCTGATCAATCCTCTTACAACCACATGAGAAGTTGCTGAAGAACTCATTATTGACCATTCTATGGTCCTTTGGCCTTTGGAGCAAATTGGAAAGGTGAAAAAGCTCAGTAAGTGGGTGCCTCATGAGCTAACTGCAAATCAAAAAAATCATTTTGAAGCGTCATCTTCTCTTAATTCTATGTAACAATGAACCATTTCTCCATCAGTTTATGACATTCGATGAAAAGTGGATTGTTTACAAACGTGTTGATGATCAGCTCAGTTGCTGGACCAAGAAGAAGCTCCAACGCACTTCCCAAAGCCAAACTTGCACCAAAAAAAATAGGTCATGGTCACTGGTCTGTTGCTGGTCTGATCTACTACAGCTTTCCGAATCTTGGCAAAACCATTACATCTGAGAAGTATACTCAGCAAATTGGCAAGAGGCACCAGAAACTGCAATGCCTGCAGCTGGCATTGGTCAACAGCATAGGCTCAATTCTTCTCCATAATAACACCCAAACACATGTCACACAACCAATGCTTCAAAAGGTGAACAAATTGGGCTATGAAGCTTTTGCCTCATCTGCCACATTCACCTGACCTCTCATCAACTGACTACAACTTCTTCAAGAATCTTCTGCAGGGAAAGCACTTCCACAACCAGCAAGAGGCAGAAAATGCTTTCTAACAGTTCATCGAATCCTGAAGCATAGATTTTTATGCTACAGGAATAAACAAATGCATTTCTCACTGGCAAAAATGTGTTGATTGTAACTGTTTCTAATTTGATTAATAAAGATGCATTTGAGCCTAGTTATAATGATTTAAAACTGCCAATTACACTGAAGCTGTAATTACATTTGCACCAACCTAATAGTTCCAGCAAAATCAATCTCATTGTCCTGGCATCAGTCAATGCCTATTACATTACCTATCAGGTGGCCAAAGAACTGCCATGCTTTTATTGTTATATATCTGTGGGATATGGGGATCTGGGGATAGAGTTGGATCTGGGGATAGAGTCTCGTTCTCTCAGCCCACATGAATGGAGAAGGAGGAAGAGGTGTTTCCATAAAGGAAGCAATGGGTCCTGGACCAGCTGAAACAACTTTCAGTTCAGTCACTCAGTCGTGTCTGACTCTTTGCCATTTCCTTATCCAAAACTATTACCCTTTCAGAAAAGTTGTTTCAAGAAATATAACTGAGAAATGAATCCAAATAAGAACTCCAATATGGAAGATGTACTATAAAAGAAATGGTGGCAAGCAATACAATTATAAGACTAAGAGTTAATGACTACTGCTGCTAAGTACTTCAGTCCTGTCTGACTCTGTGCGACCCCACAGATGGCAGCCCACCAGGCTTCCCCTATCCCTGGGATTCTCCAGGCAAGAACACTGGAGTGGGTTGCCATTTCCTTCTCCAATGCATGAAAGTGAAGTTGCTCAGTCGTGTCCGACTCTTAGCCACACCATGGACTGCAGCCCACCAGGCTCTTCTATCCATGGGATTTTCCAGGCAAGAGGACTGGAGTGGACTGCCATTGCCTTCTCCAGATATACGACTACTAGTAATGTAGAAATTTAATAAAATGAGAAAAATTCTTTAGAGAGCTAACCAAAGTGAAAAGAAATTTGTAGTAATAACTGACACCAAAACGTCTCTGGTTTGTTGTTGTTGTTCATTCACTAAGTCATGTCTGACTCTTTGACACCTCATGGACAGCAGGATGCCAGGCTTCCCTGTCCTTCACTGTCTCCCAGAGTTTGCTCAAAGTTAAGTCCATTGAATCAGTGATGCCATCCAACCATCTTCTCCTCCTGCCTTTAATCTTTCCCAGCATCAGGGTCTTTTCCAATGACTCGACTCTTCATGTCAGGTGGCCAAAAGTTTGGAGCTTCAGCTTCAGCATCAGTTCTTCCAATGAATATTCAGTACTGATTGCCTTTAGGATGGACTGGCTTGATCTTGCTGTCCAAGGGACTCTCAAGAGTCTTCTCCAGCACCACAGTTCAAAAGCATCAGTTCTTTTGTGCTCAGCCTTTATGGTCCAACACTCACATCTGTCTATGACTACTGGAAGAAGTCTCTGGTTATGCCAATGAAAATCCTCAGATTAGGTTAAATCAGGAAGGGAGATTGATGGTAAAGCAGGAAAGAATAAGAGCAAACTTGAACCCACCAGACAGACAGAAACATGTGTGTCTACCTCTCATTGCTCTAGTAAGCTGGCATCAACTGTATATGCAACAGGATTAGAATTCTGAGGAATGGGCTTACCTGGTGCCTCCATGGTTAAAGAATCTGCTTGCCAATGCAGGAGACATGATTTGATCCCTGATCTGGGAAGATCTCACATGGTGTGGAGCAGCTAAGCTGTGTGCCACTACCATTGAGCCTGTGCTCTGAAGCCAGAGCATCCCAGAGCCCACACTCCACAAAAATAAAAGCCACTGCCATGAGAAGCCCAAGCACCACACCTGGAGGAAGGCCCGTGCAGTAATGAAGACACAGCACAGTCAAAAATAAATAAATAAATGCAATTATAAAAAAGAATTTTGAGGAGCAGGAAGAGACCCAGTAGAGCTGAGGGTCTGGCTGCTGCCTACACCAAGATCAGCTGGCAGGAATGCAGCACTTGTAAACAGTAAGAGTACTGGTCCTACACTGAACTTCAGTTTAAAAATAAATGACTGCTCCATCACTCCTGCCTTTCAAATCCCATGTAAATTTCTTTTGGGGCCCATTCTAATCCGCAACCATATAAGGAAGAGAATTCTATGAAATGTTGTTCTTCCAGCTTAGCTAAGTGGTCAGAGTACAAAGCCACCATAATAATTAAATAAAGCAAATGAAAACAAATGCGTTCAACAGTTAGCTCAAAAACTTAGAGAACAATAATAAAACAAATCTAATGAAAGTAAAAACAAAAACATTAATTAAGGCAAAAGCAAAACTTAATGAGTTAGGAAATGTAGACACAGCAGGCTTTTAAACAAACCAAAATTTTTATCTGTGTGAAGGCTAATAAAATAAGAAAATCTTTAATAGTGCTAGTAAAACAAAAAAGAGCAAACAAAATGTTATGAATGAGAAATAGCATAAAACCTTGGAAAGAATGATTTACCAAAAAAGTACAGCAATATACAATTGGAAATTCAAATTTAAAACACCAGTTTCAAGAGCCTTAAAACCTTAAAATAATTAAGAATAAATACGACACATTTTGTGCAAGACCTGCACACTGAAAATTATAAAACGTTGCTGAGAAATTAAAAGCAATTCAAATAAAAAGAAAGATATACCATATTCATGAATTGGAAGACAATATTGTTAAGATTTTGTTTGTCCTCCAAAGTTTCCACAGACTTGAAGCAATACAAATAAAAATTCCAGGAAACTTATTTTTTGGAGGGGAGGGGTAGAAACTAGCAAGCTGATTCTAAAATTTATATAGAAATACAAAAGATCTAGAATACCCAAAGCAAGTGGTTGAAAAAGGACAAAGATATAGGACTTAAATTATTTGATTTCATGAGTATAAACCAATAGGAGTCAAGATAGTATGGTATTGATGTGAGGACAGATCAATGGAACATATATGGTCATTGTCTACACAGGTGCCATGCTAATTCAATGGGGATGCTTTCTTCAACACATGGAACTGAAACAATTGGATATCCAATTGTCAAAAAAGTGAATTTTGATCCTTACCTCGCATCATAAAAAAATGAACATGAAATAGATCATAGACCTAAATGTAAGATCTAGAACTATAAGCTTCTGAAAGAAAACAAGGAAACCCTTGTGCTATTAAGTTAGGCAGATGTCTTAGGACACAAAAAGCACAAAGTGTAAATAAAAAATTAAATGGAACTTCATCACCCACTCCACATGGTTCAGATGGGAAAGCATCTGCCTGCAATGCGGGAGACCTGGGTTCGATCCCTGGGTTGGGAAGATCCCCTAGAGAAGGAAATGGCAACCTACTCCAGTACTCTTGCCTGGAAAATTCCATGGACCGAGGAGCCTGCTAGGCTACAGTCCATGGGGTCACAAAGAGTCGGACACAACTGAGCGACTTCACTTTCATCCATATAGTCTTGCTATTTGAAAGACACTGTTGATAAACTGAAAAATTATGCCACAGATTGGGAGAAAATCCTTGCAAATATATCTGTTAAATAAATAATTCTTATTCATTTATAATAAGAAGGCAAAATAAAAAAACTAAATAAAATGAGTAGAAGATTTGAATAAAGACTTCCAAATGAAGAGATGAATTTCAAAAAGCACATGAAAAGATGCTAATATTGTGGGTCATCAAGGACACTATATATTAAAACCACAATGAGATATTGCTATGCACATACTAAAATTCAAAACACTGATCATACCAAGTGTTGGCAAGGACATGAAGCAAAAAGAATACTCATACATTGCTGATGGCAATGTGAAATGGGATAGCCACTATGGGAAACAGTCAAGTTTTATAAATTTAAAATACATCCCAGTAATTCCATTCCTACTTTTTTCCAAGAAAAATGAAAAATGTTACCACATAGAAACTTGTACACAGAGCTTTACATAGCAGCTTGATTTGTAATAGCCTCTGAATTGGTCTCCTGAGCTGACCTAGTAACAGTTCAGTTCAGTTCAGTTACTCAGTCATGTCTGATTCTTTGCAACCCCGTGGACTGCAGCCTCCAGGCTTCCCTGTCCATCACCAACTCCTAGAACTTGCTCAAACTCAGGTCCACTGAGTCAGTGATGCCATCCAACCATCTCATCTTCTGTCATCCCTTTCTCTTCCTGCCTTCAATCTTTCCCAGCATCAGGGTCTTTTCCAATGAGTCAGTTCTTCACATCAGGTGGCCCTAGTAACAGGGGAGAGCCAATTTTGACTCCATGTTGGATCTGTTTCTTTTACTTTAACCCTTGCATTTTGTTGTTGTTGTTCTTACGAAAGTGTTAGTCAGCTTAGTCATATCCAACTCTTAGTGACCCCATGGACTATAACCTACCAGGCTCCTTGGTCCATGGGATTCTCCAGGCAAGAATACTGAAGTGGGTTGCCCTTTCCTTCTCCAGGGGATCCTCCTGACCCAGAGATAGAACCCAGGCCTCCCACACGGCAGGCAGATTCTTTTGAGCCACCAGGGAAGCCCTTTTTTCTTATAATCATACATAATGGCTTGCCTCAGGGAACCCTGCCCCTCTGTGCTCAGTCACTTCAGTCCTGTCCAACTCTTTGTGATCCTATCCAGGCTCTCTGCCCATGGGATTCTCCAGGCAAGAATAAATGGAGTGGGTTGCCATGCCCTTTTAGAGGGGATCTTCCTGATTCAGGATTTGAACCCTTATCTTATGCCTCTTGAATTGGCTGGTAGGTTCTTTATAACTAGCACCACCTGGGAAGCCCCTCTGCCTGAGGGGGTAAACTAAAGTGGCTTTGTTCAGTTTACAGAGAGACAATCTGACCCTTCCCATTTGTGAAAGGATGTAGAAAAGAAGAAATAACATACATCCCTTCCTGTTTTGCAAGATAAATGGCCTTTTTAAACTTTAATTCCTCAACACCTCTCCCTTTCTGTTTTATAAAAAAAACACTGGCATCTAGATCCTGATAAGATGGTTTTTTGGCAACACCAATCTGCCATCTTCTCAGTCTACAGGCTTTCCAAATAAAGACATTATTCCTTGCCTCAACACGTCATCTCCCAATTCATTGGCTTGTTGTGCAGCAAGCAGAGAGTCTGGACTAGGTAACGCTCTAACAAATTGCAACAAACACGATGCCTTGAGACAACAAACAATGTATTCTCTTACAGTTCTAGAAGACAGATGTCCAAACAGTTCACTGGAATAAAATCAAAGTCTAAACATGGCCATAATAATTTTGGAGGCTCAAGGGAAGAAACAATTTCTTGCTTCTTCCAGCTTCTAGAGGCCACTGGAATTCCTTGACTTGTGGCTACATCACTCCAGCATCTTCTCCCTGCTCAGTCTGCACATCTCCTTCTCTCAGTTCAGTTCAGTTGCTCAGTTGTGTCTGACTCTTTGCGACCCCATGAATTGCAGCACATCAGGCCTCCCTGTCCATCACCAACTCCCGGAGTCTACCCAAAGCCATGTCCATCTAGTCGGTGATGCCATCCAGCCATCTCATCCTCTGTCGTCCCCTTCTTCTCCTGCCCCTAATCCTTCACAGCATTAGGGTCTTTTCAAATGAGTCAACTCTTCGCATGAGGTGGCCAAAGTACTGGAGCTTCAGCTTCAACATCAGTCCTTCCAATGAACACCCAGGACTGATCTCCTTTAGGATGGACTGGTTGGATCTCCTTGCAGTCCAAGGGACTCTCAAGAGTCTTCTCCAATACCACAGTTCAGAAGCATCAATTCTTCAGCGCTCAGCTTTCTTCACCGTCCAACTCTCACATCCATACATGATCACTGGAAAAACCATAACCTTGACTAGATGGACCTTTGTTGGCAAAGTAATGTCTCTGCTTTTAATATGCTATCAAGGTTGGTCATAACTTTCCTTCCAAGGAGTAAGCGTCTTTTAATTTCTTGGCTGCAATCACTGTCTGCAGTGATTTTGGAGCTCCAAAAAATAAAGTCTGACACTGTTTCTCCATCTATTTCCAATGAAGTGATGGGACCAGATGCCATGATTTTAGTTTTCTGAATGTTGAGCTTTAAGTCAACTGTTTCACTCTCCTGTTTCACTTTCATCAAGAGGCTTTTTAGTTCTTCTTCAGTTTCTGCCATAAGGGTGGTGTCATCTGCATATCTGAGGTTATTGATATTTCTCCTGGCAATCTTGACTCCAGCTTGTGCTTCATCCAGCCCAGGATTTCTCATGATGTACTCTGCATATAAGTTAAATAAGCAGGGTGACAATATATAGCCTTGATGTACTCCTTTTCCTATTTGGAATCAGTCTGTTGTTCCATGTCCAGTTCTAACTGCTGCTTCCTGACCTGCATACAGGTTTCTCAAGAGACAGATCAGATGGTCTGGTATTCCCATTTCTTTAAGAATTCTCCAGTTTATTGTGATCCACACAGTCAAAGACTTTGGCATAGACAATAAGGCAGAAATAGATATTTTTCTGGAACTCTCTTGCTTTTTCGATGATCCAACTGATGTTGGCAATTTGACCTCTGGTTCCTCTGCCTTATCTAAAACCAACACGAACATCTGGAAGTTCATAGTTCACGTATTGCTGAAGCCTGGCTTGGAGAATTTTGAGCATTATTTTATTAGCATGTGAGATGAGTGCAATTGTGCAGTAGTTTGAGCATTCTTTGGCATTGCCTTTATTTGGGATTGGAATGAAAACTGATCTTTTCTGGTCCTGTGGCCACTGCTGAGTTTTCCAAATTTGTTGGCATATTGAGTGCAGCACTTTCACAGCATCATCTTTCAGGATTTGAAATAGCCCAACTGGAATCCCATCACCTCCACTAGCTTTGTTTGTAGTGCTGCTTTCTAAGGTCCACTTGACTTCACATTCCAGGATTTCTGGCTCTAGGTGAGTGATCACACCATCGTGTTTATCTGATTCATGAAGGTCTTTTTTGTACAGTTCGTCTGTGTATTCTTGCCACCTCTTCTTAATATCTTGTGCTTCTGTTAGGTCCATACCATTTCTGTCCTTTATGGAGCCCATCTTTGCATGAAATGTTCCCTTGGTATCTCTAATTTTCTTGAAGAGATCTCTAGTCTTTCCCATTCTGTTATTTTCTTCTATTTCTTTGCATTGATTGCTGAGGAAGGCTTTCTTATCTGTCCTTGCTATTCTTTGGAACTCTGTATTCAAATGGGAATATCTTTCTTTTTCTCCTTTGCTTTTCACTTCTCTTCTTTTCACAGCTATTTGTAAGGCCTCCTCAGACAGCCATTTTGGTTTTTTGCATTTCTTTTCCATGGGGATGGCCTTAATCCCTGTCTCCTGTACAATGTCATGAACCTCTGTCCATAGTTCATCAGGCACTCTGTCTATCAGATCTAGTCCCTTAAATCTATTTCTCACTTCCACTGTATAATCATAATGGATTTGATTTAGGTAATACCTGAATGGTCTACTGGTTTTCCCTCCTTTCTTCAATTTCAATCTGAATTTGGCAATAAGAAGTTCATGATCTGAGCCACAGTCAGCTCCTGGTCTTGTTTTTGCTGACTATATAGAGCTTCTCCATCTTTGGCTGCAAAGAATATAATCAGTCTGATTTCGGTGTTGACCATCTGGTGATGTCCAGGTGTAGAGTCTTCTCTTGTGTTGTTGGAAGAGGGTCCTTCTCTGTCGTGTGTCAAATCTTTCTCTATCTCACTCTTACAAAGATAATGATAAATGGGATTGCATTTAAGGCCCACTCTAATAATCTAGGATAATTTTCTCACCACAAGATCCTTAATTTAATCACATCTGCAAAGATGTTATTGTAACTTTTACAGGTTCTAGGGATTAGTATCTGAATATATTTTAGAAGGCCTTTTTTTTTTCCCCAGCCATAATCTCAAATTGGGAAAAATCCAAATTTTTATGAACTGATGAGTGTATTTTGGTCTATTCATACCATAGAATACTATTCACCTTTTAAAAAGGACCAAATTTCTGATATTTACATGTGTGAATCTCAAAAACATTATGCTGAGAAAATGATATCAAATATAAAGCACAAATTTTATCTGATTCCATTCCTGCAAAATTCTAGGAAAAGTCCAGTTACAGTGATAGAAATCAAATCAGTGGTTGCATGGGGCACAGGTTGGAAGAGGATATTGACTGCAAAGGGGCCACAGGGAACTTTGTTGCATGATGGAAATGCTCTATATTTTTGGTGGAGATTACAAGAATGCATTAATTTGCTAAAATCCATTATACAGGACACTTAAAATGGGTGAGTTTTAAAGTGTAAATTGCACTTAAAACTAATATTTATTTATTTATTTTTTGTTTTTTCTGATTTTATTTATTTATTTATTTTTATTTTCTTTACATTATCGTGTTGGTTTTGCCATACATTGACATGAATCTGCCATGGTATACAAACTAATATTTAAAAAGAAAGACTAAAGCGCCAATAAATTTGAAAATCTAGATGAATTTGTTGAGTTTTAAGGAAAATATAACTAAAATAGAGTCAAGAAGAAAAACAAAGTTTGAACAGAGCAATGAACATGGAATAAATCAAGAAGTTTGTGGAGAACTTTGCTTTTCCCCCCAATATCCTCTAAACTGCGTCATAGGAACAGGAAGTAAATCAGCTTGTTGTGATTTATTTCATACCTGAGAGAATTTCTATGCAACTTAAATTGCTCTAGTGAATAAATAAAGAAGGAAAAGCTTTCCATTTGTTTAATAAAATTTATTTAACTTTAATGCAATACCTGTAAAACTGCACAAAGCAGAAAGCTACTGAATTATAGGTACTTGAATAAAACATTAGCAAATTAAGTACATTCCTGTGTAAGAAGAATAACACCACTAAATTAGAGTTCATTCCAAACATACAGTGTAAGTTTGAGGAACTGGGAAAACTAGGTCGAGATTAATTTTGACCTTTTGCTTCCAACCTCACCCTCTCCAAGAGTTCAAGACAGATGGTCTTGGGTTGGGTGGGCAGTGGGGAGCTGTTTCTAGGGTGAAAAAGGTGAATGAAGCCAGCCCCAAAGAGCTGTCTTGTGGTGTGGGCAGTGATTGAGATGGATTTCTTCTTAGTGCATTTCTTCTTCACCCAGGTCTCCTTTATCCTCTCAGCTCACTGAGACTCGCATAGATAAGGGTTTGGCTTTGTACTGACTCAGAGAAGACAACATCCTTAGCAAAACATAAGCTGAGGTCCAAATGTTATAGTTTAGAATTGCAGCCATTCAAAACAAAAAATAAGATATGACTGGAGCACAGGTTCCTTCATAAGGAGACGTATTAGACCAAACAGACAAATAATTTAGAATTAGACTAATAAACTAAGAGTGATAAGGGAAGAAATTGGCAATATCTAACATCTTAGGATAAGAATAGGAAGGTAAAGACCAAGCAGAAATACTAGTATGAAAAATGTGGCAATTGAAATAAATGATAGAACAGCTTAGATAAATAGCAGACAGGATCTATGTGGAGGGGACACATTAATGATGTGGAAGGCTAAGCTGAGATCATCCTCCCTTAAGGGAGAGGGAAATGACAAAGAAACAAAAAATATGAAATGAAAAGCCAAGACATATGGAGAAATAAAGTTGAAGTGCTAACATTCACATACTAGAAGTACCAGAAAGAAAGAAAAAGTGGAGAGGAAGACATATTTGAAGAAATAATAATGCTACATTTTCCAAAGTAGAGGGAAAAGAAGAGGAGGGTAAGAAGGAAGAGAAAGAGGAAGAGGGAGGGGAGAAAAAGAGAAGGTGGTGAAGAAGAAAGTCTTCAGATGGAAAGAAATTGCAGAGAATAGATGGGTGAGATGGACTGAAAGTAAAAGTGAAAGTGAGAGTCGTTCAGTCTTGTCTGACTCTTTGTGACCCCATGGACTACACAGTCCATGGAATGAATATGATTTTAAGAATAGCAAAGTTGAACAGAAAATTCTAAAAGTTTCTGGAGAGAAAGAATAGTTCACACACAAAAGAACAAGAGTTAGACTGACCTTGAGAGATTTTTCAATTACGCACTGGATACAGGAAATCAGAAGATTATCATTTAAAAAATATTAGAAGGAAAGAACTTAGACTCTAGAATTTTATATTTAGCCAAGACATTTACATATGAGGGCATGATAAAAATATTCTTAGTCTCAGAAAGCTTCAGAAGGTTTGTCACAAAAAGATCCACACTGAAAGCTGTTTTGGATGATGTGTATAAAGAGGAAATGCAAACCCAGATTTGGCTACCATATTGAACAGCACAAGTGTAGATCCTTGCTTTTCAAAGTGTTGTGTTTTGAACCAGCATCAGCATCACCAGGGAGCTTGTTAGAAAAACTCAAGTCCCACCTCAAAACATGTAGAATCATAATCTGCCTTTTAACAAGAATTCTAGATGCTCTGAGACTTTAAGAAGCAAAGTCTAGATATATCGTTATGATTGGGGTTAGGTTGGAGGGAAAACTAAGGGAATATAAAAATGTGCTAAAATGCTTGTCAAATTAGAGGGAAAAGGATTGAAAAGAAACATTAAGTCAGACAACTGAAAAATTAAGGTGGTAGAAACTAATCTAAATATATAAAAATAATTGTGAGTGGACTTAACTCACAAGTTAAAAAGCAAATGTTGATAGGTGGAATTTAAAAATTCAGATGTTATTTACAACACATACATAAAAAGCTAAATGCAAGCCCAAGTTAATAATAAAAGGGAAGAAAAATGACATATCAGAAAATAATTACCTAAAAACAATTGTTATAGCTATATTCATATCCAAATATATGTAGATATATATCTATCTATATATAATGTAGATATATTCATATCCAAAAAAATAAAATTCACCTTAAGGTAAAGGGCATGATTATGGATGGATAAAGCACAACATAATGTAATGATAAAGTGTTCTTTTTGCCAAAGAGATATAGAAATTTTAATAATGCATCTAACAAAATAACCTCAAATAGCTGTAGAAAGTAAAAACCAATAAATAAAAAGAGGTCATAAATCTATCACCATAGTGGGAGATCTCAACTTTCTCAATTATATCAGCAAAGATATAAAAATGTGAATAATACAAAAGATTAACTTTATCTAATGTACATTTATGAGGTTCTGAATGAAAAATTAAAAAGTATACATTTTTCTCAAGCACACTAGAAATACTTACAATTTCAAATAACAGATAATACTCAGAACATGATCTCTAACCACAGGATATGTAATTCTGGAATAACCAAAAGATAAATAAGAAACCTTACATGTTTGAAAACTTGAAAAATACACTGCTAATTAATTCATAGATCAAGAAAAAGTCATGGGATTCCCTGGTGGCTCAGATGGTAAAGCGTCTGCCTGTAATGCAGGAGACCTGGGTTCAATCCCTGGATCAGGAAGATCCCCTGGAGAAGGAAATGGCAACCCACTCCAGTACTCATGCCTGGAAAATTAATAGAAGTGTAAAAATATTTAGATCTTAAGTTTGGTTCAGTTTAGTCTCTCAGTCGTGTCTGACTCTTTGCAATCCCATGGATGGCAGCATGCCAGGCTGTCCATCACCAATTCCAGGAGCCTACTCATGTCCATCCTGTCTGTGATACCATCCAACCATCTCATCCTCTGTTGTCCCCTTCTCCTCCCACCTTCAGCTTTTCCAGCATCAGGATCTTTCCCAATGAGTTGGTTCTTTGCATCAGGTGGCCAAAGTATTGGAGTTTCAGTTTCAGCATCAGTCCTTCCAATGAATATTCAGGACTGATTTCCTTTAGATCTTCAAGATCGTGAAGATACTAAATATCAGATCTTGTGGAACTTTAAAAAAGAAGTGTAGCTTTAGCTGCGTATATAAGAGAACAAGACAGCCTCAAAGTTAATAAGCTGTATGTCTAACTTAAGAAGGTAGGAAAAAACCAATAGAATAAAACAAAAGGAAGGAGAAACAGATACTATGAATGAAAAGGGAGGAGTAACTTCACATAGAAATTTAAAGATAAGAATATACTATTGGCAATTATATGCCAACAATTTTGAATCTGGAGGCAACACAAGCAAATTCTTGGAAAATTGAAACTGCTGAAACTGCTGCCTAAAAAGTAAAAACAAAGCATCAGTCTCTGATGGCTTTACAGATGAGTACTATAACATTTTCGAAGAACGCATTGTTCCATCTTATACAACTTTCATGCAGTAGAAAAAAGAAGGAATATAACTTATTCTATGAGGACTGCACCACCCTGATACCAGAGCCAAAGACATATTGAGCAAGGACAAAAGAAGGGGAAAAGGGAAATCTAATCTTAAAAACTGTAGACAGCATGGTTCCAATTCTATGATATTTTGGAAAAGGCAAAATTATCAAGACAGTAAAATGATCAGTGGTTGCTAGAGGTTAAATCAGAAGGTGTGATGAACAGGCAAAATTCAGAGGATTTTTAGAGCACTAAAAGTAATCTGTATGATACCATAGTGGTAGATACTCATCTTTATACATTCATCAAAACCCATAGAATATGTAATAACAAGAGTAAACACTAATGTATATTGTGGATTTTGGATGACTGTGATACATCAATGTAGGTTCATTGATTGCAACGAATGTACCACTCTGGTAGGGGATGCTAATAACGGTGGAGGCTATGCATGTGTGAAGGGAGTATGTGGGAAATCTCTGTATCTTCCCCTCAATTTCACTGTGAATCAAAAACTGCTGTTAAAAAAGAGTCTTAGAAAAAGAGAGAGAAATTAAAACAATATGGAAGAAATTTTAATTAAGAATTTTAGTTCTCTAAAAGATTTCTAAAAGAAAGGAGAAAGTCAATCTAGAAACTGAGAAATGATCTTTGCAACATCTGCTGATGATAATGAATTTGTATCAAGAATATATAAAGCACTCGTACAAAATAATAAGAAAAGCACATGTAACCCAATAGAAAATTACCCAAAGATGTGAAAAGACATTTCACAGAAGAGGAAACACATATCACTCGCAAATAGATGAGGAAATGGTCAGCATCCTTAGTGACAAGAAAATGCCAATTAGCACTACAATGAGAACCATTTAATACTCATCCAACTGGCAAAAATGAAAAAAATTCTGACAATACAGAAAGTTGGATTGGATATGATTCCAGAGGATCTCTTTCTTAAACATTGCCAGTAGGAATTTTAATTGATATAAACATGGTAGAACATAATTCGGGATGAACTCCTAAAGTTTATCATCATTTTTGAGCCAACAATTCTACTCCTAGCTATATACCCAAGAGAAATTTACATGTGTACAACAGGAAGTATCCATAAGAGTGTTCACAGCAATACTGTTCACAATAGCAAAAATCAGTGAGTGATTAAATGGAGATTCTTGCATGAAAAAGAAGCATATGGCTGACAAGACAAATGAACTAACATGATACATAGCCATGTGGATGAATCTTAATCGTATACTACAAAGTGAAAATTGTAAGGCCCAAAAGATTACATTTTTTTAACAAAAATAAAATATGTGCAGTTTTAACAAATATATATGCAATGAAATTATACAGAAAGAAAGTTTAAAAAGTGATGAATACTGGCTTATGAATGATGGTGAACTTGAGTTGGAACAGGAAGGGGAATAGAAGAGAGAGATCATGCAATTTTGTTGTTGTTCAGTCACTAAGTTGTGACTTAACTTGTCATTCCTTGCCACCCCATAGACTGTAGCATGCTAGGCTCCTCTGTCCTCCACTGTCTCCTGGAGTTTTCTCATGTCCATTGAGTCGGAGATGCTATCTAACCATCTCATCTTTTGTTGCCCCCTTCTCCTTTAGCCTTCAATCTTCTCAGCATCAGGATCTTTTCCAACGACTTGGCTCATCAAATCAGTTGGTCAAACTATTGGAGCTTCAGCATCAGTATTTGCAATGAATATTCAGGGTTGATTTCCCTTAGGTTTGACTACTTTGATCTCCTCACAGTCCAAAGGACTCTCAAAAGTCTTCTCCAACACCACAATTTGAAATCATCAATTCTTCACTCCTCAGCCTTCTTTATGGTCCAACTCTCACATCTATACATGACTCCTGGAAAAACCACAGCTTGACTATATGGACTTTTGTTGCCAAAGTGATGTCTCTGATTTTTAATACACTGTTGAGATTTTTCACAGCTTTCCTTTCAAGGAGCAAGTGTCTTTTATTTTCAAGGCTGCAGTCATGGTCTGTAGTGATTTTGGAGCCCGAGAAAATAAAACCTGTCACTGCTTCCACTTTTTCACTTCTATTTGTCATGAAGTGGTGGGACCAGATGCCATGACCTTAGTTTTTTGAATGTTGAGTTTCAAGCCAGCTTTTTCACTCTCCTCTTTCATGCTCATCAAGAAGCTCTTTATTATCTCTTCTATATAGTTAAATGCAGGTTATTTTCAAGGTCCAAGCTTTTCTTTTGGATGTTGTGTTCCCAGATGCTTAGGTAATTATCAGAACTAAATAACCAACTAGGTAACTAATTTACTACCCATTTCAGTTATTTATTATTGCCTAACAAGTCATTCCAAGGTAAATGGCTCAATAGAACAGTTGTTATTATCATACCTCATGCTTCTCTGTGTTGGGAATTTAGACAGTGCACAGAGGGGGGCTTGTTTTTGTTCCACAATGGCTTGGGTCCCTTGAGATGAGTTCAAGTAGCAGGGGATGGGAACAGCGAGGGGCTGACCAGGAATTTCTCTCCTTATCTCCATGGGGCTAGGCTTCCTCACAGTATGGCAGCCCCAGAGTAGTTGGACTTCTTCTGCAGTGGCTGAGGACTCTAGAGTGACGAGGTAGAAGTTACAAAGCTTCTTATGATGCTGCCTCCTAAATCAAGGAAAAGGGAGGAACATACTCCATCTCTCTCCACCTCTGGAGAGGCAGGAAGAATGAGGAAGAAAGACATTGATGGCAACCGTCTTCACATACAAGCCTGCAGGAAGACTGTAGCATAAATAGATCTATTCTTCCCTAATTAATCTATTACTTTGATATGATTCTCAGCAGAACTCACAGATCTAACATTTGTACAAAGTTTTGGTAAGAAATTAGTCAAGAATATTATAAAAAAGAGAAATAATGAGAAGATACTTATTCATCCATATATATAATGTACTTTCTTGGGGAGAGGGAAGGGGGAGGGGTAATATAAAGACAGGGGATTAATAGGTACAAACTATCCTGTATAAAATAAGCTACAAGGATATATTGTAAAACACATATATTTTATTTTAACTAAATATTTTATTATAACTAAAATTGGGGTAGGCTTCAATAATATCTGAACTGAGAACTTCCCGAAGTACAACATGGATTTAGAAAAGGCAGAGGAACCAGAGATCAAATTCTCAACATCCTTTGTACTATAAAAAAGCGAAGGAATTCCAGAAAAACATCTACTTCTGCTTCATTGACTACCTGAAAACCTTTAACTATGTGGATCACAACAAACTGTGTAACATTCTTAGAGATGGAATACCAGACCTTCTTATCTGCTTCCCGAGACACCTGGATGCAGATCAAGAAGCAACAGTTAAGTCCCATTTGTTTATTCATGCTTTTATTTCCGATATTCTGGGAGGTGGGTCATAGAGGATCCTGCTTTGGTTTATGTCGGAGAGTGTTTTGCCTATGTTATCCTCTAGGAGTTTTATAGTTTCTGGTCTTACGATTAGATCTTTAATCCATTTTTTTTCGTGCTTTTTTTTTTTTATTAGTTTTGCCATACAATGACATGATATCGCCATGGGTTTACATATGCTCCCCTCCAGAACGACCCTCCCTCCGCCCTCCCTCCTCCCTCCCCCCGGGAAATCTCAGTGCACCAGCCCCGAGAATCAATCCTGGGCTGGCGATTGATTAGACATATGATAATTAACATGTTTCAATGCCATTCTCCCATACCATCCCACCCTTGCCCTCATCCACAGAGTCCACGAGTCTGTTCTATACATCTGCATTCCTTTTGCTGTCTCGCATGCAGGATTCTCGTTACCGTCTTTCTAAATTCCATATATATGCGTTAGTATACTGTATTGTTGTTTTTCCTTCTGGCTTACTTCACTCTGGATAATGGGCTCCAGTTCCGTCCACCCGAGTAGAACTGATTCAAATGAATTTTTTTTTAATGCTGAGAAATATTCCATTGTGTATATGTACCACAGCTTTCTTATCCATTCGTCAGTTGATGGGCATCTAGGCTGCTTCCATGTCCTGGCTATTGTAAACAATGCAGCGATGAACATTGGGGTACATGTGTCTCTTTCAATTCTGGTTTCCTCGGTGTGTATGCCCAGCAATGGAATTGCTGGGTCATATGGCAGGACTATTTGCAGGTTTTTAAGGAATCTCCACACTGTTTTCCATAGTGGCTGTACTAGTTTGCGTTCCCACCAACAGTGTAAGAGGGTTCCCTTTTCTCCACATCCTCTCCAGCATTTATTGCTTGTAGACTTTTGGATGGCAGCCATTCTGACTGGTGTGAAGTGGTACCTCATTGTGGTTTTGATTTGCATTTCTCTGATAATGAGTGATGTTGAACATCTTTTCATGTGTTTGTTAGCCATTTTTATGTCTTCTTTGGAGAAATGTCTGCTGAGTTCTTTGGCCCACTTTTTGATTGGGTCATTTATTTTCGAGAATGGAGCTGCAGGAGTTGCTTGTATATTTTGGGGATTAATTGTTTGTCCTTTGCTTCATTAGCTATTATTTTCTCCCATTCTGAAGGCTGTCTTTTCACCTTGCTTATAGTTTCCTTTGTTGTGCAGAAGCTTTTAATTTTAATTAAGCATTTCCCCTGAAGTCAGGAACAAGACAAGGGTGCCCACTCTCACCACTACTAGTCAACATAGTTTTGGAAGTCTTGGCCACAGCAATCAGAGCAGATAAAGAAATAAAAGGGATCCAGATTGAAAAAGAAGTAAAACTCTCTCTGTTTGCAGATGACATGATCCTCTACATAGAAAACCCTAAAGACTCTACCAGAAAATTACTAGAGCTAATCAGTGAATATAGTAAAGTTTCAGGATACAAAATCAACACACAGAAATCCCTGGCATTCCTGTACACTAACAATGAGAAAACAGAAAGAGAAATTAAGGAAACAATTCCATTCACCATCGAAATAAAAAGAATGAAATACTTAGGAGTATTTCTACCTAAAGAAACAAAAGACTTGTATATAGAAAACTATAAAACACTGATGAAAGAAATCAAAGAGGACACAAATAGATGGAGAAATATACTGTGTTCGTGGATTGGAAGAATCAATATAGTGAGAAATGAGTATACTACCCAAAGGAATCTATACATTCAATGCAATTCCTATCAAGCTACCAGAGGTCTTCTTCAAAGAATTAGAACAAATAATTTCACAATTTGTATGGAAATACAAAAAACCTCGTATAGCCAAAGCAATCTTGAGAAAGAAGAATGGAACTGGAGGAATCAACCTATCTGACTTTAGGCTTTACTACAAATCCACAGTCATTAAGACAGTATGGTACTGGCACAAAGACAGAAATATAGATCAATGGAACAAAATAGAAAGCCCAGAGATAAATCCACGCATCTATGGACACCTTATTTTTGACAAAGGAGGCAAGACTATACAATGGAGAAAAGACAACCTCTTTAACAAGTGGTGCTGGGAAAACTGGACAGCCACTTGTAAAAGAATGAAACTAGAACACTTTCTAACACCATACACAAAGATAAACTCAAAATGGATCAAAGATCTAAGCATAAGACCAGAAACTATAAAACTCCTAGAGGATAACATAGGCAAAACACTCTCTGACATAAACCAAAGCAGGATCCTCCATGACCCACCTCCCAGAATATTGGAAATAAAAGCACAAATAAACAAATGGTACCTAATTAAAATTAAAAGCTTCTGCACAACAAAGGAAACTATAAGCAAGGTGTAAAGACGGCCTTCAGAATGGGAGAAAATAATAGCCAGTGAAGCAACGGACAAACAATTCATCTCAAAAATATACAAGCAACTCCTGCAGCTCCATTCTAGGAAAATAAAAGACCCAATCAAAAAGTGGGCCAAAGAACTCAGCAGACATTTCTCCAAAGAAGACATAAAAATGGCTAACAAACACATGAAAAGATGTTCAACATCACTCATTATCAGAGAAATGCAAATCAAAACCACAATGAGGTATCACTTTACATCAGTCAGAATGGCTGCCATCCAAAAGTCTACAAGCAATAAATGCTGGAGAGGATGTGGAGA